>CM065388.1:40650000-41050000 GCA_033060915.1 Euryodendron excelsum | reverse complement strand
TCCGAATCAGTTTCGGTAAACCCTGTGCAAAATGACCGTTTTGCCCCTAATGGGTCGGTCGACTTTTTCTAGCCACACCGGCTCTAGATATCAAACCAATAGCCTTTGGAAATATTCTAAATAATGTTTCTAATTCTCAAGTCTTTTTTCGGGATATTCTGAGTCCGTCCCTGCAGCTTTCCGATCCAGTTGACCGTTTTGCCTCTAATGTCTCGGTCAACCCTTTCGACAATTCTTGTCATCCTTTTTCAAGTTCATTACCCCCGGGACCCTATTCTAAGGGTTCCTGCCCTTTTCTGGCCTTTTGGGCCATTCCCGGTCCCTTAAATGCTTTTCGGACCTTCTAGAGTCACTCCTAGTCAAGTTAGGCTAAAAATTGCATGGTAGTCACTAGTACAGGCGCCCAAATTTTCTCAAGATACGTTACTTGCCGACCTTAAAGCTTTCCTAACTGGCTGGCGCCACTCCTAGTGGTGCTAGAAGCATTTTTGCCCTGGCGCTACTGCAACAGGCGCCATGTCATTCCCTTATCTATAAATACAGAGTCTCCTCCAGCGTGAAAGAGGTCCGCAAACTCAGTTTAAAAACCCTACTTTTCGATGTACAGAGCTCGTAGCTTCCCAAAACCCTAGTCTCCTTAGGTTTTCCCAAACCCTAGCCTCCATACACAAATCCTAGCCTCCTATACACTCATACACTCTCATATACTCATACACTAGCCTCAAACCCTCCATTGAAGATTTGGATTGCTACAACTACAAAGCTCTTGAAGATTGAAGCAAACACTCGAAGATTAAGACGAAGATTGAAGCGAAGACTGAAGTGAAGACCAAAGCAAAGCGCGCAAAGCTAAGCAAAATAAAGAAGACATAAGGTAGGCTTCTTATTTACATTTACGCATCTTCCCTCCTCTCTTCTCTCTCCTAACCCACTTGGGTTTTCTTCTATTTTAATCTCCCATCTTCTTCCCCCGCCTTCTTGCATGCTTGAAATAAGAGAATTTTCGGTCCATGTGTAGGATTAGGTTATTGGAGAGTTACCGTGTTGGGGGCTTTCTTTTAGTCTAACTGGAGACCACATGGGTTCAGCCCCTTGATTATGTGATGAAGCCTTTAACCTTGTATGTTCACGACCCCTATTTGTATTGTGCATATCATGATCTTGCATTCTTCTAAAATTCGTTTTCAAACTCGTTTGTCAAAACTTGCATTAACATCGTTTTCAAACTTGTATCAAAACCTTTTTTTTCAAAATTTGTTTTCAAAATCACAATCCTAGAGTGATTCTAGCCTTTTCATGGCTAGGGTTGCTTTAGAAAAATGTTACATTTAAAGTGACCAATATGGTCTATATTTTCAAAATATTGTTGTTTTCAAAACCACTATCTTAAAGTGGTTCTAACCTTTTTATGGTTAGAATCGCTTTAGGAAAGTGAGGTATTTTATAAATGCTTTCTAAAAACTCTCTTTTCAAATCTCTTTTTCTGAGAATCTCTTTTCCAACACACTTTCTAAAAAACTCTCTCCAATCTCCTTCTTCAAATTCCTTTCTAAAATTGTTTTCTAAAAACTTCCTCTAAAAATCTATTTTTCAAAACTCCCTTTTTTAAAACTTCTTTCCAAAACACTCTTCTCAAAATTCACTTTCTAAAAACACTCTATAGGTTTCCTTCTTAGAAAACTCTATCCCTAAATCTTCTTTCCTAAAAAACTCCCTTTTCAAGTTTATTTTCCAAAAACTCTCTAGGATTTCCTTCCAAAAATCTCCATTTCCAAAAACTCATTTTTCAAAAAATCTGCTTCTTTAGAGTTCAAGTTAAACCCTAGAACCCACAATTAAAAAACCCTAATTTTCCTTCCCAAAAGCATGATTTTCAATCCCTTATTTTGGCCTCAAAATCTAAGCTTCCAAAACCTCTTGTTTTCTATATCAAAACTATCTATATTTCCAAAACCTATTTTCTACGCCAAAACAAATCTAGGGTTTCTAAAACTTCCTATTCCAAATCCATGCCAAATCCAATCTTCCCCTTTAGGAAAACAAATCCAATCTCCCGTTTAGGAAACTAAATCCAATTCTCCGTTTTTGGAAACAAAATCAAAACACTTCTTCTTAGGAACAAAATTCAAATATTTCCTAATTCAACTCCTTCCTAATCTTTTACTTTCCTAAATGTTAAGTTTCCAAAACTTAAACATAAGAATCTTCCTTAAATTTTAAAACTCAACTTTCACATTTTTCCTAATTCAACCCTTTGCTAATTCTAGCCCTTTCCAAATCTAAATTTTCAAATCTTTCTAAAACTCATACCTTTCCTAATCTCAAGATTTTCTAAAACTTAAACTGTAAAACTTTCTAAATCCTAAACTTTCTAAATTTTAAATCTTTCTAAATCAAAAGCTTTCCAAATTCGAAACTTTCTTAAGGTAAAGCTTTCTAAATCCCAAACCTTCTAAATTCTAAACCTTTCTTTTTTTAAACTTCCTTAATTCAAATCTCTCTTAAATCTTAAACTTTCCTATTTCAAAACTTTCTTAAAGCAAAACTTTTCCTATTTCAAAACCTTTCTGAAACTTTCCTAATTTTAAAACTTTCCTAATTCGAAAACTTTCCTAAAATGACACTTTCCTATTTTGAAACTTTCCTAATCGGACCTTTCGTAATTCGAACCCTTCATAAGTCCAATCTTTGTTCGATTTTTCAAGTCCAACATTCGAGTCAAGTCTTTCTTAATCCTGAGTCCTTTCTTAGTCCTATCTTCCTATTCTTCCATTTCAAATTCCAATCTTCTATTCTTAATTCAAATCAAATCTAAATTCCAATTCAATTTCTTTTTCCAATCAGATCTTCTATTTTCTATTGGACCCTTGTCCGAACTACGACTGACCTGATTCTTCAAAAAGGATACGTAGGCAACCCTCATGGGAGCGGTCACAACCTTTCTCAAATTTCCAATTCCATAATCTTTTTCAAACTTCTATTTCCATTACTCCTTTCAAATCTCTAATTCTACAATCTTCTTCAAGTTTCTAATTTTATGTTCTATTTTCAACTTCCAATTTTAAAAATATGTTTTCAAATCTCTATTTTCAATTTCTAAAACTTTTCAATTTCAAATCTATCTTTTTAAATACTTTTCCAAATTTATTTTCCAACTCTCTTTCTTGCACTTGCATATCATGCATCATGTCAATTTTTTTTCAAAATTCTTTTCTAAAGTAAATAGGACTAGACATTTGTTAGTTGAAGACTCTTATAGGTGAATCTAGAGTAAATAGACATGCAAGTATCGCAAGGGTGGGGTAGGGTGATGGCTTAGTGCGTCTTTCTTACACGTAACCAACCTCCGAACCTAGATCATTGTTTTTGAAAGACTAAAATGGAATTTATTTTCAAAAAAGGGCTTAAATATTTTCTAAAGGTTGTCAAACAACCTGTTTCTTAAAAACCCCCTCTTGAGGAAGCATTTTCAAAATTATTTTCAAAAACCCTAGGTGTAGTTTTCGGATTGTGCTTAGTTTTTAGGTGACCTAACTCACCTTAATCAAGTTAGGTGGCAACTCCCGATGTTTTTCAAAAACCCTTTATTCAAACCAATTTTCAATTCAAATCTAGTCGCACTTATTCTTCTAGGAGGGTGAGTTCTAATCAGAGAGTACAATATTTTTTTCGCTCGTGTGTGTATTTCTCGAGTGCGAAAAATTTGAGCGCGACAACATCCATTTGAAACAATTCCAAATTTAAATGTGCAACGATAGCTAGAATTAGACAAATTGAGGCAAATCTCATCACAAGGGAGAACGTCTCCTCATAGTTTACACCCTCCTATTGGGTATAACCTTTCGCCACAAGATGGGACTTGTACTTGTCAATTGACCCATCAGCTTTGCGCTTGATCTTTAAGACCCATGTCTTGCCAATGATCTTACGCCCAGGCAAAAGATCAATCGACTCCTATACACTATTCTTAGTCATTAAGCTCATTTCTTCCTGTATAGCAACTAGTCATTTCTCAGAAGTAGGTGAAGTCAGTATACAAAGTTGGCTCATCAGCATCCACAGATATACTTATGAAGGACTCTCCTTCAATATCGAAGCGGCGACGAGGAACTATTTCTCGAGTGCTTCTACGTAACTGTGAATCATAAGAGTCATTTAATGGTATACTCCCACTATGTAAGGGATCGCTCCCACTGTCTTTAGCAACTACAGGATGAGGTTAAAATTTCTCATCATGCTAATGAGATAAAGGTGCGTCTCCTCCTCTAATTCATAGAGTTCAAGATTCCTCTTAACTTCACCAATGCTTGGAAACTTTAATATATCTCATTCTGTACAACAATAAGAACTTCTACTGTATATCATCAAAGGGTTTTTTTTTTTGGTTGGTGTTGAAAGATTAGATATCCATTCTTTTATTTCACATTAGCATGTGTTTAAATCTCGTTTCGGCATTCCACTCACATTATTATGACACTTCAAACAGGGTGTCATCTATCACGTGGTAAAGAGTAATCTCGTGTTAGTTGAATTTGGAGAAGATTTTCGTTCTCAGCATCGCTCAGCATGCAAATACGATGTCATGTTCTCATTCAACAGAGTTTGTTTAAAACGGGCACACGAAGCAATTGCAGCCGCATCGGATCCTTTATTCAGAAACTCTCTCTTCCCCAATTACATTCCTCAAAACAGCTTTCTTGTTACACAACTTCAATCAATCAATCAAAAACTTGACCGGGAACAGATCTCAGCTGTTCGTCAGATTTTAAGCCACCAAAGCCCACTGCCTTATCTCGTGGAGGGCCCACTCTCTGTAAATATAACAAAGCAACTGTCAAGAACCGGAGCGGTTGCATGTGAAGCAGTACTCCAAATTTATCGAACCTATCCCTCGTGCCGGATTCTTATATGTGCTCCTACAAATAGCACATGCGATGTGATTACAAGAAGCCTGAAGAGGGAGATTCCAGAGTCTGATATATTTCGAGCCAATGCTGCCTTCCGGGAGTTGGATGGGGTTCCTTTTGACATCCTCCCCAATTGTCTTTATAAAAGGGAGTGCTTTTCTTGTCCTTCACTACAGGAGCTCCGGAACTTTAAAGTGATTTTGTCCACTTTCATGAGTAGCTTTCGGCTGCACAATGAAGGTATAATGGCCGGACATTTCAGCCATATTTTTCCGGTGGATGCCTCATCTGCCACAGAACCAGAAACTATGGTGGTTCTGGCTAATCTAGCAAATGAGAGGACAAGGGTAACAATAACTGGTGCACCCAGAAATCATTCGGGTGGGGTCCCTTCCAATATTGCTAGGCACAATGGGTTGATGACTTCATACTTTGAGAGACTTCGGGAAAAGCAAGCTGTACAAGAGTCTCGATTCGAAGGTTATCATACAGCTGAAAGACTTGGGGCAAAAATCCGATGATACTTATAGCTCTCTGTCAATTTGGTGACTCTTACAGTCTGTTTGGAACTTGGAAAAGGAAAGAAAAAAAAATAAAATCACTATTTACTTTCCTTTCTCTATTTGATTCTACTTAAGAGGGGAAGGGGAGGGACAAGGAGAAAATGAAGGAAAAATAGAGAGAAAATTTTAAATTAAATCTCTCTTTCTTTCTATTATTTTCTTTCACTTTCTTTCTATTTTCTTTACAAAATCAAACATGAAAGGAAAACTATCTTTCTCTCATTTTCTCTTTTCTTCCCTTTCCCTTCCTTTCCTTTTCCTCTCCCAAGCTCCAAACAGGCTGTTAGCTGCTCCATGAACTAAGGATGTACAATCCTAACTTAATGTGCTTGTGTATTTCTTCATGTTTTTCCTGTTGTGCTGTACCCGTCGATGAACTGGATTCAACATTTGCTTCCATATTTCGTGCTATTATGATACTGTGCTTTTCGTGTTTTCAGAGAACATATTGAGATCAACCATGGGTCCTAATTTAGGACTTCTAAAGCCAATTGCTTTAATAGCAAGTCTTCATGAATTAGACTAAAGCCATTCCAGGTTAGCCTGCCAAACTTCCAGCAGCTAAAGATATTGTAGTATCTTTTTCCATCACTAAATTGTGGTATGCTTTCACATTTATGGCTGCACAATCAGAAGGTGTTTGCATTGAGCGTCTCATGTACTTCACGACTACTCTGTATTGCCCGTATCTGCAACGTCCACTATTATGACACTGATGTGGAATTGTAACTAAGACTGTCACCAAAAAAAAAAAAAAAAAAAAAAATTGACCTATTCTCATGTGCCTGTCCTACAAGAAAAATCAGCTTGACCTTTACCCGAGCTTAAGTCGAGTGATTATTTACTTTGATTTCGTTGCTTAATTGACTCAATGTCAAATTAGTTGGTCACTTCTACACGAGACGTGAGCTTCATGGTGCATAAACCAAGAGTCCAAGACAAGATTGATCATCACTCAACCCGCATATGTCCTCAAAGACCACATATATAATCAACCAACTTCGAGCAAGGTGAGATGTGGAAGAGATGATGCCTTTAAATCTCTGCAACTCTTGTCATTGTGGTGACTCCCCTTAGCTACTTCATGAACAAATTAAGGATATGCTTGTGTATCATAAACAAGTTAAACTTGCCGCGTTTTTTTTTTTTTCTGTTTTGTTTGTGTGTGTATTTTATTGATGTTTTACGGTTTTATCCATAATTATCAATACCGTACCGGCCGATACTAGATAATATGTATCATACAAGATAAAACGGTACTATGTATCATACTAGACATAAAACGATACTAATAAATGTGAATTCTGCATCAGTTAATGTATCATAATACTAATTGATACCAGTGTCAATAACAAAAAAAAAAAAATGTTAGCCAGTACCGTATTACCAATTATAATTTAATCTGCTGTGAAGTGTTCATACTTCATGGATAAAAGTGCACGAAGTGTTTGAATGTCCCATCAATTCGAACAAAGTCAATATACAGCTTACAATAGCCCTTTTGATGAAATGAACGATCTCTATGAAATTTTGATGCTGCAATAGCCATTACCGATCGACATGGCCGAGGTTGGTCATGCATGCACTCCTGGCCCTGGTTATTTATGATTTTTTAAATAAAATCATAGGTCGAAGCTAAAAAAACAAATAATAAAAAATAAGTATGTTCAAACATGCTTTAAAGAGATTTTTCCTTTCAACACACTGTTATTTTCTTTACTTTGCCTTGACGGGATGAGTGAAAAAATAAAAAAAAACATAAGTCAAACCTAAAACTAATTAAAAAAAACTACATTAGAAACGGGCTTTACAGAGATACCCTGTCAACAAACCACTATTTTCTTCGTTTTGTTTTTACGCTAGTGTTGACGGGTGTGAGTGTGCTTCTTTCAAATGGAAAGAGCTCAACCCTAAAAGCCTAAAGATAATATGCAAATTCCTAAAGCATTTGTACTGTGAATTCCATGGGTGGTGTAGTTTCAATAGAGCAGGGCCCACGAATATGAAAAGCATCCTAACATACGCTTAAAGTTGTTCTTCAGCATATATATATATATATAGAATATATACAAAGTTAGTTTGGTCATCTAAGATCAATTGAGAGCATTAAACACTAGTAAGTATATGTGGAAGGTACGTAAAGAAGTAGGGGTGCGCATTGGTTGAGTCTGTGTTAGACTTAGAATTGATTTGATCTTGATCGGTTTTAGATTTTTGAATTCAAAACTGAATTGGTTATTCAATAGAATTAAATTGAATTAACCTGACTCGGTTCGGATTAGTTCAGTTTGGTTTCATAATTCGGGTTGGTTCGAATTCAAATCGGATTGGGTCGAGTCGGTTTTACAATTATTGTATATAGTTTAATTTCTTTAATAAAAAAATAAAATAATACGATTCATCTTGCATCCTTAATTTTTTTTTTAAAAAAGCATAGAAATACAAATAAACCATAATTAAGTACAAATAATACTGATCTAATAGCATATGTAAACTATGTATAGACTTAAAAGAGATATAAAGATCCAGTCTCGGTTCGGTTTTTAGGTCAGTTCTCAGTTCTGTTTGGGTATTTAAATTGTGGAATCGAGAATTGAATCGAAGTGATCAGGATGATCTTTTTTAGACCTAGAATTGAACTGATAATTTGACAAACTTGCACCAAACCAACCCATAGAGGTTGGGTTGGTTTGGTTCCCGAGTTATTTAGTTCGTTGTGCACCCCTAATAAGAAGTCACACCAATTCTTTTATCAAAGGCAGAATTTGAGTGGAATTAACCCAGGTCAGCTTGGCTAGCAGTGGGTTTGCTCCTCACTTGATTGATCATGGGTATAATTCTTGGCGCCAACCTCCTAGGCACTAGTATAGTTAGTTGATAGAACAAGTCTCCATTATTTAGATGAATCGTATCCGAGCTTTGGGCATGGGACATGATGCTTTTCTTTAAGATATGGTGCACGCAGAACCACATATTATTCTTACTTTTTGTCTCACAATTAGACCGGACAAACTTAATCCATATCAATGAACTCGTCTAATTTTATGCATTTAAAATTAGGGGTGACAAATGGGTGATTTAAACAAGCTTAAATGGGTTTATGTATAAATGGGTTCAATCCAAACCCTTCCAATTAGCAAGTGGATTGATTATGGGTGGATCATTAACAGATCAATATAAACCTATAAACTCATATTTGACCCCTTTATATTTTAAATACAATGGGTTGCAATTATGGGCGACAGTGCAGGGAGGTGGTGGGAGATAAGACTTTGACTTTTTACTGGCCTTTTAAGCTGCTTTATTTTTTGAGATTAACTTGGTTTGAAATATGACTTGTTTTAATTCCTTTTAGTTGCTGTGAAATTTTAAGCTAGGGAAATGTATGAAAATGTAACATCCTATGACTATTAGGTGCACATGAGTTTTCTTTATAGCTTGTTTGGAAATTGGGAAAATGAAGGGAATAGAAGAGAAAGAAAAGGAAAGAGAAAATGAAGGGAAAGTATTTTCCTTTTCTGTATGACTTTATAAAGAACATGAAAAGAAAGTAGAAGGAAAGAAAAGAGAGAAAAGGTGATTTTTTTTCGTGTACTTTTCACTCCCTTTGGTCCCCCTTTCTCTCTTAAGTAAAAAAAGAAGAGAAAATTTTAATTATTTTTTCTTTTGTTTCCTCCCAAGTTTCAAATAGGCTAAGTTGGTTGAAGTTTCGAAGCCAAAACAAACGGGAAGGAGAGGAGTGAAAAAAAATATATATATATATATATGTCATTTTTTGTTTTTGGTACCTCCCTTTTCTCAATGAATAAACTGACAATGTTCACTTTGAGGAAAAAAAATGATCGCGTTGACTTCAAAAAAAAAAAAAAAAAGCAAAGAAACACTGATACAGTTCACTTTGAGAAACCAGAAAAAAAAAAAAATGATCATGTTAACTTTTATAAAATAAAATTGACCACGTTCAGTTTCTTAGTGAGAATGTTTGAAGATCTAAAGTAGTTGCTGTTCTAGATTTTTTCAAAAAAAAATATAAAAAAAGTGAATATAATTTTTTTGTGGTTGGTAGATTCTTCACGATTTTTTACTATACACAATGGGTAACCATGTCCAATCCATTTAAACTTACTTTTAATTGGGCAGGTTCATAGACATAGGTTGAGTTTATCAGTCCTATTTAAAACTTATTTAAACTTGCTCAAGTTTATTAATGAATTTAATTGGGTTGTATCATGCCAGCTCAATTAAAAGTGAATTTAAATAGGTTGGACATAAGTACCAATTGAGCTTGTTAAAAAATTGTACAAAAATGGGTAACCCACAAAAAGTCTATTTTTAAAACAAATATTCCTTTTTTCTTCTCTCTTCAATGCCCACTACCACCACCCGCTGCCAATCACCACCACCCACTCCTAAGGCTGCCAAGCACTATCACTCACCTACCACCACCGTTGGCCACCACTAACCACCGCTGCCAAGCACTACCACCACGGCTACCACCACGAACCACCACCATCCACCCCTAAGGCCATCAAGCACCACCACTACCACCCTTGCCAAAAATAACATGCATTTTTCCCAATCAAATAGCAAATTGAACAGAGCCAAAAAGTGAAACAAAATCCACTTAACCCAATCATAACATTTAAAGAACACATATGTGCATAAAAATATATATATATATATATATATATATTCATATAACTATGAATTTGGAAAGAATAGCGAAAGAAGGGTCTTTGCGTGAGCCAATGGCGCACTCAATGAGATAAAGAAAGAGATATAGGTTGAGAGGGAGAAATACAAAGGAGGGGTTGAGATAATAACCAAGTGATGGTCGGACGAAGGACTGTCCGTGGCAGTTGAAACAATCCTTGGTTTTGACTTTTTTGTCAAGTTTGTTGCAATACATTTTTTTTTAAATTTAATTGGAAACATCATGAATAAGCCTAAATTAACAATACTTTTTTTTTTTTTTATAGCAACCAGCAGCAACAATACTTTGACAAATAGAAAAGGGGTCAATCTTAGAGTTAACATAATTTTGTTTTTTTTCCTTCTAACTATCATGCATGTGACAACACTGTCCCTTGAGACCCCTAATCCGTACTTTTTACAAAATTATTTATTAGAAGTAAGCACAAAATAAGCCTAAATTATGTTTTAAAAAAAACAATGTAAAAATTATAATAAATTATATAAATTTAGACAATATATAAACGGGTCAAATTTAAATTTTCGGGTTTAAATTGACCTATTAGTGACCCACTCATATGCAACCCACTTACTAATTAAAGAAATTTGAGTTGAACCCATTTAAGTTCAAATCTATTAAAACCTATCCAAACTCGTCCAAACTTGTTTGTTTGTCACCCTAGTCACAATGCAGTGGATCATTCTTGTTAGTTGAGTCTTAAGTGGGATCTGATAAATGTGTTTAGAAAGAAAAATAAGAATAACTTGAAATTTCAATAACACTAAATAATTTTTCCAAGAGAGCAATTCTTTACGGAAACATGCTATGGTCAACATTATTGACAAGAGTGGGCACATGGCACCACCATAGTGCATGGCTGATGTATGTCCTAAAGCACTTTTCTTCCTCAAGGAAGCAATTCTTTATGAGCAATGCCGTAAATATCGTGGAACTTTTTCATTGTTTTGTATAGGGGGTTCAGTCATATGTTCAGCCATTCGACAATGCAAACTAATTTGTGTTCTGATATATATATATATATATATATATATATGTATTACTTATTATAGAAGCCGGAACAACCGTCGTTTTTTTCTCCGGACAGTGAATTATACATTTACCCTTTGTGTGCCACGTTTCTATTTTTGTCCAAACCCTGGAAGTCTACAAATTTACCCTTTGTCCGAATATTTTATTATTGTCCAAACTATGGCGGTCTTCAACGTGGGTCCCCATTCCCCTCTCAGTTACTCTATTCATTCCTTAACTCCAGCTATTGCGTCCAGCCTGGTAGACGACAATATTGTAATATTTTATTAAACGTGCTTGCATTGGCTTTATTCACCATGACGTGATCTCCATAATAGGATTCCATGAATGGAGACAGACTTTTGTTCTTGTTGACTATATATGTAACCACTTACAGCTGCCTAATCAATGTATATATATGTCATATGTGCGCGACGCTATTTGAAGTACTTAACAAAATAAATTCTCCTACTCCCTGACTTAGTATTACTCACTTTTCATCTCATCTGCACACAGGTAAAAAGACTCTTTCCCTATTGATACGTATACAAGTTATATTTATAACTTTGTTTTTGTCTGATCAAGTTACCTCCATCAGTTACGTAAGTGAATAATGGACAGAAACTTCATAGACGACGAATGTCTCGACAAAAAATCCTCCAAACTAAGAAAGATGAAGGAACGATATGAAGCATTGTCTCCATTTTCTTGCTCATTAATTTTTTTATTTTCCTAGAAAATAAGGTCTAATGTTTTGTATCTTTTTTTTATTGCAGACGATGAATTCTAGCGTCAAATTATTTGGTGATACGTTATCGATACAAAATATTACTCAAGGTTACACTTTTATAACAATTTGTTGTGATGCATCAGTGGAGGATACACAACATGTGGTGGAAAAAGGTTATGACATAAACTTAGATGATGACAAACAAAATTTATCCATAACAAACGATACACAAGTTTATGTTGTTAAGTTAAAAAAAAAAGAACTTGCTTCATGCACACATATTAGTTAGCTCGAAACGAAGGCATCAAATGACAGGCAACAATTATCGTAAGAACCATATAGTCTCAAAGGTAAGTGCAATCCTTTCAAATAAATACTTTTACAATGTTAAGTATAGTCTCTTTTAAAATTAACATAATTTATTGTCTTAATTCACAGCCATGTGAAAGACATGACAAAAGCGCTCATATGCATGGATCGATAAAGACTATGAAAATATTTATGAAATACGTGTACGAACAAAATATTTGAGGTACAAGCTCACATACTGAAATCTTGTATTAATTTTTAATATACAAAATAGTTATGGATGATATTGTCATTCTCATGCAGGGGTTATTCAATGAGCTGGAAGGCAACTGAGAAATAATTTTCATTTGTTGATTCTTCTATTTTAGTGCGATCTGTAATTGAATAACATTACTTTATGAAATAATTTTTTTAATTGTATTTGCTAACTTGTCATATTTTGGCATGTAATATTATGTAGAAATTCTGCATATATTTATAAATAAAATTTGTTGATATATTACATGAACAAAGTAAAAAGTGGTTGCACGTGCGGACAGACCACTAGTTCTAAACATATCATATGTTGTACAAATCATAGTTACTATGAAACTTTATTAGAGAGAGGGAAACTCTTTTTCTTGAAAACTTGCTTCTCCGGAAACTCACTTCTAGAATCGGGACAAACTTTAATAAAATTTTACGGAGACTTTTAAGAAATGATTACGAGACGTTTATGACATATTATATAATTTAAAGAAAAAACTTGTTAGAAACTCTTAAAAAATATTGTAGAAACTCGTTTCTTATAAATTTTAATATTTTTGATGCTCTCAAATCTTATTGTCTAATAAAATTCTATAGATATTGGGTAGTATTAAAATTTCACTTATCATAACAATATTTTCAATATTTCATTATTTTTTTAGGCCACATTTCATGCTTCTTTTTCTCATATCATTTTGTGCTTTACTTTCTGTTTTGGCAATTATGATACAAATGTCATTGAGATGCTTTCAAGTTATTGGTCAAAAAATGTTTTAAGGTGAACTCATCTATTCATAATCAATATATATATATATATATATATATGTATACAAATATAAGAGCTTAGTAGAAAAATGAATAACTTTTCTAGTCTTATATATAAGTAACATATGGTTAGAACCGCCGGTTAACTTGAACCAACTTGTAATCTTTTGGTTCGGTTTGGTATAGTTCCACTAATTGCCTAGTTCAATTGAGTCTAGAAAATAAGAACAAACCAAGGTTTTGATTTCATACTAGCATGACCTGACTTGACCCTATAGAGTGTTGGTTGTAGGAATGGCAATGTAATGGGGCAGGGCGGGATGACACCTCCATCCCCGCCTCCATATCCATACAAGAATTTTTTTGGAGGTTCATTCCGGCCCCACCTATAAAAACCTCCGTCCACTCCCTCTTCCGCACCCGGCCTGCACCCATCAAGTCCAATTTAAAACTCTTATCTCTAAATTAATCATCTAACCAAAATGTTATTCTTTCAAAAGCTCTTATCCCCTCATAACACCGTCAACATGAATTAATTTCATATTTAACTAAAGAGATTAATAACAAAATTAAAAATTCAAAGCTCAAAGTACAAGTTCAAGTATTCAAGGGACAATTTTTCATATAAATGTACAAGTACATTCCCGCCTCCTAGTGGGTAGGGCGGGCCGAGGTGGACCAGGGTGGGGAAAAACCTAGGTCCATCCCCGCCTTCATATCTGCACAGGTTTAGTTTAACACCTCAATTTTTATTTTGAATGCTACATACCCTCTCCAAATGGGATGGGTTCGGTCGAATCTCCACCTTTCCCGATCCATTGTCATCCCTAGTTGGTTGTGTATTTACTATTCTATAGATTTATACAGTTATTAGGCTTGTACATATGTTTCAGTTGGGTTGTGGAATCCACAGCCCATAAGGGATCCAACGTTGCCTTTGCAAGTCATCCTGTAGAGTTGAGAACAAAAGGAAACTTGTGAAAAAGATTCAAAATATCAAGCGAGGGGAAAAGCCTTTACGAGTAACATAGCTAGCTTGCGGAGGAGTTCATGGTTCGGTGGGGCACGATATATATATCTAGCATGACATGCTAGCTAGTATTGCACATTATTTTAACGATTCAATTTGAACTGCTTGAAATTCAAAGAGAGGGTGACCCCTGAGGCTCGTAGGTGCAGTGGATTCATTGTGGGTGTAGATTTCTTAAATTTTGCACAATATGATAAAATTGGGTGGATTTGTGAAAATTAGAAATCTTCAGGAGTGATTAGACTTTATCAAAAAAGAAATTCAGAGTAATTGGGAACTATTTGTTTCAGGACCATTTGGTAGGGTTTTTATCCTAGCTTTCTTTTAGCTTATAAACAAAAAAATGTTAATTTTTTTTTTACTTTTTCGCTTTATACTTTTTGGTTTTTTGTATATCTTTAGCCTATAAAAATAAAAAATAAAAAAATTTAACTGTTTTTACTTATAAGCTCGAAAAGTAAAATTAAAAAAATTAAAATAAATTATACCAAAGGGCCTTAATCAATGGTGAAAAACTAATTATCAACTAATGCAACGGGAGTTTTAGCTGGAAGTGTAGTCGATCAGACAAGGCATGGTGAGGAGACGAATGATTGGCCACTAGTAGACTTATGGAGAGTATTTGACTGTTCTGGTGGCGAAACGATTGCACCTTCACTTTTTGTACAATATCCCTATATATAATATATGTGCATATATAGTGTTTTAACAAAATTCTCACATATCGGTACCCTAACTTTTGTATTGTCACCTTCTAATTTTTGTAAAATCTTATGTATATATAATCCTAGAAAAAAAATCTATTGTACTGAAATTTCCATAATTTAAAACTAAAGCCTAACCTAATATAATATTAAAATTTTTGTATAGGTAATTATGATGCTTATTCATTATTTTCTTATACATCCAAATACCAAATACATTGAATTCAAAAGTTTATGTGTTTGTAATGGGCATCATCCAAAACTCAAAGAAAATCATTAGTTTGTGAGCTTTTAATGTGCACCCATCCAACAAGTAGGCTTATTCATCAAATACACCAAAAAAAAAAAAAAAAACTAAAACAATAAATAAAATCATATTTTGTTGAGAGTGCAGAGAACTTAGTTTTATTTTGTCATGTAGAAAACTTTCATTTGCTTCAATTTAGAAATATGTGTAAAGAATATTTAAAATATAATCATTGTAACAATATGTAAAAATTTTGTGTTTCACATTTTCGTACTCCCAAAACGCAAGGGATGGCCCAGTCAGTGACTTGTCCTCATACTAAATATGAGAACTCAAGTTTGATCCCGTCTCACGTTTTTTTTTGTAGAAATCATAATTCATGCAAATGCATAAAGTTCACATAGTCCTTATGAGCTCTGCATGAGCTTGAGGGATAATCAATCGAAAATTTGAATACCTTGTAACCAAAAATTAAAAAAAATTTGAAATCTCAAAACAAATTCCTAGCTCCGCCCAAGTATAGAACTATTATCAATCATTAAACTAGCAGTACGGGGTGAGGACATATGCAAGCTAATATGGGTGAACAAGGTGAGAATCAGTTCTGAAAACGCACACATAATAGTGCACGAGTAGGCAAAAACAGCGTATAATGTGAAACTTGTGTTTGTCTTGCATTCAACATGCCCATAAAAAGGAATTCAATAGAATTCTAAAATTAAAGAGCTTAAAGGTTTATAAAAATGTGAGAGATATGTGAAAACACTACAACTGACTTTGCCCAGTTGGTTATTGCGGACATGCTTTTGCGTGCGGGTATAAGAGCTTCCGTCACGACAACAACCATGCATAGATGTGCACAACTAGTTTTAGTTTTATATCACCAATTATGTGATGAAAATAATTTTGATACACTGTAAGTATAGAAATTTTTTATATAAGTGAGTATTAATAACGCGACACGTGTTAATGAACATTGTTTGTTTACGTTGTATTTAAATTCTAAAAGATACGTATCGTATTTTGGGATTCTACTTGTATAAAAAAATATAAATACCACCAAGGTGGTAGTTGAGTTGGTTTTAGCAGCTGGGCTAAGAACTCTACTCTTTTCTCAACAGTTATGTGTTTGAACTCGCTTGTAACAGTAGTTGCGTGAAACAGATACTGTTGAGAAGAGGCTAAATGTTGCATACACTTTGGTGGGGCTGCAGTGATGTTGGTTGAAATCACAAGTGCACGAATCATAACAAGTAATAAAGTGAATGAGTAAGAGTATCGTCCCATGAGGATTGAAAAATTACTAATAAGTACCAAAATTTATTAAATTATGATCTATTTGATAATTTGAACAGGAATGAATTGTTGAACTAGAAAATTTAAAATAACAAAATTAAATAAGCAAGTTGAGATCTAGAAAACAAGATTCTAGGGTTTTCGATTCACCATAACTAATCTTATACGAACTTACTAATTGGATTAAATATAATTATTTTCTATAGTTGATAATCAAGTCTCTGTAATTTATTCATTAATCTTTCTCAAGCATTAGCAAAATAACCCAACAAGCAAATTTTCTATACCTCTATGAAAATTCTAAACCTGTCAGATTTCATTAAAAACAAAGAAACCCTCGTAAAGATTACACAAATCCATAGATATCTCTATCCTACGGATTCTTTATAGTATCTCAAACATAGGCTGAAACAATTATCACTTCTCAGTCTCAAATTGAATCCCATATCATGTAAACGGTGATCAATCATTCATAAGGATTAAGTCCATAATGAAATACTCAACAATATGAAACAAATACTAAATTAGTTCAATTGAAGAAGATTATCATGATCATATAGCCCTAGAAAATATAAATTAGCTCCTAATAAGACCGAATACAAACGTGTTCGAAGAGTTTAACATCAAGAAATTGAAAGAGATTTGGAAGAAAGAAAAACTCAAGAACTCGGCTCCTTTCTCCTTTTGATGTCGGCTCCCTCTTCTTTTTTTCTTTCTTCTTATTGTACTCTCTATCCCATCTATTTTATATCCTAAAAATCCAAGAGTCTTGAATAGAAAGGAAACCTACTACAAAGTATGAAAGAATAATTGCTAAATTCACAGTTTTTATATTTTAGTCAACTTATGGCCCACTTTTGACCATGACAGATTTCAATTCACAAAATTTCTCATGAAATCAATGTTGTAGAGCTTTAGTTCTTCTTCCCAACGCCACAAGAATTGTCTTAATGTGATATCTAAGTTGAATGTTATGGGCAAAATACTGAACCCGCGTCAAATCTTTATCTCTTGATTTTTCTTGAAATTTGTTGCTGCAAAAAAGTTGTTGACCCCTGAAGTTGAAAGTGTCAACTCTTAGATTCAAAGAGGTCAAAATAGAAGTCTGATCTAGCAAGTGTTGACACATATTATAAGTGTTGACTCTTTTGAACAGCGAAGATATTTTTTAGCGCACTATCACTAGGTGTTGACCCCTTCAGAACATGTGTCGACATCTATTATAAATTCATAATCTCTTCAATTTGGCTTCAAAGCTCAAATTAACATCAAGTAAAAGTCCAAACTTTCTTTAGATCATCCTCCTTTGTGTCTCCTATCGAAGTAAATGTTGGGAATTTATACTAAAAGACATGCTTTGTGAAGTGACTTTAGTATTTATTAATAAATTAGTTATTCCATTTTAATGAGAATCTGTGTGAGAAATGTTTGCATTGCGTTATTTATTTAATGATTATGCATGTGTGTCTCTTATTCTATATAGTAGATGATTTGGTGTGTAGAGTACGACTTACACACGGAAGATCAGATTATCGGTTCTTATGGAATATAAGTTAATCGTTCGCAGTCTTAGATGGAAATGGACACACCATCAGTAGAACTGTAGTATAAGGTTTTAATAGGTCTGTCTTGACTGTGGGGAATGGTATAGTTCCAACTCCTTGCACTAGTACACTTTGTGTGTATTGAACAGGACCGTGTTGGGGTAATTGTTTTTATACTGACTATATAAAACAATTAATACCTCATGATTATTATGAGTGCTTATGCTCTTAATCCTAATGTAATAAATAGACACGTGCATGTAGTATTTATTGTTTTGATTCATAGAAGAGTGAGATTCTTTAAGGGTCAATAAACTCAGTGAGTTGGACAATGACATTACGTGTATGGTGAATATTTATTATTGATGGAATCTACGTCCCCGTATAGGGATTGATGATACCCCCTTGAGGATGCTTATAAGTTTTGATTATGTCAAACCCTGCAGGTGGATTATGAATCCGACATATCAAATAAGTTAAGTGGAAGGTCTCAAGGAATTAAATAAGTCTATTAAATTTAATTGTCAGTAATTTAATTTAATAGACGGGTATCTGTAATCTTAACGTGGGGAGATAAATAAGCATTTAATAATATGGAGCTCGAAATATAATTTCTAGTATAACAGGGAGTGCAATTATAATTCCTTAGTGGTATGAATTATAATTTACGTAAATAAAGACTAATCTTGGTTGGATTAGGAGTCCTTATTTGCGTAGGAAGCCCTAATTATACTAATCCTATGGTCCCTGTTGTAGCCTATATATATACGCGCTCTAAGAGCTGCTAGGGTTACACACTCTACACATAATTGAGAGATACACGATTTTGTGAGGAAGAGAAACCCTAGCAGCAGCGAGCCCACTCTCTATAGAGCAAGGCGTGTACGAGGAATACAGCAGAAGTCCGAAGGTTGAGTTCGAGCTTGCTGATTCGTGCTTGGTGCTGATTCTTGTTTTCAGGATTAAACTAGAGAGATCTCGAAGGTACGATTCTTATCACGTAGATTAGGCTATGCTAATCAGATCAGTTTCAATTTTGGTAGTATGCGTATACACTATAGCCAGGTCGTGGGAAATTCCGCAGTCCCCAACAGTAAACACACATAATGAGTTCAAGCACTCCTCTGCTGTGTTTTGATTGATTCTTTCGACTAAATCTCATGAATTTGCATAGTTACCTTGGTCCTTCTAATCTACAAAATATGAATAACAACAAGTAAAAATCTAATAAAAGATCCTAAAGAACTAACATCTATGATGCTAAAGATATTTAATTGATACATATAAAATCAACTTATCAAATCCCCCAAACTTAACATTTTGCTAGTCCTCGAGCAAAATTAATAATGAGATAGAACAAATAACAAAAGGAATGATATTGATTCTGTTTGATTCGCAAAACACGCCTAAAAGATGTCATATAGCTCATAGCACAATGAAAACTTTAAACATTATTATTGCCTTACTTCACTCATGATTCCTTCAATGTGTGTGTGTGTGAATAACCTTTTACCCTTAACCATTCACCACTTCGATTGGTTTAAGCAATCAGAAACTTTTTTTTACAGATCTCCTTAGATGAATTTTTTTTTTTATAAACTCCATAAACCTGCTTTTCATAACACTCTCCACTAATGTAGACTAACACCATACCAATGATCATTAGGACTTTATTAAGCTTGTAATGTGTGGTTGGGGTGATGGTATGGTAATAGATACTATTATGGCTCAAAAACAACCTAAGCACATGAATCATTCTAAACCCCTTGTAGAGCTAATTTTCCCACCAAAAATAGCATTATGAAGCTTGTTTTCAACTTTTACCGCCTCCATGACCCCGGTCATCTAGGCTTGAAGGGCTCTTAGACGTTCATCCCAGGCCAGAGGGTTGTCCCCCCTTTCCCCTTCCGCCTCGGTGTGCTGGGGGAGGTGTCGAGGGGGCGGGCCAAGGGCCCAGCTTTGTGCTTCATCCGGTGGGGGATTGTTGTTTCGAGGTGGTAACACAACGCCAGGGGGCAGGATGCCGCCGCCAGGCAAGACGAGATTTTCATTCACTTCTCGGCTAGCGTGACTTCTTTCATTCTCCGGTTGAACTCTAGGCGGTTGCCTCCCTTCTGCTGGGGCAACAGGGATTCGTTGAAGCAACTCTTGGTTTTGGGTAATCAGCATTTGCATGTTGGCCATAACATCGGCCATACGGGTTTTGAGGGCTGCAACTCTGTCGATGTGTTGGTCATCTGCGACCCTGTTGGTGTTTTGATCTGCCATGGGTAAGGGGATGCGTGAAGTGCCGGACCTGGTGATGACCATGAAAATGGAAAAACAATCGGTTCCCACAGACAACGCCAACTGATAATGCAGTAAGTCGGTCTCTAGGTCAGCAACAATCAGCTCCAGTAATCTGAGAAGAAGGAAAGGGTGAGAGGCACAGGTGTGATGCTTGCCAAGGGCACTCCGATGCCGAAGTTAGGTCTTTGGAGATATTTCAATAGAGTTTTTGCTAGGGTTTATGTTTTGCGGACCTTGTTGGAGAAGATGATTTTTCCTTTTATATTGGTAGGCACCCTGGTAGCCCTAGAGGGGCATTGTATGCATGGAGAGGGTGGGAGATGACTGTCTCTCCACGTGGCGGCACGGCATTGGAGATCCTGACTGGTGGCAGGATAGTGGGAGGCGTGGTTGTCCAACCCCAAACGTGGCGCTTCCTTAGGCGTGTGTCAGAGTGAGTGAGGTGACTGCCACCTCCTACACGCGAAGTCTTGGAGTTGGGAGCACGTTATCATGATTGGGTTGCCAATAATGGCTTTCACTGGCGTGGCTGGTGGGACGAATGATCGGCACCATCTCACCAGTCTTACTCGGGCGCAGTCTGCTCGGTCGTGTGCAGCTACGGTCTGATTGGTCATGACTCCCTGGCAGGCCCTGGTTGGCTGGACCTCTTAGGGCAGATCCTCCTTTCGTGGTGCTTTGCCTTCTTTCGATCTCATCTGTGTCCTTCAAGATATCAATATATTTGGTGCTGAAGTCTCAACCATTGTAATGCACAATACGTCATCAGCTGAATCTGACAGTCCGTATACTTTTTCCTGATCGGGCCGTTACGGTGTTCCTGGTCCGGCCCATCACCACTCATCCCCTCATTAAATCTTCCTATGTTTCTATCTATTCTGGTGTCATAAGGAAGAGTGACCACCAAGATCTATTTGACTGGACCTGGCTGCCCTCAGTTTTCGCGCTTGAAAATAAGTCCGAAGGAGGAGTATAATAAACTTTCTGGGGACTTCCAATCCTTGACTCGATATATATGTACGGTTCGTGTTGAATCTTTGAATTTGTTCATCACAAGATCAAAGTTGTTGGTTGGAATTCTTGTGGCCAGCATTAATCAAGATGGCAAGCACAGTGCTTCTCAAGGCTGGAATTTTTGTGGGTGGTTTCATCATTGCCAGGATCGCAGCAAAAATAGTTTCATCAGTTTCAGAAGGTAACAACACCCCCCCCCCCCCCCCCCCCCCCCTTAATTTTTTTAGTTTTTGTAGTTTTCATTTTTCTTGGCTAGCTTTGAGTTTAAGAAGGTATCATTGGCCGTGATATAGAAGAAGGAGCTGAAACTCGGCCAAGAAACGGAATTAGGAACCCTGACACTCGCAGTACTGAAGTTCCTAAGTCCCGTTCTACTTCCACTGATCTGCCTGAGATACGGATTAATCTGGAATCCAAGACCGCAACCACACGTATAGATTCAGGAATACAACACAAGAAGAAGAGTCCTCCTCCATCTTCATCATCAGAAACCACTGCAAGAAGAAGAACGCTCCAGAAGACCCATGAAGTTTCTGAGAAGGTATTAGTATTACTTCCATCACCACCACCACCACCACCACCATCATCATCATCATCTTTATCTTCATCACCATCAACATCACCCTCACCCTCACCAACCCATACTGTTCCAAGGCAGACATCAGGAAGCCATAAAACAACTGCCCAAACACTGCCCCATGATGATCAACCTCCATCTTCCTGCAAACCATCATCGCTATCCTTAGAACCCCATTGGCCTTCTTCGTCCAAGCCAACTCTGTCCGTGGCTCCATCTGATCCGATCCCTGAAGATCTGAAAGCTTTGATCAAGAAAGATGTAGTGCCAGGAGTTCTCAAAAAGCTTTTGTCCTCGTCAACGTACAAGGATTATTTTGATGCCCTGCTTTATGCCGAGGACTACTACATTGAAGTACTAAACCAAATATGCTTTTTGTAATTTAGAATTTAGAAAAATTAGACGAGTGTTTAGCTTACAGGGACATTCGATTTAGAGTAGTATACATTTATATATATATAAGATCAACTAGAACCCCATCTTTTTATATATATAAACAAGAACTGAAGCTGTTTTAAACAAAAATGAGAAATGTTGATTTAGGTGGGAATGAGATTGAAGCAAATCCAAATAAGTTTATGATTGAGGGTTTGCATGTTAAGTTTAACCTTCTTGGCTCTATCAGTTAGAGCACTCTTTTCATTTTTTGACACTAAAATTGAGACTATAAATTGGAGTTCTGTTGATTAAGACATGATTGACTTTCCTTCTTAAAATCTCTCAACTTATTGCTCTGTTGTTCCTTGTATTAATGGTCGGGTCCCATTCACTGCCATTGTAGTGGTAGCAAGGTGGAGTGGCTTGGGCTCCTCTCTTTTGTACTGTCTAGTCCATAATTCCCCCAGTTTGATATCTTATTCAGTGGACACTAGCTGTTAGGTTGAGATGTATCTCATTTGAAACCCAAAGGAGGGGGGGGGGGGGGGGGGGGGGGGGGGGTTTGGGTAGGGCTCGGAATCTTGGCTGGGTCATGGGGCATGAGTCTTGCTTAACAACGTATGTATAAATATGTATAATTAATCAATATGACAAAGATCTTGATTTCAAACTAATTAAGTTTTATCATTTGTGTGAGTACATTATGTAGTTTTGCATCATAGAATGGTATAAATAGTGCTTTTTAATTATCTGAATCAGAAATGGGATGGATTTGAAATGAAGAATGTGACTTTGGCGTTGCAAGAGGCAGCAATTTACAAGAGGAAAGACAAACACAAAACTGGAATGTGAATGAAGAGAAAGATGACAAAGTCTTTGTTGCATTTGAGATGGACACCATTCCTGAGAGAAGGCCATTCCTTTAATCCAGGGACTTCGTCTCTGTCAGGCCTTCAGGCACGAAAGCCGAGCCATTCCAGCTTAGCCTTCTGTACAACAATAAGAACTTCTTCTTCGTGTTACATATATCATCAAAGGGTACATTTTGTGTTGATAGATTAGATATGCATCCTTTTATTTCACATTATTCTGTTCCATTTAGCATGTATTTGAATATCGTTTCCTCACTTCATTCACATCATCAATACACTTAAACAGGGTCTTATCTATCACAAGGTAAAGAGTAATCTTGTGTTAGTTGAATTTGGAGAAGATTTTCGCTCTCATTATAGCATGCAAATACGATGTCAAGTTCTCATTCAACAGAGTTTGTTTAAAACGGGCACAAGCAGAAGGTGTTTACATTGTCTCGTCTCATATATACTTCACAAGGTGAGGTGTGGAAGAGATGATGCTTTTAACTCTCCATAACTCTCTCATTTTGGTGACTCTTAGCTACTTCATGAACAAAGGATGTGTTTGTGTTGTGTATCAGGAACACGTTACACTTACCATGATATTTTTATTTTTTGTGTGCGTGTACTTTATTGATGTTTTACCTGCTGTGTAGTGTTCATGGATAAAAATGCATAAAGTTAGGGCCTGTTTGAATGTGCCATACAGAAAGAGATATATAATGAAGTCCCCTATCTCGTAAATGTTTCTTGAAGGTGATGGACTTACATGAAAAGTTGTGTTCAAAATCCAGCTGGGACGTCCAAACAGGCCTTACTATGTGAACTAGATTTCTCATTTGCTCCCGTAAAACTGAATTTTAAAAACGCCCTGCCCTTTCTGTGTTTCCAGACTGTAAAAATTTCTTCTAGTCAGAAAATGTTATCCTCGGATGTTATATATGTTTTAGGAGCCAGAGAGCTACAAAATTGAAACAGTGATTACCATTTTGTAAAGAAGGATCAAATCTATGTTCACTTTCAACAAATTAACCATAGTCCCAAAGTTTGTGGAGTATGCAACAGAAACTCAAATAATGTCTAAAATTTATACACTTATAATATAACAATATAATGCACTACACAAGTGCTTACAACGCAACTCACACGTACATTAACTATACTAGTAGTGCCCAACACTAACTCTTCAGTGTGCTTTGCACATGTCAGAGATGCCTAATATCTCACTTACACTGTGTATCTCTCTCCCACACACCATCATACGGTATGTACCACACGTACCCACATTTGGTGCGCAACACCAACTCTCCACTCATAAGGTGTGGTATATCTTCACATACACAAAAATACTCACTTGTACTAGCACACTCTTACTCACAAGCAATCTTGGTAGTGATAGCTTCTCACCCATTGGCCACCCACGCACACAAGAAACCTTGGTGTGGTGGCTCATCTTCATTTGTCACCCACACTCTCCCTTGAAACCTTGTCACATATTTATACTTGGTTGTGAAACATTCTAGACAGATCATTCTAGATATAATGTGAGACTTCAAAAAGAGAAAATGTTCTAGAATAAGGGAGAGTAGACAAACATGTAGAAGGTTCCAGAGAGTCTCAATGATGACTCTCAACAAAGTCAACTAGTTCCGCAGCAATTCCACACGAATTTAGACGTATTCTTTCTGCTGTAGTTGCTCTAACTCTGGTTGTATACTTGCTTTATCCTTCGGAGTTCGGGTTGTTGTTGCAGTAGGTGTTGGGAATTTGTCATCTTCTTTGAGGCTGTTATCAACTGTTATTTACAATGCTGGGTTGTTTGCCTTATGCCCACAATTCAAAGAATTAAAGATGCATTGTCTATATTTATCTACTACCTATAATAAAAACGGGAGTGACAATTTCCCTCCGACGGTTTTCGTTCCCATGTATGTCCTTATACAAATTTTGCTTTTCCATCCATAACGCCATAACACCTCGACGAAATACTCGCCGTCTGGCCACATCACCCCACCAATCGACGATTGCCGCAACTACCAATACAAAGTGTTTTATACAGAACCGCCTTACTCTATCCCTCTCTCAAGATCACCAACCGCCCCTCACAGCCGCAATACCTTCTTCGCAGCTAATAGTCCATCTCTCTCTCTCTCTCTCTCTCTATATATATATATATATGTATGTATATATATGAGTAATTGTAGAGCGGGTCACAATAAGAAGAAACATAGTAGAGCATATCTGCGAGGATATTTGGTTTTCAACGTGTATTGAGTGCTAGGTACATTTTTCTCCCATCTCTTATGTGGTTTTATTTATTGTTGCCTTCCATTTTTTTGTTTGATGTTTTTTTCATTCTTTATATGCAATGACTTGAATTTCTACATGCCAATAAGGAATCATTGTTATTTGTAGACCGCATATTCGCTGAAGAGTGTAACTGAACATAATACAAATGTCCATTTAGTGCTAAAACTGGATTAAGAGGGAGTTCATATTGTGTCAATAAAAATATTGCATCTTAGTTAGCCAGATTGCTATCAAAGGAACAAAAAAAACTGTGACCTGTACTCACACAGGTTTATGTCCTCGGTATCTTTGCGGCAATACTAATGTTAATAGCAAATAACTAATAGATAATGCTTCTCCTAGGGTTCTAAGTTGGCTTGAAACCAAAACAATATTTCGTCTTTTTATTTTCTTGAGAACATTATAGGACAGGAAAACCATTACCTTCTCCATTGTTTTTTTTTTTTTTGTGCCACTTCTATAATGAAACAGTGACTGGTTTGCTTGCGTTTTTAGAACATTGGTTACATAATCATCGTCTGTTCTGGCACTTCCTAAATTTTATCATGGTGAAATTTCTTTTCCTCTTTTCTTGCGCGGGGATGAAGAACAGCTAAAATGTATATTTTTCGTGATGGAATAAAGAAGATTTAGAGCTAGGCTTGCCTGTGAAATGTTTGGTTTAATTAATTGCTGATTTTGTATCTCGCATATATCTTGTAAGCTCCCTCAAATAGGGGAACTAATTAGACTACTCATTCATTTACTGGAAAGACGTATAGGCAGAATGCAAGATACGAATAGGGCAACACGTGCAAACCTAACACAAAAAAATGGCTGACACGATCTCCAACAGGAAAAGAAGGTCGTATACTTGATTATCAGAAGAAAAAAAAAGAAAGTACGTTGTGCTTCACAATGAAGATTAACAAAGCACAAACAGACATTAGAGAATGTGGCATTTTCTTACCTCAACCTCGCTTTGTTTTTACGCTAGTGGTGACTGGTGACTGTGCTTAATTCTTTCGAACGGAGTGAGCTCCACCCTAAAATAATAAGCAAATTCCTAAAGCATTTGTACTGTGAATATCATATGGGGTGCTGTAGTTTCATGGTGCAGGTCCCACAAATATGAAAGGCATCCTACCACAAGCTTAAAGTTGTTCTTAAGCATATATATATATATATATATATAAAGTGAGTTTGGTTTGAGAGCATTAAACAAGTATAGGTGGAAGACAGATCAATTCCTTTATCAAAGGTAGAATTTGATTGAAATTATACTATACAAAAGAAAAGATAACATTTTTCTCTAGGATATTTTTTTTTAAGACATTGCTTACCTAGAGCCACACCTGCATGTCACTCTTATTTTCTTATCTCACAATGTAGTGGGTCATCTCTTTTAGTTAATCTTAAGGTGGGTGCCATGGATGGGTTTTAAACTTTCTTAATAGAAAAAAACTAATTGCATTATAATAGGAGAAGCAATAGTGACGTAATATTCTAATAATACTGAATAATGGTTCAAAGAATGCAATTTTATATGAACCATGCTATAGGCACCGTTATTTCAGAAAGAGTCTGGCCACATAGCACCACCATAGTGGCTGATGCATGTCTGAAAGCACTTCTCTTCCTCAAGGAAGCAATTCATTATGATGCATGTCCTAAAGCACTTATCATGGAGCTTTTTCATTGTTTTGTATATATTACTTTCCATTTTATGATTGGAATAGAGATATCTATTCTATTTGTTTTGGAGTTGACACCTCATTAATGAAAAAATGAATATACAAAATGAAGCCTATGTAACGGATTAAACTATGTTGTTTCGGTAACAAAAATGAGTAAAAATTCTTTTGGGATTTTTTTTTAAAACTAACAGAGACGTCAGTTATAGTTTAGTCAAATATATAAAGTTTAAGTGAGGTAGCTTCATCTTGTGCATTGATTCTTTTTATTAATGAGGTGTTAACTCCACCACAAATAGAATGTAGATTTTCATTTCATCCATAAAATGTAGAGGATCCAAATTCATTTTGTATAGGGTGCACAAAATATCCGTGTGACTCGCGAGCCAATGATTGTCCATGAGTTGGGTTTGTTGAGAACTCAGAGAGATTTGGTTGATTCTCGGTTTAAGATATCTAGAAATGTGGTTTGCAAATTAATTTGGGTTCTGATATATCTATATATATATATATATTCCATAAAACATATTATATGTTGTACAAATATCATTGAGATATCTAGAAATGTGGTTTGCAAATTAATTTGACTTCTGATATATATATATATATATATATGTATATATATTCCATAAAACATATTATATGTTGTACAAATATCAGTGAGATGCTTTCAAGTTATTGAACAAAACATGTGTTAAGGTAAACTCATCTATCCATAATCACACACACACACATACACACAAATATATATATATATATATATATAGATATGCAAGAGAACAGTATAATTTTGAATGAATAAATTTTCAAGTCCTATATAATGGTAATATATGGTAAGAACCGCGGGGTTAATCTGAACCAACCTGTAATTTTCTTGGTTCAATTTGGTTTAATTGAACTAATTGCTAAATTCAATTATGAGTTAGAATATAAGAACAAACCAAGGTTTTGATTTCATACTAGCATGACCTGACTAGACCCTACCGATTGTTGAGTGTGTGTTTTCTATTCTATAAATTCACACAGTTATTAGGCTTGTGCATATATTTTGGTCGGGATGTGGAATCTGCATCCTACAAGGGATTCAACATTGCCTTTACAAGTGATCTTATAGAGAAGAGAATAAAAAGAAACTAAGGGATACCACATGTGTATGGCTTTTCTAATTGTTTTAAGTATGAACTTCTGATATTTGCCGTACAAATAGGGAATTCAATGGAATTCTAAGATTAAGGAGATTGAAGGTTTATAAAAAAAAAATGTGAGAGATATGTGAAAAATGCCATGGAGCGGAGAAGCGGATATGACTTCCGAATCAGTTATCTTTGAGCGGGTGAAACGAGGATTGTTTTGAGGATCTAGTATTGGTGTTGAGTTTGAATGTTTTAGAATTGTCGTACCTGTAATTTCTTAGTTTGTAGTAGCTTATTCTCTCTCAATATAAACAGTTTATGGCTAATCATATATGTTCTTTTTGCTTTTCTCTTTAATGTTTGTGAATTAAAAATAAACACATTATGTATTTTTTGTTAATTTACATACATGTGTAGTAAAAATAAATATGTTAAAAAAGTTGTTATTTTTGTTATTGTAATAATTAGGTCAATCAACTTAAATATTAAGTCAATCAGCTTAAAATAAAAATTTATATCTATTTTTAATTAATTGAGCACACTATATTACTATGTTAACATGGTGTTTTGAACTTATTGAATAATTTCTTGATGTGTTGGTTGAAAATTTTTGGTAAGGGTAGTAACTTTGATAACCACCCAACTACTATTCCATTTGAGGGAGAGGGAGAGGGGGAGGGAGAGAGTTAATGCCGGCCAAGTGCATAGTTAAGGGAGTTAACGGAAGAACGAGCACAGAGGTTAACCAAAGGGGCAGAAAAGGACCAATAAACAACAAATAAAAAATTCAACAGCCACTGCGAGAGAGAGAGAGAGAGAGAGAGAGAGAGACTTAAAGAGAGAAAGAGAAAGAGAGTGGAATTTTTTATCATGAGGTTGACACTTGTATTTTCTTCCTCAACAGCTTAGTGACACAAGTGGTGGACCAATTGCAGCAGATGATCAGACTGTAAGTCGTACATAAAAGAATAAAAAAAATTGGTAAAAAAAAGCAATAAAAATAATTTTTTCAGAGTCGATTGGACCGGGTCTGTAATCATATAGTGAATTTATCCATGCCCTATTTGATAATAATCGAATATCCTGAATCTGGTCATGTTGAATTATCAATCGGGTTTGATCTATCAGATCAGGTCTGGATTAGAATCAGACCGTTGGCAGGCCCAATAAGAGCTTCCATTGGGACAACACCCATGCATAGATGTGGACTACTAGTTTCACATCACGAACTATGTCACAATAATAATTTTGTTATATTTGAATAAGAGCCCGCACTACAAATCAGTGTTTTAAAATTCGAACCGAATTGATCGGTTCAACTGATTGAACCATTATTCGGTTAAAAAACGGTTCGATTAGCTTTCTAAATTCGTTTTGGTTAAAATTTAATTAAACTCAGTCAAAATCGTAGTTGAACCGTGACCCAATCAATTGAACAGGTATTAAACTGTTCGGTTCAATATTTTAAGACAAAATTTTATGTTTTAAATATCAAAAGTAGTGTAAAAAAATAAGATACCATTTATTAATATTAATAAATTAATTAATAACATAATTATGATGTCACAAGTTAATAACGGTTGACCCGATAATTGAATCAGTAACCCGTAATCCGATACCTTTTTAGGTTCACTCAACGGTTTGATTTTTAAAATATTGTTACAAATGCAATACATGTTCGTGAGTTTATGTTTTACCTACAATTGTAGAAGACACAACCGTATTTTAATATTTTGTTTGTGTAAAAAAAAATTCATACTAAAATTAAACTCATTATTCTTGATATTCTTAGAAGTATTTCCCAAGCAAACGAATTCGGAGAAAAAAATATTAAGAAAAGGAAAGCATCTTGGAATTCCATTATTATTTTTTTTTATTCATGTTCGCTATTGTCGATATATCTATTTTTTCATTGGATATGAAAGCATCTCTTTCTCAACTAGTAATCAGTAATGGACACAGTAAAGTTAGAGAAAATGAAAAGCCATCAGCCTACCACTTTCCAAGTCGTCCAAAGGTCCTTCACTAAAGCTTGAAGACTAAGTAAGCTTGAAGACTGTACTCCTCTCTAACTTCTACTCTGTTGGTGTGGTTTCTGTCTCTCTCTCTCTCTCTCTCTCTCTCTTGAGTGTTGGTGTTGAATCTTCGAATTTGTTCATCACAAAATCAAAGTTGGTTATTCATCAAGATGGCAAGCGCAATGCTTCTCAAGGCTGGAATTGTTGTGGGTGGTTACATCATTGCCAAGATCGCAGCAAAATTAGTTTCAGAAGGTTTACACCTCCTCTCTCGCTCTCTCTTTTATTTTTTTTTATATATTGTAGTTTTCATTTTTCTTATTAGCTAGCTTTTCAAATGTAGTAGAAGTAGCTGAAGATCGGCCAAGAAACGGATTTAGGAACCCTGACAATCGCAGTACTGAAATTCCTACGGCAAGAAACGGAAATAGGAATCCTGACAATTGCAGTACTGAAGTTCCTACGACAAGAAACAGAAATAGAAACCCTGACACTCACAGTACTGAAGTTCCTACTACAACAAACGGAAATAGGAACCCTGACACTCGCAGTACTGAAGTTCCTCCTCCATCTTCATCATCAGAAACCACTGCAAGAAGAAGAACGCTCGAGAAGACCTATGCAGAAGTTTCTCAGAACCACCCAAAGGTATTTGCTCCATCACCATCACCATCACCGTCACCATCACCTTCCCCAAGCCATACTTTTCCAAGACAGACATCAGGAATCCATAAAACAACTGCCCAAACACTGCCCCATGATTATCAACCTCCATCTTCCTGCAAACCATCACCATCCTCAGAAGTACCTCATCGACCTTCTTCATCTAAGCCAACTCTGTACGTGGCTCCATCTGATCCGACGAATCCACAGGCGAAAACCAGTTACATTTTTCAAGAGGGTACATCGCCTGTTTTTCCGATTCCTGAGGATCTGAAAGACTTGATCAAGAAAGATGTTGTGCCTCGAGTTCTCAAAATGCCTTTGTCCCCATCAACGTACAAGGATTATTTTGATGCCCTGCTTTATGCTGAGGACTACTACATTGAGGTAATTCTGAATGTAGAACAATCATCCCCATATTAGCTTATACGGACATTTGATTAAAAGTGATATTATACGGCTACAAATTCAACTACATCCCCATATATATATATATATATATATGGTTCATCTTGCTGCTGATCAGTATATTCTTGAAGATGGAAAGATATCTGCATTATTGATCACTAAATCCCATTATTACTCAATAGATCTGTCAAAAGATCGATCCAATCTCACTCCAAGCCTCCACCTGGCCTATATTAGCAAGACATTAAGAAAATATAGAAGATGCGTTATTACATATTTTGGAGAAAATTAGATACGATTAAGTAAATAAGCACTGCAGCTGTTTTAAATAAAATGAGAAACGTTAATTTAGATGGGAATGAGATTGAATCAAATCCAAACAAGTTTATCAGGAGCATTTGCATGTTAAATCCAACTTTCTTGTCTATCAGTTGGAGCACTCTACTAGCTTTCATTACACAATCGTGGTTGTTCACCTTAGATACTTGGTGCCTGTTATATTTTGGCATGCTTGTATGTTCAAGAAATGGATCATAAGCCATGTATATATAATTTAAAAAGATGTGTAAAAAAAAATTAAAGAACGAAAGTTTATTGAAATAGAAGTTTGAGATGGCATGTTAACAAGGCTGGCTAAACTAAATTTTTGAGAATGATAACTCGTGATTTTCTATTGTGTGACACCATTTTCGATTTTTGACACCAAAATTGAGACTATCAGTTGCCCAAATCAATCAATGTAAAAACATTCAAACACCTGAAAGGCAGTGGTGAATTGTCAAGATGGAATTGTAGTTCTGTTGATTACGACTTGATTGACTTTCCTTCTTAACATCTCTTCTCAACTTATTGCTCTGTTGTTCCCTGTATTATAGGTCAGGTCCCATTAACTGCCATTACAGTGGTAGCAAGGAGGACTGGCTTGGGTTCTTTTCTTTTGTACTGTCTAATCCCTAATTCCCGCAATTAGATATCTTATTCAGTGAACACTGGCTGTTAGGTTGAGTAGTATCTCATTTGAAGCCCAACATATGTATATATGTACGTATAATTAATCATTATGACGAAGATCTTGATTTCAAACCCGCTCATCTGAAAAATAAATTCTGACTTACAATCTAATTAGCATTTCAGTCCCCATGTTCTCTCCTTTTCTTGTAAATTATTTACAGTTCTAGGCAGATGCATGCCTCCTCTCCTTTTCTTGTAAATTATTTACAGTTCTAGGCAGATGCATGCCTCCTGTAAACTAACAACCTAATTTCGAGTGCGTTGGGACATGGACTAGTTCAATGTCCTGGGTATGTCATGAAATCTTTTAAATGACCTTTATTACGTTCTGTAATTTTTGTGAGTACATTATGCAATCTTATGCTTTGCATCGTAGTATGATATAACAAATGCTTTTAATTATCTGAATCAGAAATGGGATGGATTTGAAATGAAGAATGTGACTTTAGAGTTGCATGAGGCAGAAATTTACAAGAGGAAAGACAAACACAACAAATGGAATGTGAATGAAGAGAAAGATGACAAAGTCTTTGTTGCATTTGAGATGGACACCATTCCTGAGAGAAGGCCATTCCTTTTATCCAGGGACTTCGTCTCTGTCAGGCCTTCAGGGACGAAAGCCGAGCCATTCCAGGTTAGCCTTCTGCACTTCTAGCTCAATTAACTCTGATGTATCTCATTTAGTGTACAACAATAAGAACTTCTACTATATATCATCAAAGGGTACATTTTGTGTTGAAAGATTATATATATATATGTATATATATCCATTCTTTTTTTTTTTTTTCACATTATTCTCATGTCCCTTTAGCATGTGTTTGAATCTCATTGGCTCATTCCACTCACATTATCATTACACTTAAAACAGGGTCTTATCTATCGCGTGGTAAAGAGTAATCTCGTGTTGGTTGAATTTGGAGAAGATTTTCATTCTCAGCATTACTCAACATGCCAATACGATGTCAAGTTCTCATTCAACAGAGTTTGTTTAAAACGGGCACACCAAGCAACTGCAGCCGCATCGGATCCTTTATTCAGGAACTTTCTCTTCCCCAATTACATTCCTCAAAACAGCCTTCTTGTTACACAACTTCAATCAATCAATCCAAAACTTGACCGGGAGCAAGTCTCTGCTGTTCGTCAGATTTTAAGCCACCAAAACCCACTGCCTTATCTCGTGGAGGGCCCACTCTCTGTAAATAAAGCAAAGCAATTGTCAAGAACCGGAGTGGTTGTATGTGAAGCAGTACTCCAAATTTATCGAACCTGTCCTTCATGCCGGATTCTTATATGTGCTCCTACAAATAGCACATGCGATGTGATTACAAGAAGCCTGAAGAAGGAGATTCTAGAGTCTGATATATTTCGAGCCAATGCTGCCTTCCGGGAGTTGGATGGGGTTCCTTTTGACATCCTCCCCAATTGTCTTTATAAAAGGGAGTGCTTTTCTTGTCCTTCACTACAGGAGCTCCGTAACTTTAAAGTGATTTTGTCCACTTTCATGAGTAGCTTTCGGCTGCACAATGAAGGTATAATGGCCGGACATTTCAGCCATATTTTCCTGGTGGATGCCTCATCTGCCACAGAACCAGAAACTATGGTGGCTCTGGCTACTCTGGCAAATGAGAGGACAAGGGTAACAATAACTGGTGCACCCGGAAACCATTCAGGTTGGATCCGTTCCAATATTGCGAGACAGAAGGGGTTGATGACTTCATACTTTGAGAGACTCCGGGAAAGCACGCTGTATAAGAGTCTTGATTCAAAGGTTATCACACGGATGGAATAGCCGGAGATAAAATCTGATGACCCTTACAGTTACAACTAACGGCCGGTCGTGAAGGAAGGATGCAAACACTTATTGTGCTTTTTTATGTGTATTTACTTGATTTTTTTCCTGTTGCTCTGTATCCATTCCGTGTATAATGCCTAGTGTTCCTCCCTCTGTATGTCGGATTCATTATTTGCTTCCCTATTTCGTGTTATTGTAATACGCGCTTTCAGTGTTTTAGACTGTAAATCATTGTCTCAATCATTATAGGTTGCAACTAATACGGGCTAATGGGTGAAACATCTCTGGTTTCAACCTTGAAAGCAACTGATCAGCTACTCTCTTAGTTTCATGCATGCATTGGAGGGAGGAACGTAGGTATAGAACCTTCCGTTCCCAAAGGGGCGTTGAGAGCCAAAATCATTTGGTTAGGGATATCAGTTTGATCAATATCCCTAGCTCATTCAAACGGAACTATTCATGCTCTACAGTTGGACGCCTACCCTGCTCTGGCTGAACAACCCCACCAAACAAACAAACAAACAAAAATGAGGTCACTGCAGACACCACTGACTCATCTTTAATTTATTTATTGTGCGACTTGTGTCATAAGACTACCCAAAATGAGAAGCCCTTGGAGAAATTAACCTCATCCTGAAACTCCGACACAGGGAGGGAGGGAGGGCCTGAAAATTTGTCAAGGCGGGCATTTGAGACCAATACCTTCTTCCTGCTGATATTCATCCCCATGATACATGTAAACACCATACCACTTCCCCTCCCCAGTAGACATTATCACGTTTTCATCTACTGTCCATCTCCTCACTCACTCCTCACAAACCAGTGTATTATGCCCACAAACTAGTAACACAGTAGCACAAATATTTTCCCTTTAATATGGCCTAAGAGACCATTTTCTGTTGGAACGGAAACAGAAAAAAAAATTATACATTATGTACTAATACAAGCGCATGGTAGGGCCTATACCATTGTGCTTTGGCCCCAGGAATTATACATTATGTAGTTTGTAATAACTTCCTGTTTAACAAAGCTTAGCCCTTGTGACCGACACACACACACAGGCTTACCCATCAAATACAAGAAACCCACTATTTCAACCAAATGGTGAAACTGTCAAAGAGTTCACTAATCTTCCATGTCTAAAACAAAAAGGAATACAGTTTCTGAAAAGCTCCCCGCACACCAAAAACCCAAGCAGAATTGGCTACACTAGAAAGAAAACTTACGGCAGACATGCTACCAGCAGTATACATTTTCTCTGCAATACTACTTCCACTCTAGCATCACAAGAAAACCAGGAAGCAAAATGCCTTCAATTTTTTCCACGTCGTGCGTAAACAAAGCTGATTCACCATACTACTCCCTAAAAAAGGAGCAAAAACAAAAATCAGTAAAACGACAAAGTAAATCCATCAACTTTGCATCTCTATGGAAAAAATCATCAGTCCTGCCTTAATAATTGCCACAATAATACAATCCACAATTTGCCCATCTGTAATCAACTGAAGCATTCTGGTCATTCAAAATTATACTTGCACCATCTAGCATTGTGTTTCTATCCAGTCAGGAAACTATCAAAACTATGCATCCTTTGTTTTGCTTAAGATGCCGTCAGAGGAACACAAGACAGTCCAACTACATTCAAATCATGTCTCAGAGGGAGATAGAGAGGGAGGGAGGGAGGGAGGGAGGGAGAAAGGGGAGAGTGAGGGCAAGTGAATTGATATGACCAATACCTAATAACTGAAATAAAAGATAAGAAATATAATCTGTTAAGAATTAACAGACAAATTTATTAAACATTACAAAAAAAAAAAAAAAAAAAAAAAAACTAACACAACATGGCACAAGAACTCCAGAAAGTAAGAAGTTCACATAGCTCCCACTTTTTGAATAAAGAGCCTCATAATATTGACATCAATGTTTAAGTTAAACAGAAGCTGTGCAATCACCAAGGACGAGGTGTTCCTCATCCAGTGAAGCTTTAAAAGCAAAATCAGATTCATAATAATAAACTCGAATATGCTCTCAGCAGTGCCCAATAAGAATGTACCTTACATCAATCTTTACCACCAACGTCATAAGGTCCCTAAAGTGGTCTCAATATAATTTGAAGGAACTAGTATGATGAATTGCTGTTCCCTCTTTCCAGAATCCAAACTCATTCATTCTTGTTCCCCAAGCATCTGCTCTGGTATCAATTATCTGTTCTCTAGTATACATCAAACCGGTGTTACCGGAATACGCTTATACCCTAGCGATTTAGGTTTTGGAACATTGTTCCGAAACATGGTACACTTTCATTTTAAAACGGTAAATTTAGGGATCTAATGCAATCCCAAATTATTTTTTCCTATTTCTTTAAAGGCCAGCTAACAAGGAAAAAAGTCAAATATAATGAACGAAAATTTGAAAAGAATGGAAAAATAATATTTATGGACGTGTTTCTAGATGATTAATTTGAAAAAAATATGCTACATTTTACAAAATGTCTAATTGTTAAAGAATATTGCTCTACAAGTACCTCAAATTCTAATAGTTTAATTTATACAAGGCTACCCCTATCGTACCATATTTTAGAGCATATGGTGTACAGCCACTCCCATTCCCGTTCCATGTACGTGAATGACCTACATTCTAGGTAGCATAGCTTCAAACTACCAATGAAAACCCTCCAAATCAAACAAAGTACCTTCTTAAGGTAAATGATGGTCAGACATTCCACTGGAAGAAATCCATTAATTAAGCAGTCGACTTAATGGCAGTGCTAATAAATTATTTCATGATATGAGATTGGACGTAGGTAATTCTAGATAGCACTTTGTTTTAGAGTCTTAGATTTACATGTGGTAAGAAAAAGGGTTGTCTAATAAGGATTTTGAATGAAAATGTTTAAGACAAATAACAATTGGCCGCGATTAACTTTCAAAAAATCTAATCGCAGAGAATTGAACAAGAAAAAGGAGAAGAAGAGTATTACAGGAATTTCACCTAATAACATTTGGTCTTATCCTCAGGGTGGCATCACACAATCATTCAAAAGCTTCAGATCAGCTAGCAAATTCACTAGTCATTTCTATTGAGTCAAAAGAATATATCAATATATAGGCCCTTGCCAGTCTCCTACTTCGAATAAAACTTACTTCTTAGGAAAATCTAAACATTCTCAAGGCACATGAGGTACAATTTGAATAATACAATAAAATAAAAAAGCAATAATAATTTTTTGCATAGGCAAGAAAGAAAATAAAGTAAAAAGCATCTGATTTGCCCGGGAAAAAAAAAAAGAACTATAAATGAAAACAAAAAAAATTTACACTGCCTTATATTGTTAAGACTTCTCAGTCTCACCCTACCATCACAATCATGTGTACACACTACACATGTATCTGTGTATTTGCTGCATATGTACATGTCTTTGCATGCATATAAATGTATATACACATACGTGCTCCAATATCTATTGATTTAAGAAATTATATCTGCTAATAAATTGTAGGCTAAGAAATACCAAGGAGTGACAATTTCGATGCCTAGGCTCAATTATACATGAGGTAGAGATTAGTGTTGATGTTACTTAATAGAATTAAAGTATGATAAACTTATTGGAGGAATGCTTCAGGTGTCTTGTGTGATTGACTCATACCCATGAGATTAAAAGGAAAGTTTTACAGGACGGGTATAAGATTAGCCATGCTTTTATGGTAGTGTGTTAGATAATCAAGAAACATTGTATCAGCAAAATAAATGGAGCTGAGATGAAGACACTAAGATATGTGGTAAAACTAGTAGCAATAGGGTTAGAAATTAATGAAGTCGTGAGCTGATAGAGGTAGCACCTATTGAAATAAAAGAGAAAATCGATTAAGATGGTTTGGACAAATACCACGAAGACCAATAAGTGCCCCAGTTAAGAAGGGTAAAGCCAAGGGTGGACACAAGAATTTTGGTTTTTCTTTGGGTTAGGTTTTTTTGTGTTTGGGGGAGGGGGATGGAATGTAAAATATTTTTGGCTTCTCTACATGTAGTTCCCCACTGGGTTAAGCTAACCACATTGAAGGTAAAGATAAGGACGAGCTAGGCCAAAATTAATTGCGTTCAAATAATAAAGAATGATATTATATTGCAGTTTAACTAAGATCATGGCCCTAGATGGAATGTAATGCGAAAATAGGATCCATGTAGCCCAATTAGTTGAGTTGAATTGAGTATCTGAATATAATTGTGTGTATATATATACACTCTTATAATTATTGTTGATGGACGTATAATAAGTTATACTCACATGCATGCATACACATATTTACTCCTATGCATGCTTTTAGAGTGCATATAAACCTATACAAATGTCACCACACAAAAACATTGTATGAGGGTGTATATGATTGTGATGCGTTGATGAAGAGTCAGAGAACATGTCAGATAGCATTAGAAGAATTTTGGAGAGGAATGGGTGAAGAACGAAGCAGCTCAAGCCATAGAGAGAGAAGTAGCAGAGGGAAGAGCAATATGTAAGCAGAAGTGTTGAATGAATGAATTCGTGAGTGTCTGGTAGGGAAAGCCAAAGGATCTGTTATGTAGAGCCTTAGGGTAAAGTCCAACAGGATTGGACTCGTTAGTGATTAAGCCTATCCTTACGAGCCTTTTCCCTAATAGGCAAGGGAATCCAAGTTCTCGATGGATTGGTCTCCCTCTCTTAATTGGACTGGCATGAAGGGGTTAGACCCACGTGAGGTGCTGCACAAGAGGCGATGCCTTCTCCTAAGCCACCAAGCCATTAAGTCCCCATGGCTCTCATTGTGCCTGTTGAGCAGGTCGTTCGAACTTACCTAGCCTTACCTCTTCTAGCCTGGAGTACATAGCAGTGTTTCGGTGAACCAATGACAAGGTACATAGGCCAGAGCACAGACACGTATCGTTCTGCGTCCCAAACACATGTCATGGCCTTATGGAATAAGTGGAGGGCCTATACAGAGGTGGTATACATGTGGTGTGGATATATACATTTCCACCTTGCATGCGTATGCATTACATGGTATGTGCTCGCATGCAGGTACATCATGTCTAACAATGTTAGGATTTGATGAGTATTAAATGCTCCTATGCAAATATGAAGCGACATGACAGTTCATGATGCATGTTTCGGCACATGTTTACTAGGTAACAATGCACACTCAAATGCACCCCCCTCTCTAAGGGGTACTTTGTCCCAAAAGATGTTACTTTGAGGAGATGCGATTTCCAACGATAATACTTTACATCTTCATTCGCCTGATAGCCTTTGCAATTTCATACTTAGCTATTTTCCAACTAGATGGCTCGATCGTAGGAAGCACGTGTCTTCTCCCCTTCATCATGTTGGGAAAACAACACCTTTCATCCCAAAGGATGGTAACTAAAGGGCTCCTTTCTTAGGGGAGTTTGACTGCTATCCCAAAGGATAGTAACTAGAGGACTCCTTTTATGCGGGAGTTTTCCTACTTTAGTGTTGTTGGTGATGATTTTCAACCTCATTTGGATGCTTTTGGGGAAACATTACTGATAGAGGGGGAGGAGCCTTCAAAACACAATTACATTGTTCATCCTTCGTCTACACTTACGTTTAGTGTAGAGAAAAGGGACCTACCTTGGTTATTCATTCCCTATGAGAGTTCTAGTTTGGTGCTGGAGCATATGGACTCTAGGACCACCTTTCTGAAGAATTTTAGAGTTTTCTTGGCTAAGAAGCACATCTACTTCTAAGAAAGTGTGTGTTTGTGTCAAACACGACACTCGCCGAACACTCCTCCAACAAGTGTTTGACACTAGACTAACACATGTCGGTTAAGAAGCACAGTCACAGACAAGTGTGTCTGACACGCCAACACGACGATATACAAAAAATGAAGGTCATGACACGGTGAGAACACAACAAAAATATATATATTTTAATATTATATATATGCCACATAGAAATGTTTTACTCAAAGAGAATAAAAAAATGCAAAATAATACTAATTAAAATTAAAAACTATATATTTCATACTTTAATTATTAAATTAGGTTTAAAATCACATTACTTTATTTTGCAATTGAATCCCAAGTTATTTTCTTCAAACATGCTATATGATTCATGTGTGTCTAAGTAATGACACGGGTGTCCAAGTGATGAACAAGCTAGTCCTCCAAGTGTCTAAAGCGTGTCCGGTTTAAAAAAAAAAATTGATAAAATATGAGGATATGTTTCGATTCATGTCCAACACAATTCAAGGAGTGTCTAACGAATGTTGTGTCTGACATGAACACGACATCTTCTTAAAAATGTTTGTGCTTCTTAGCGTGTCGGACTCTCCTCCAATGAATCAAGAATATATACAATAAATGTTTCAGTACAACACTCTCTTTCAGGTATTATGTAACAAATAATATTTGGCAAACATCTTCTATAATCCTTCATTTATGGTGTGTATATATATATATACTAAGAAGCATGAACAATAGTACTGGTACGGGTACGGACACGGAACACTACAATTTTTAGAAAACAAGGACATGGACACGACGGGGATAAGGCAAAAAATATATTCTTTAGATATTTTGTTTGCTATGTATTTGAATATAACATCCACAAACTACCAAAAATATGAAAAACAAAATACTAATTCACCAAGAAAAAAAATATTGCATCCACAATTTAATCACCATTTAACATAAAACATGATGAAAACATGTTTACAATTTAAATTTTCATTGTGTTTCATGGGAGTTTAATTGATGGATACATGTCTCTAGTGTGTCCGTTGAAAAATAAATAAATAAAAATTTATGACACACCAAGTGGAGTGTCCAAAAAGTATGTGTATTCAACATGGATATTGCACCCTTTTAGAATTGTCCGTGCTTCATAGAAAATATATATATATATATATATCTAAGGGAAAAATCATGAAGATATACAATATCAAAGTCTTGTATATAAAGTACATATAGATGCGTGTTGTATCTACATTCTATATGTGTATATACACACACACACACACAGAGAACCTTGAAATCACTATTATTGGCATGGGCAAGTCTATCTTTAAGAGGCACTATAGGCTTTGCGGCAAGTCTTAGCGTCCCTATTTGTTAAGTACCAGTTTTGAGATCACCCCCCCCCCCCCTTTTCTCTCTCTCTCTCTCTCTCTCTCTCTCTCTTAATGTGCTCTTACAATTTAATCACCCGGTGCAAGCTCTCTCTCAAGGTGCCCCTTGTCAATTTAATCAATCAAAGATGGTATGGAGTGAAAAGGTTGGTTACGCTATTTCAATTTTCATTGGAGTTATCAATGTTGTAATGTGCCTAGTCAGCCATTTCATGACTGCTAAAAGCATTGAGACGAGGAGAAAGGGAACTATTTTGATATTGTTATAGGACTGTTAGTGTTCCTCAATGCATTCCACTGTACACATACTTATTACATACAAATAACTATAGATGCCCGAGCTGCTATAATTGCCCAATTAGCTGCTCAAGCTATTCTTGAACATCATAACCAACCACAACCACAATCTACCAAGAAACAGGAACTCATACCACAACCAAACGTGGCATTAAAATTCAATTTAGGGGTTGGTTTGGTCAAAGCCAAAAAATCTCATATTATATCAGATCATAAAGGTTACAAGTACTAATTCATTTCGTCCATTAACAGTATCTACTGAATTCAAACTCAAATAGTTTAGTGGTAAGAATGTAATGATTTTTAGGGATACCAATGTAACGATTTTTAGTTTAGCAAGTAAAAAATGATATTGAGTCATTTTTAAGGGGGTCAACATAAAATTAATCCTTAACTTTTCTCTCATATTTAAAATGTTGGACCATCTTGCTAACTTTTAAAAGTAGGAGGGCTTAAATATAATAAATAAAAGTTACTTTATAAAATAAAAAAAATTAGAACAAAGAAAAGTTAAGGGATGCGATTGAAATCTAAGGCAAAGTTGGAGGGATAAAATGAATATTTACCCAAAAACAAAATCTCACTTAATCATATGTCAATGTAAAGCACATGTTATAAATAAATAAAATGCAAAGGTTGGAGGCTTTGATGGAATTTTTGGGAGGCATTCACTATCCTCCTCAATCGAAATGGTCTGAAAGCTTTAACAAAACTAATGCCTTTACCTGTTCTGCCTCACAAAATAATATATCATAATTCAGGACAAGGCACATATTAGAAAGGTTAATATGGCTGTTGGTGGATTGACTACAACAAAAAGTCATTTCACAAAGACAATGTAAGTAAAAAAGAGGACTTTCAGTTCTCAATAACTACTCTGTTCTCTTTTTTTCTTTTTCTTTTGTGTGTGTGTGTGAGTGTGTGCGCATCCTCATATTCATGTGAGCAAATCTCAGAGCAAAAACAAAAGCCTGTAGATTTGAAGAATCCATGCATTGAAGTCATGAAGCATGGATGTCAATATGAAAACTGTAACCGAAGCAATTAAACCATGAATATTAGACTTATTTAATTCCAAATTCGTATAAAAAGCCTAGGTAAGTAAATTCAATTATTGAAATCATGCCAAAAAAAGTCATAATTCATTACAGCCAAGCCATAGACACACTTGTGTATCTATATAAGCCCTTCAAAAAAGGAAACAAATCAAAATTAAGAAATAAAGAAGAAGCAAAAAATAAAAATTAAGAATACCCAAAATTGTCACTTTTCCTTTTTCCTTGGTGGATTATAACTACTGAATATCAGAGAAGCAGTTTGACAGAATAAATGTAGTTTCCTGCTGAATCACTAATTGGATTTCCTTGCATCTAAATTCTCTTCTTATATCACTGTCACTTTTCCTTCTGAGTGGATTTCTTCGTATCTTTAACAAGATAAATTTTGGCTTGTTTAAAGATTGGGCCAGGGTTTTCACTATTAGGGCAGAGTCGGTAGAGGGTTCCCTGAACATATTTGGCCCATTTCCATCCACAGAAAACACTGCAGCTACAAAACTCATGTACTTAGTTGAGATCAAAGAATCTGGATAGCTTGAAGGCATTGACATGAATAGCATATGTTTTAGCCTTCAGTCTGTCACCAGAACACTGTCTAATGCAAGAAACCCAAATGCATGCATAAAGCACTTATCACATACATTATCCATACACTATCACACTCGAGCCTCCTATTCCTACACTCAACAATGGTTAACTGCAACTGGCTACATTGATAAGGACAACAACAAAGTGGGAAACAGAGTAATAAGCAATGTTGATTAGAACAGCTATACATTTTTCACCTTTGTAGTGATAATAGGAGGTCATTTCATCTCAAAATTTTTTGGGGGCACAGGGCAGACCAGTGTAACCAAGAAACAGTAATACCCTAGTGATTTATGCTTTTGGAACGACGTTCTAAAATACGGTACAATTTTGTTCCAAAAACAGTAAATTTAGTGATCTAATGTGATCTTAAAATTTTTTCCTATTTATTTTCCCTAACCCTTTGTTTGGAACCTAGATTTTAGGTGAGAAAGGAAAGTCAAATTCCAGGAAAATTGTTCTCCTTTGTTTGGTTGTCATGGAAAATCAGAAGGGAAGAAAAGGCAAGTTAGAGGAGAACTAGTTGGAAAAGGCATGAGAAATACCAATTCTCACTTTCCTCTTAAAATTGTCTCGAAAAATAGAGGAAATTTTTATCGGGCCTCCACAGCACTCCCAAAAAAATTGATCTACAAACTGTACCACCATCGTCAAACAAGAAAAATGGACTTCTAGTTCAAACTGCACCACCATCTTCAAACGATCAGTGATCACTGTCACAACTGACGTTCCCATTGGCAACCACCCCTTCGTCAGCCTCCGATTGATGACATTGCCCCACCCTTACACTCTCTCAACATTGCTTATGGTTTATATTCAGTGACCACCAGCGGCAAGTGCTCAGCAATGAGAACAATCGAAGAACAACACCGGCAACCAATACCAACAATTTTTCCCTGGCGGCCTCTTGTGGATGACCCCGTCGTTGAACTTATCATATTGCAGAACTTCAGTTACCATCTCCAACCCAAACCAGTGACCCGAATTCGATTATTCTGACAAAGTGTCTGCCTCTATTCGGTTCTCTTCATCTTTGCAAAGTCACTTTCAACATTAGTATTATGTGAAGCTCTTTCTCCTTTGTATGGCTGATTGAGATAAAGCATCTGCTTCTATTCGGTTCTCTTTCTTCTTTTGTGCTCATAAATTTGATAAAATTTTCTTTCTTTGCATTCATATAATGGGTTTTGCTTAATCCTGTTCAAATTACTGTTTGAAATTTTGGCAAATAAGTACCCTTACAAAGTGGTTTGATATTAATGCTTAAAAATTAGAACAAAAATATACTATCATGATTTGCTTTTGAATTTGATATCAATTTACAGTCCTAATGAAAAGGTAGTCCAAAATCTGCTTTCGAGAACAATAAGAAAATAATCTCTCAAAGTTTGCTTGGGTTGAGTGATTAAGTTTGCTTCCAAAGGTTCCCATGAATTCCCCCCAATTGTGTGGAAACAACTGCTTGTTTTATTTATTTATTTTTTCCTTACCCTTTTCCTAGGTAACCAAATGAAAGAAAATGATTTCCTTGGCAATGCATTTTCTTTTCCTTCAAATTTTTCTAAACAGCCAAACAAGGAAAGGAATTCTATTTTCCTTTCATTTTCTTTTAATTTTCCTTTTCCTCCTAAAATTAGGGTTCCAAACATAGTGTAAAGGTAACCTAAGAAAAGAAAAAATAGAATATAATGAATAAAAATCTAGGAAAAATGAAGTTTTGACAAAATTATACACAAAAAAATGGGCCATAATTCTCTTAAAAATATGTTTTTACATGGTTAATTTGAAAAAAATAGATTATATTTTATTGGATGCTTGATTGCTAAGAGAAAATTATTTTAGAACTATCTTATGTTCTAATTGTGTAATTTACACAAGTCCACCCATAACATACCACATTTTAGGGCATGTGGAGTAGCATGTTCTTGTTCCCATTCCACTTATTGGAACGATCAGCATCCTAATTTATATAGGGATAGACAATTTTTGGGGATGAGATGGTATTCAGGTAACAACTCAAAAACTATTCAACCTAAACCGAAGCAGGTTAAGCTAGGATTCTACCTTTCTCATTGGTTCACCTAGGTGAACAAGGGCTTGAATGGCTACAGCCGTGCTCAGTTCAAGGAATTCACACACATCTCAATTCAGCTAGCAGCCTATCTTTATAAACACACGGAACTCAGAAAACTACAAGGACCACATTGCAGCCCATAAATGTGCCAAACTTGATATAAAATCTCCGGAATCATATGTCTCTACTCCATGAGTTGATCATGTCCACACTAACAACCATATCAAAATCCCATTACAATCTGTCATATGTCAGGCTTCTGCAGCCTAATTGGTTAAACTTCAGGGAAATTACTTCACAGCCCTTTGTGACACAACCTATGTGATTAGCATTAATGCTATCCCCAACAAAATACTGTTTTAATGCCCTCACATGAAGTAGGATGACAATGTCGGAATGCTTTTATCCCTTAGACCTTAGATCATAAAAATCTCAAAAGTTTGATTCTGCATAACTTGAAGAGCCCAAACTTTCTTAAATTACCCAACCCACATCAAAATGCACAAAAGATCAATATGCTACTTATCCGCACAATAATAGACAAACAAAAGAGGCAAACACATACCATTTGATGAGCCAACCAAACAGGAAATGCTGCATGATTGGAACCTTCTCCAACACCTCCGCTTTATACATCTTAAGCAACCCACTATTTACCTTGTTCCAGTTGGGCACACCGCTGATATCATCCAGCATCGGCGAATGCTCCGCAAACAGTCCCTTCTTCACCTTCTTCACAAAGGCAACGCACGAAATGTAAAGGTACTCATTCGAGAAGTTCTCCAGTATGTCCTCATTGTGAATCGACTTGGGCTTCATGTACTTGTGATCAATCAACTGTGACGACCCGAATATGAATGGCAGAAAATGATAGTCATCCAAACCCCAAACACCATGCGAACCTGCGGGCTCGAGGCAATAAACCAACTGCAACTTCCTCATCAATTCGAGATACTTCACGAAAACCCTAGCCACAACAGCTTGGTAGTCCTCTTCCTTGATCAGACCCAATCTCGTTAGGCAATACAACCAGGCCGCGAAATTGGTCTCGTGGCCGGTGCCGTAATCAATACGGCTTGCATTGCCGAAGCTATCGCCGAAGTAGGGGATAAGCTCGACGGTGGCGGAGTGGAGATCCTCCGGGAGAAACCGGAGCATGAAGGATTCGGCATCGTCCATCATGCGAGAGTGCCACGTTCGGTACGAGTAGTTGCCGTAGCGAGAGGATTGGGCGACCGGGGGGATTTCGTCGACCATCTGGGTTAGGGTTTCGAGGACGGAAAAGATGGCTGCGATGGTGGTGGACTGGTGGCAGGGGTCGGAGATCTTGCGGCCGAGGATGGACTGGCTGAGGGCAACGACGAAGCCGAGGAAGTTTTTGCCGGAGTCGGAGTCGGAGTCGTGGAAACGGCGGATGTCGTCAGGGGATTGGATGCGCTTGGTGGGTGATTGGAACTGGTAGGGTGGGTAGACGGTGGGGACTTTCTGGGCTTGAGGGATTGGGGCGAGGATGATGGCTTGTTGGGGGTTGTGGTCGGGTGGAAGGTTGATGGCCGGGGCACGGATGGGGCGGTAGGCGGGAGGAGGGGAGATATCGGACCATGATGGTGGTGCAGGGTAGGCGGTGGGGCCGCCGCAGTTGATGCAGGTTCCGGCAGTGGCGTGGGTGTGTGCGGTGGCGGTGGTGGTAGGAGGATGTAGTGGCGGTGGTGATGGGGATTTAGGCGAGTGTTCTTCGTGCGGGGAGTTTTGATTAGGTTCCATTGTAAATGAAATGACGGGGGAAATGAATGAATGATCAACTAATGAGAGAGAAGAGAATATTACTGAACTGAAGAGAAGAGGGGGACTCACCACACCAGTGAATCCTCCGTAATGCTTCCAGACTGCGCGAGTGTTTAAAGCGCGATTGAAGAGGAAAAACAAACAATTCATGGAGCACGCGTCACGCGATCTGCATTCCCCCAACCATTGTGCTTCAAATAAATTGGAAAATATTTTGGTTTTTTTTTTTTTTTTCTCTCTCCAATGCCATATGCTGATATGCATAAGCCGTTTTAGGAAAAGAAAATTCCAAATTATAGTTTCCTAATTATTGCTATAATATTTTTACTCGGTGTTAGTATTGCACTAGAGGCAGGGCACGCGAATTGCGTGTGCAATTCGATTAAGACATATGTATATGTATGAAAAATCATTCGGGATAGTTTATTCTTCTATTTTTATTTTTATCTCTTTTGTTTATTTATAAATTTGTAGTTTGTTAAATTTTGAAATATTCTAAACATTACATATGCCACAATTTAATTTAAACAATAACATATATTTTATCTGTACATGTAAATATTCATCGTAAGGTACACAATATTTATTAGATACACCATACTTCGAAATTATTCTAGAAAATATTGGCAAACTATAAGCCTCAATAAAGTACATCCAGTTTCACACAATCTGATGCAAAATCAGATAACAAAACAATTTTCGATCATATTTTCATTATACTGAATTTGCGTAATAAATAAATAAACAAATCAAATCAAATTAACAATAATATATATATATACCTCTCCAAGAGATTTATCTCAAAACAATCATGCATATATTTTTATAATATTTTAATTTTTTTCTTTTTTGTTGACTATAAAACTGTATAATATTTTTCAATAACAAAGTAAATATTGTTTCGATAATAACAATAGAAGAAATCAATTGAAAACAATAAGGTTCTGCATAAACCTAAAAAGCAAAGTTACAGGAAACTTTGAGTTACCACTTCTATATCTTTATTGTCTTAATAACGTAAGTTTTCACTATTATTAAATTTGAGACAAAATAATTATAATCAAATTATGATATAAATATAAGTATAACTACATCATTAAAGAACACATTAGCAAAAAAAAAAAAAAGAATAGTTTAACCATAGGTAAATGAAAATTAAATTAAACAAATAATAAAAGGTTTTAAAAAGAGTTTTTGTTTTAAAAGTTACAGATAATAAAAGGCAAAGCTAAATAATAGTTTTATTTGTTATTTTCATATTCAAAAACTGAGTTAAGAAAATAAATTTTTGAAAACATCAGACTCATTGGTATGGCTTTCCAAAATTATTTTATCTTAGTTCTCTCCCAAATCACTTGAATCCAGCTGAAATCAAACTGTTTTATGTAGCATTTAGGGCTTTATACTATTTATATACAACACACATGAGGCGCACTTGAGTTGCTCGGGCGAAAAATCCTGTGAAATACCTACATCACTCTTAAAACTGTCACATGTGAGACACACATGACCAGCAAACAACAACTTAAGTAGAGACTAAAGTGATACTTGACCATAACTCTAAAAGATTAATTGTTACAATTTAAAAATAAGGTACTGAAGTGAAATTGGATGTAAGGTGTAAAAACGTATAATTTACTCAAAGTAATATTTTAACACTTACTAATACATTGTAGAGTGTGATTTGTACATTTGGAAGTATACCAAAATCTTATTTCTAAGAAAACTAAATCTCATTTATTGCATAACATTTTGTAATTGATTTATATTTTTAGCAAAACATGGACCTAAATTTCATTTCAATTCTTTTCTACATAAACATTAATATTATGTTTGGATTTATAAAGGGAAAGAAAAAAAAAGGAAAAAAATGAAACGAAAGAAGATAAATCATTGTTTATTTTAGTTACCATAAACAATAATAGGGTGTTTGGACAGTGAATAATTTAGTGACTTATGGATTAAACTTATGATTTTTTAAAATTGTAGTTGGCTCCCGTTGAAAAATGTAAATTTTTAGGCCTAACTTAAACTTGTAAAAGCCTTTGAAATAAGTGACTTTTTAAAACTAACTTAAGCTTATATATTATGGCTTTTTAAAAGGCTATCCAAACACCCCCTAAATGTGTATAAATTATTTTATTTTCTTTGTTCCTTTATAGCGTAAATCTCACCCTTTTTTCTTATTGAAAGATTTAAAACATAATATCAGAATCGATAAGAATATCTTTTTCGTTTTATGTTCCATGACTCTCCCTAAGCCAAGAGTGGGCAAAATAGTAGAGCAAGTACATGTCATTTATTTGTTTGATCATAGTAAAAAACATACAATAAGTGCATTGCACATAGTGCAATGCTAGCATCTGTCGACACATGTTCAATAGGTGCGGTTGATACTAGCATTTTCATTGTCTTTGACATCTAGTTTCTTCCCTTTTTTTTTTCCTCTAGTTTCAAATGGGTCAAATTCAAACCATCGAACCTAAATCTAAAAGGAAAAATGTTATTTTTTAAAAAAAATTGTAAATATAATCCCACCAAAATAATGTGATAGTGATAATTTTGTAATGATGAGCCATCCTAATGTAAATGTTATTTTAAAGTAAATAATTCTCATTCAATCGTATCATTCTAGTGATATATTATATATAAATTATCCAGTTGTACATTATTCATCCAAAAATACTAGTCTAACCTTTAAGAAGGTGGAGAACCTTATTCTATGCTATTTCTCACACTAGATCAAGGCCGGCTCAACCCATTTTGGGGCCTAAGGCAAAAAAATTTTATAAGAATTTTTATATTTTTAATATTGTTATTAAAATTTTATTTCAAATATTCAATCTTTCAAGATTTTTTAACAAGTTGTGCTATCTTGTCATTAAGTTTTAAAAGTGTCTAAACAAAAATAGAGTACAATTGCATAACACAAAGGAGTACTAAAATAAAATAAGTCATTAAGAAAAAATTGTGTAGGAGAGAGCAAAGAAAATTCCTATAAAACTATAAGTGTAAGCAAGTTTCATATTAGGATACGACCTTCATTAATCTAAATTACCAAAAAATCTACAAGACAAGATTAAATAATAAAGATTGAACATGTATAATAGAAAAATCAAACAAAAATTTGATAAAATTGAATAATTTAAGAAATAAATATATAGAGAGAGGTTTAGAGTCTCTAAACTTTTTTAATTCTTTACTTCTTATTTCTTAGAGAGAGAAAGAGTCATTTAGAATTAAGACTTTTAACTTGTTTTATCTTGAAAAAGTGATAATCAACAATGTATTTATTTTAGGCCTAAACTTTGTGATAATTATTAATTTAGCTAATTAGTGTATTTAGTTTTAGGCCTTTTTTTCTATCTAGTTTAAAGTCGTTTACAAAAGAAAAACTATAAAATTTATTTTACAAGATAACTATAAAATATAATGTCCTAAAAAATTGAGGTCGTAAAAAATTAAGGACATTAGGCGACTGCCTCATTTGTCTTTAACTTAAGCCGACTTGTACTAGATAAGAGACGAAATACAAGACACGTTTTCTTTTAAGCAATACAAGAAAGGTATCCATACTCGAGTGAATGAATACATGGATCATCATCTCCCTAGTTAAACTGTTATTAGAAAGAAGAGCTCATTATACGAAAATAATAACGAGATCAATTTCAAAATAGATTTTTATTATAACATACTTCTTTTTTCAATGAACCAAAAAACTTTGAAATAAAACACTACTAGCTGACTAGTTACCAAACCCCTCTTGTTTCAAAATGCCTAAAATATTGTTACATCCTACTATCTAAAAAGTGTGAGTGAACAGTAAAGATTGTTGTAATGCAGCTGGACCATTCTGGCCCCCGCATGGCATTCTCTTGGACGATTCTGCCCCTCGCATCGCATTTATTCACAGCTTTGCCTAAGGGGACCAGCACAGTGTGGTGACTTTTTCGCCCCGCCCTTTATTGCTTATTCCCTGTCCCTGATGGCTTATTTTTGTGGAGCTTGGCTGTCACATCTCACCCACCCCTCTCAGATAGATAATCCTTTGATTTGATCTTAGTCCTTCTCTCTCTGAAGGGGAGATATAGATTGAGAGCTTTGTCCTTTTGTTGTTTATATTTATATTGCTCTTTCTCTCTCTCTCTCTCTCTCTCTCTCTCTCTCTCTCTCGGTTTCATATTGGTCTTTTAGATTCAAAGCTTTGTTCTTTTGCTTTGCCTTGATCGACTACGTTTCGATTATGAAATCCTACGTTTGGTCTTTCTCAGCCTTCAGATGTAGTTTTGCTATGTTTTTTTGCTTAAAAAACCCTAAGTTGATTCTTCTAATCTTTTTTGTTCCTCTTTCTCTTTCGACCGCTTATCAGTATCAGTTCTCAGTTGGTTTTTCCTCTTTATTTGCTTTGATTTTCACTGATTCCTAAAGATTCTCACAAGTTCTGATTGATTCTTTCACAAGTTTCGCTGTGTAAGGAGGAAGATCGAAGGCAGAGACCAGGAGATTTTACCCTTTATTTTCTCTTGGTTTTTTATTTTTTATATATCCTCTTGAACTAGTGAAGTTCGATCGATGTAGTAAAGGGATCCATCTAGGAATTGACTTTGCCAATGCTTCTTATTCCCAATAGGTTCATCATTTTTTGTTGACATGGTAGTACTTTCTCTTATTTTTCAAAGACTTGCTAGGGTACCTGAATTTTTTTGAAAGGTGATTTTTGTCACGCTCCAAAATACGAGGGTGATTTATAATAAAAATACTAAATTGAGAAAATAACTAACTTTCTTACATAATTTATGTCACTACCTGAATTTTTGTGCCTTGGATAATTTGAGGTGTGACGTTGTAGTAATAATAATAGGACAGACAATCACTATACATCGAACATCCCTAATAGTAAGAGTATTGTTTTATTAATAAATCTTAAAAATTTATTTACATTTCAACTGAGAGAACTACAATAATTGCATGTTCTAACTTCAATTTTCCTATCTTGTCTTGTTGCTCCCGTAGCATCTATTATTCTTTCATATAAAATGTTACGAGAATTGGCTGCCCAACACAGTCAATAGCTGCCCGTAGTGTTCTCTAAATGTTACTCATAAAAAAGGCGTGACCTATGAAGCCCAATAGTAAAATAAAATTTCAAGACATAATAGGTTTATAGCATAAATAAATAATGGAAAGAAAATAATGAGATAACAAGATAAAGCATATAATAATGATAATAATCATCTAAGTTTAGGTAAGCTAGCCAGAAGATAACAAAATTAATTCAATCATATATATACATATATATATACATATCTTGCAAATGTTATGAGATTCAAATGATAATCATCTCACAATAGTTATTCAATAAATTTCTTGGTGCGACACAAGAGCACTTAATCATTGCCACGCATGGGCTTCCATTTATAACCGTTGCCACAAGGGCTTTGTTTACTGTTGTTGCTATCGCACAAGAGCTTGTGATTGATGCCATGCAAGGGCCTTCAATTGTCACCACACAAGGGCCGAAGAATCATTTCCTTTATTCCCAATTTAGATCATATTACTAGAGATGTTGTCTCAATTTCAAATGAAAAATTGTTTATGTAAACAAATAATAACCAATACCTATACAGTAAGCTTTTTGAAAATATTAGTAAAGATGAAAATAGCAAATTGTAGAAATATGATAGTTATTCTCTACCTGTATGCAATCAAATTGACCGTTTAATTTCTCAGAATTCGTGTAATTCTGTCAAAATAGAATTTATAATTTCAACGATCATTCGAGTAATATCAACACTTTGCTTGTGGGCAAAACGCAATATTTCCTACAGTCTCTAATAAGTCATGGGAATTTATTCGTGTTGTTGAATTCCTATTTAGCTAGTGTATGAAAAAATAATATTGGAAGCTTACTAAATATATATAATGTTATAGAGTCTGAATTAAATTTATGAGAACAGGTTTGGTCTTATATAAGTGTAAATATTGTTTCTTGGTTAAATAATTATTTTCGGGACTAATCTTAATCTTATACATAAGAATGGGAAATTCATTTACCTTTCTATTTAGAGTATTCATACTACTTAAAAACAAGCTACAGAGAGTTGTATAATTTTGAATTTCAGAGAATTACTCTGTAACTAACTAATGTTACTAACAATTTAAAGAATAAGAAACCATGGTATACTAATCAAGCTAATAAGCTAATCAAAACAATAAAATTCTCCATAAAATGTGATAAAGAAGCTTTTGTTAGTCGAAGATCGCCATTTCTTCCAAGTGTTGCTAATCTCTCGGTTTGGCAGGTTACTCCTTGTTTTGTGACTCCAAATTCATCCCTTTATAACTCGGCTGTTTCTCAACCTTTTTAAACAAATTTTGTGTCTAATTCAATCTATTTTTCGAGACCTATCATATGATATAATTAGTTTTTCCATCAAATCTCATTTGATTTTTGAAAATGACCAGCAAGCTACTGACAGCACTGGTTCGCTCCAGTTTTATTTACCAATCTTCAATCCGGATTTTCTTCATCAATTCTTATCCAAAAGAGGTGAAATTTTAGCTTAATTCACTTGTTTTTCGGAGGGGGTGTTATCAGAAATCTAATTTAACAACATTTTTTTTTAGAAAAATTGGCTCATTATGCGTCATGTAATTGAGAGTTAAAATATCTTTATGTCTTGTGTGAGTTTTGAGTGTATTGATCACATTTTAATGACCTTAGATGTTAGGATTTTGCCTCTATAAAGCCTCAAAGGAAGAATCAACAATAGTTGGATGAATTTTGAAAAGATGGGTCATCTGCAAAATTCAAGAAAATCTATCTCTAGTAGATCCATTCTCTTGTAACTTATTTTGGACCATGATATGGTTCAAATTCAAAAAGGCTCATTAGAGGGAAAGTTGTAGATATTCAAGTCTTCTTTCCAGAAAGTTTTGAATCTCATTAATCCGACATCGGAGTGAAATGTTATGGCTACAATACTGAAGACTGCACCATGGACTCCGCCATGGCACACTTCAACCGCACCATGATGCACTGCCCTCAGCAAAAAATATTCAGATGGCAAAGAGTTGCGCCATCAGCCGCACCAAACTGCACCATGGCACTAGGACGGTTTTTGTCCAAAATTACTTTTCAACCTGGCACTGAAAAGCTAAAAAATAGCTTTAGCCCATCAAGGAACATATGAGAACAAGTGGAAGGAATATTAACTAAACTAGAAACATTATTTTACATCATTTACAAGCATGTATCATATATACATCTTGCCCATATACTTGTGCACATGGGAATCAACTTACCCATACATTTGTGCATATAAGGATCAAACTTGCCCATACACTTATGCATATGGGAATCAACTTGCCCATACACTTGTGCACATGAGGATCAAATTGTTGGCCCAAGAAGGCAACCCAAGAGGGGGGTGAATTGAGTTTTATAGAATTTATATTAAGAATTACAACTAAAAATCGTTTATGTATTTTAACAACAATTAATCAAAGTATATATATCAAGCAGGTCAAGTATATATCAATGTATATATTTATGCAAGCATGTATAGTGAGCAAATAAGCAAAACAGAGGTAGAAGAGAAGAGCACCAGATTTATAGAGGTTCGGTCAACCTTGTCTACGTCCTCTCTTCTTCAATCCTTTCGAAGGGATTCCACTATGTAACACTCTTTACACAGCTGCTGGTTTTGCCACAAGTGCTCAGGTCACTCTTACAAAAGCTTCTTCCCAAGTTTTCAAAACTCAAGAGATTTTGTCTAAGCTTCTCTCAAACTTACAAGTGATTTTGTCCTAACTTTACTCAAACGTACAAGTGTTTTTACCCAAAAACACTCAAACTTACAGGTTTATAAACCCACCCAAGTGAAATAAATAAAGGTTATACAATGGGTAACTCTCATAAAGAGTATATGAATAAATACAGCTCAATGAATAATCTTAAACACTCAGTAAAAATATGTGGCAGTTAAGGCACATGAGATTTTCAGCTTCAAGCTCTTGATACCAATGATATAATCACTCTAATCATCATTATAGAAGCTGTAGATATCTTATATTTAAAGATATTGATCGATTCTAACCGTTGGAGAAGTATGGGAGAAGTTTTGGTAGCCGATTGTCCCATACCGTTTGTTAGAAATATAGCCGTTATTGTCGGGGGTCGACTCTTTTTACAATGAGTCGACTTTTTTTGTGTTTCAGCAGATTTTTCAAGGCTATGTCCAAATGAGTCGACTCTTTTTACAGCAGGGGTTGACTGTTTTAAGCATTCTTCATAATTTTTGTTCTCTGTTGAAATGAGTCGACTCTTTTTACAGCAGGAGTCAACTCTTTTGAGTCTCCAACGGATTTTTAAGGCTTTGTTCGAAAGAGTTGACTCATGAAACTTAAGGAGTCAACTCTTTTTATCAAAAATGTTGTTTTTGTAGCTTTTATCCAATCTTCTCCAAAGTCTCCAATCTTTTCAATGATCATCCAAATAAGCTTTTTAAAGCTTGCAAAAACTTCTTCAAGGTTAGATGACTCTAAGAACATCTTTAATTCTTTCTAGATGAATTTTCTCTATTTTCATTACTTGTAGAGCTTTTCCACCATCAATGCTTCAACCATTTAACCAAGTTTTCATCATGATCTTCAAGAGAGCTTCCAAGACTTAAAATCTTCATTTCTTCAACTGATTTTCTATCCTTCTTTGAATATCTTCATTTCTAGATTTCTTCTGGGATTTTTCAATCAATATAACTTCTTCATAAACTTCAACAATTCTTCCAAAAAAACTTTCTAAGTCTTATGATTTCTTCCATACCTTCAAGACATCTTCAAATCTTCTAAGAAAGTTTCCATGTCTTTGAGTCGGTCTCTTCTTCTTTTATTCTTGAAAGATATCTTTAAGTTTTAAAGTCTCCAATCTTTTTAATCAAGACTTTGAGTATTTTCATTCTTCTTCCTTGACATTCATTTTCTTCATTCTCTTATAAGATCTTCACTTGTTGAATATGTCATGCCTTCATGCTTCTCAACCTTCTTTCTAATATTTGCATCACAAGTCCTCCATTATGATAAGCTTTTAAGTCAAGATCTAATTAATAATTAATCTGCACACTAAGTAAAATTATTAGATCATTAAACCATGTTTTGTTATCATCAAAATCAAGGCATTGACTCAACACAAACTTGCCCATACACTTATACATATGGGGATTAAAGGAAAAGAGATTCTAGGGGTTTTTTCTTTAACCAAGAAGTGCTTGTAGTAACTGTCATAATATAGAAGATATTCAAGTATGTTGTAAGGTAGCATAGAGAGAGAGAATAGATTCAAGTGTTTTGTGTGTGCATTCTCCCACTTAGAGTCTTCTACTTCATATGTTAAGAGCCTACATGTTCTAAGAGGACTCTCCATTATACTTTTCTTCATACCATCAAAGAGAAGAGAGTAGCTTGTGGTGATTCAAATTACTAGATTGAAGAGCTTTATCATGGACTCCGTGGAGAATCAAGTGCTGAAACGAGTTCGTGAATTCGGATGGTGTACAAGCTGCAAGGTTCAATTCTAATTGTGGATTCAACGGTATGAGAGAGTTGTAAGGCATTCTTGTACTTTGTTCCTTATCTATTACTTGATTGGGGCTGGACTAAATCCCGTGGTTTTCTCCCGTAAGGGCTTCCATGATAAAAATCTTGTGTGTTGATGGTTGTGTGTTCTGATTTCTGTTTATGGTTTGCTTTAGATTAATCATTGCTAACATTTGCTTAAATTTGAGTAGAGACCTATTCACCCCCTCTAGGTCCTTTTTAGGATATAAATCCATATTACCAAGGACACTTGGTTTTTCAATTGGTATCAGAGCGGGACACTCTTAAAATCGTTTCCAAAACTATTTTTCTTGACTGAGGTCCTGAAAGTGCTTCTAGTAACATGGATTTGCCTAAAGAAGGTATATTGACTGTTTGTTCACCACCTCTTATGGAAGAGCCTATTTATTATGCTGCATATAATCCATCTAAGCATAAGAATGCTCACACATCTTCCTCTACATCTAATGACACATATGTTGAATATGATAGTTCCTTTGACCATAGTGAGATTCTTACATCAAATCATGATGTTTCAATAAGTGATGAGGATAATGATGACGAGATTATAGACCTTCAATAAGCCTATGACCGATTGTTTCAAGAGAGTTACAAATTAGAAAAAATCAAAATTAAATTGACTGTAAAGGAGAGGACTTTAGAAAAAGAGAAGGATACATTGAAACAAGAACTTATTGAAGCTCAAACCCTTATAAGTCAGTTGAGTAGTCAAAATGTGACTTTAAGTAATAAAGTCAATGTTCTTGAGAAAGAGAGTCAAGACAAAGTTGAGTCTAATAAATTTCTTGAGGACAAGGTTAAAAAGCTTGAAACTGAACTTGCTAATGCTTATCTGTCGTTATAATATAGGCTCAAAGAAGATTGATGAAATTTGGAATGTGCGAAGGAGCTTTTGTGACATGACTGAATTGGATACATAGAGAAGGCAACTACATCTTCCCAACTAGCAAGTAAGCCTACTTCTATGAAGGCTCAAGGTAAGTCTTTCATACCAAGTGTGGCTATGCATTATTGTGTTAAGGTTGTTTCCTTATGTCATTATTGTGGAACTAAAGGGCACATTAGGCCTTATTGTCCTAATTTGAAAGCCAAGGTTGTGACTTTGAAAAAGAACACCACCACATATGCACGTGTTGTGCCAAATGTTGAGACCAAGTTTACTAGGTTTGTTCCTACTTATCATTAATGTGGTATGAAGGGTTATATTCGACCTCATTGTCCTAGATTGGAGACTAAGCATGTGTCTTCTCAATTCATCACCTCTCATGTGAACCCTAAACATACTAAGGTTGTTGGATCTTCAAAGTTTAACCCTATTTGTCATCATTGTGGTATTAAGGACACATTAGACCAAATTGTTTTAAAAGGATCATTGTCCCAATGATGAAAGTTCAATCTGAACCTATGTATCAAAATAAATTTTACAACAATCGTTTTCAAGTCCTAGCTAAAGATTACCAAAGATCATATCCAAAATTTCAAAATTCTTTTCAGAATTATCAACCAAGGACAAGATATTTTTCTAGAAGAAATTCTAGACAAAACCATTTTGATAATCAAGCACAATACTTTCAACCCAAAGTTTTTGAAAACATTGTTAAACCAATGGCAAGAGTCATTTGGGTTAGAAAGTCAAACTTGCATCCTTGTGTTGATGTGTATGCTAAGCCTCTAGATCGCCATAGGAAATATCCAGAGGCTAGTCTACCAGGATGATGCTTGAGTTTTTCGTAACTTAGGATTTGAGTGCTTCATGATTATTTTTCTGGTCCTAGTGTTATGATCCCTTTTGTAATGTTGTTTATCTTTTGTTATATTTCTATTTGTTTTTATTAAAACACACAAAAAAAAAAAAAACAAGAAGAGATTTTTGTTGTTCTTGACCTGTGTTTATAGTTTTGATTGATCTATATTTGACATCATGTGATAGAATCGAACTACATTTTTTTGGAGAAAAGTTATTTATTCATGCCAAGTATGAACTGAGTGTCTTGTATGTCCGAGTGATGATTTTCATTACTGGATTGACACTTTGATGCACTTTCATTGAGAAAAAATATGTTGAGTCTAAAAATATTTTGTTGTATATTTGTTTCATTTGAATTCAATGAGTATTGTGCTTGAAAAGACCTATGATTGCATACCCTCTCTAGAGTTTATATTCTTAAATGTCTTGCCTCCCTCTTGTGTTTTCATAATGCAAAACAATATCTAGAGTGACCTGCTTGTTCAAAAAAATAAATAAATAAATAAATACTACAAATTCAAAAGAAAATTTTTGCAGTTATAACCAAGGAAAAGGCTATCTATAAGTGTAGAGTGAAAGCTACTATAGACGTTCGCCGAAATGTGCAACTTAGTTTGAAGTGTCATAGAGAAGTTTACCTTACTCACTAGAGTGAAAGCCACCTTCGGTCTCAAAAGAGTGAGCTATTGAGAGGTATTATGCATTTGAGGAAGAGCCTTTGCATTTTTGAATATTAAGCTTTGATTAGCTTTTAATTGGTTTGATTTTCATGCTAAATGATATCTCTAGTGAGTTATTGATTCAAGTACTAAAAAATATGTTTTTGTTCTTAAAGCTTGATCCTATTATTCTTGATGCTTATACACTTATTTTGTCATTTGGTTATGACCATCATCATCTTGTCGAAAAATATGCTGTGATCTTCATTTTGGATATGTCTTTATGAACTTGTGTACTTGATATATGCGTTTGAGTTCTTGCCATATGAATCTCTTCTATAGGTTTCTTAAAATTTGTGATTGTCAAGTCATTTATATATTTTTGTGTATATTTATTTAAATCTTGTGGTTGCATTTTGTGTCAAAAGGGAGAGAAGCATTTTGTTTAGTGTCTTGTTTTTTTTAAATGGTTAATGGTTCATCTTAATTTTGCTTGGTGTTTATGCATGTGTGGAGGGGGGGGTATATCATTGTAGTATTGGTTGAGGGGGAGTAATATTGCTTGCTTTTCATTTTATCTCTCCATTTACACATGATCTTGTGTTAAAGATTTATGAGCAATTGACTTGCTTAGGCTATACAGAGTGGAGCTTAGTCTTTGTTTCTATATGTTTTGGAGTTGTGAGTGTTTTCAATGTAATCTTTAGATTTTGTTACAAAATAGCCAAAGAGAGAGATTGCTAAAAAAATTTGCTCATTTTGTGCCATGTAAATTAAGAGCTAAAATCTTTTTATATCTTGTGTGAGTCTTGCGTGTATTGATCATATTTTAATGACCTTAGATGTTAGAATTTTGCGTCTATAAAGCCTCAAAGGAAGAATCAACAACAGTTAGATGAATTTTGAAAATATGAGTCATTTGCAAAATTCAAGAGAATCTGTCTCTAGCAGATCCGTTCTCTTGTAACTGATTTTGGACTATAATATGGTTCGAATTTGAAAAGGCTCATTAGAGGAAAATTTGTAGATATTCGAGTCTTCTTTCCAAAGAGTTTCGAATCTTATCAATCTGATATCGGAGTAAAACGTTATGGCTACAATACTGAAGATTGTACCATGGACTCTGCCATAGCACACTTCAACCGCGCTATGACATACTCCCCTCAGCCAAAAATAATTAGATGGCAGAGAGTTGCGCCATCAGGTGCACCAAACTGCGTCATGGCGCACTGGAACAATTTTTGTCTGAAATTGCTTTCTAACCTGGCACTAAAAAGCTAAAAAATAGCTTTAGCCCATCAAGAAACATATGAGAACATGTGGGAGAAATCTCAACTTAACGAGAAACATTATTTTACATCATTTACAAGCATGTATCATATATACATATTGCCCATACACTTGTGCACATGAAAATCAACTTACCCGTACACTTATGCATATGAGGATCAAGCTTGCCCATACACTTGTGCACATGAGAATTAAAGGGAAAGAGATTCTAGGAGTTTCTTCTTTAGTTAACAAGGGCTTGTAGCAGCCATCATAATATAAAAGATATTCAAGTGGGTTGTAAGATAGTATAGAGAGAGAATAGATTCAAAGTATTTTGTGTGTGCACTCTGCCACTTAGAGTCCTCTACTTCATATGTTAAGAGCCTACATGTTCTAAGAGGACTCTTCATCATACTTTCCTTCATACCATCAAAGAGAAGAGAGTAGCCTGTGGTGATTCAAGTTGCTAGATCAAAGAGTTTCATCATGGATTCGGTGGAGAATCAAGTGCTAAAATGAGTTCGTGAATTCGAATGGTGTACAAGCTGCAAGATTCAATCCTAATTGTGAATTCAACGGTGTGAAAGGGTTGTAAGACATTCTTGTACTTTGTTCCTTATATATTGTTTGATTAGAGCTGGACTAGATCTTGTGATTTTCTCCCGTAAAGATTTCCACGCTAAAAATCTTATGTATTGATGGTTGTGTGTTTTGATTTCTGTTTATGATTTGCTTTAGATTAATCATTGCTAACATTTGCTTAAAAGTTGAGTAGAGACCTATTCACTCCCTTTAGATCCTTTTTAGGATATAAATCCATATTACCAAGGACGCTTAATTTTTTCAATTTTAATTTCCAAAATCAAGCCTAAAGGTTCCATCCCCTGTTTTGGAGTTGTGCCCTACAACTTCGTATTTCTTCCTCTCTTTCTATTATTCCCTTACTGCAAAGTTGTAAAACCCCCCCTAAATTTAGTTTTCTACCTGTCTTAACAGTTTACAGATAATAATTTTGCTCCAAACAAGATTTTGTTTTAACCAAAATTTCCATGGTCATGAAAAAAAAAAAAAATTCTCATCAATCCTTCAACCCCACTATATCTTGTTGGAACCAACTTATTACACACCTACATATAATATAAATCAGTAACATAGAGTGGGTCATGTATGATTGTTTAATGATCATGCTTTTCCTATGATATACATCTATTATCAATTACTCTTATGCATGAATGCTGCATATGTAGTAACTTCGCACGCACACGCGCGTGCGCAGAGAGAGAGAGAGAGAGAGAGAGAGAGAGAGAGAGTTAGTTATACCTTTAGTTGCCTGCATGCCTCCCTTACGACCTTTCTTTTCCCCTTTCCTTACTCCCTCTGCCTTTTGACAGCCCACGCCTCTCTTCTAAACTATTATTCTCTCTATGTAGCTGATAGATAAGTGAAGTTGAGTAGTGCTTATTTTGCTTTGCGAGGCTTGATATTTATAAGTCCAGAGACCCGTTAGATGACTGGCAAATGGTGCTTTACTATTGGCTAGGACTTTTAAGATATTATTTCTCTAGGAGTACCTTTAGCATTTAAGATATTAAATGGTGCTAATTGTTTTGATTATATCATCATATTCCCTTAATCCGTTGCTTCTTTTCATAATCCCCTCTTCTTTTATATTCTTTACAGCCCCTAATTTTCTGTGCCTTACAAAGAGATCATATAACTTTGCATATATATACTCATTTATTTTATGACTATCATTTTTCTTGTTATTATAATTGTTATTGATCTTATTGTTTAGGAGATTTCATTTTATTTCATCATTTTTTTTCACTGCTAAATTATTTTCTAGGAATTTCATCCATGCATTTTTTTTTTCTTCTAATAACTAAGTTGATGGTAAAATTTGAGTGTTACAGTCTAACCTTCTTAAAACAAGTTTTGTCCTCGAAGCTTGCTGGCTTTTATTAAAACAATTCAGGGTACTTGATTTTCATCCTTGCTTTGGCTTCCCAAGTGCCCTCCTTCATTCTATGGTGTCGCCATATCACCTTGATTAGTGGTATCTTCTTATTTCGTGAGACTCGCTCTTGATGATCAAATATCTGAATTGGCTTCTCTTCATAAGTAGCATCATCTTGGAGCTGGATCTCTTGCCATTTGATCACATGTGATGGGTCTGGCACGTATTGTTTCAACATTGAGACATAGAATATGTTATGTAATTGTGTTACTAGTGCTTCCACAAAACGGAAGTTTTGCACAGAGCTGTTGTGAAGTTCCACTCATTAAACTAGTGATTCCACAAAACATCATTAATACAAATATTCTAAAACCAACCGAGATTTACCTATTTTTGTGGTCTCGTAACCTAGCAATTTAACACAAGGCTTCAGAATTCAATTTTCAGTACTGATTTTACAAGACAAACAAATTCTATGGTGTTGTAGCCAATTGCTTCAATTTAGCTTGTAAGATCACTCCAGCTTCATCTGCTATGCTCTTCTTCTTAGTCGCAACCTGCAGTTAGGATTCTAAAGTTAATCATCAAATGAAAACAGCATACAGATAAAGAATACAGAAGTAAAACCATTAAGCAAATTCCTTAATCTGAAAGTCCATTGCTGTCTTAACTTGAGTAGGATCCTAGCACATATAGAAGGAAATGACTTGGCTCCTCTCAATTGGATTCATTCGTTTTGTTTCCTTAAATAACAGTCCTTACAATAATGAGCCCCATTTCAGTAATTTCTAATCACCACAAGAAAAGGAGGAAAAAACTTGGATTCCTTTGCCATGTTTGATTCACACGATGGGATAGGAGCGATAAGGAATCACACTTCCCAGATTGTTTATCCTACCCCCTCCCTAGGAGTCATTTAATCGGTGTATATGGGATAAAAGAAAGTCATGTCAAAATTGCCTATCCCAATCCCCTTTTGCACAACCAAATGCAGATAGGGACATGGGATTACTAGTCTAATCCCACGGCCTTATCCTGCAAAACAAATGTGGCCTTTCAGTATAGCTATCTATACAAGGACTGAAGGCCCTCAACTCTCCCAATGGAGGCATAGTACTTGCAGTAGCAACACCAGCAATCTTTAGAGTCTACATAACCGAGTTTTTGGTGCTTATTTCATATCCTTTGGAGGAATTCCAGGTATCAAGAGGACTAACCAGATTCAAAAAATCCCCATAGAAATGTTGTCCTAATACATCCATTTACTTTCATATAAGCCAAAGAATGACAAAAGAAAAAGTGGGGGAGAAAATGCCAAATTGGTCTTTTACTATGTCAATATGTCATACGCATACCTGGTTATGGTCAGCCCATTGTGCATTTTCTAAACTTGACTAATCATTTATCCCACATCTAATTTAAACAATTCTGGTACTTGTTATGGCTTTTCTCATTGTTGACACGTTCACCCAAATTCAAGCTCGCAGTTCTTGATTGCACGTGCCTATAGATTCGGTTGTGTCATCATCTTCTTTCCATGTGTAATAAGCATATGTATATGAAACTTGCATAAACATATAATAAGAAGGAAAACCTCTCTCCTTCGTTTGTCCTCCTTGTTGAGGAGTAAACACGGGTCAGTTAGGTGGCCGAAGATGGGCTCAAACGATTAAGATGAAACGGGTTTGATTACAGTGAAGTGAAATATACAATATTCACCACCAACACCTGTGCCACCATCTTCTTCACCACTGACATCCACCACCATCTCCGGTATCAACTGGAACACCCTCACCTTCCTTTCCCTTCATTCTCTCTCTCTTTCAGTTCAGCTCCCTCATTTTCTCTCTTCGGCATATTCTCTCACCTCCATCAACTCTCTTGCTCTCTCTCATCTGTACAGCCCCACTCACTCTCTCATCAACTCTCTATCCTTATGCTCTCTTTTTCTCCCCCTTTCTTTCCTTTTCGTTCTCTCTTCTTTTACCTCTTTCTCCCTGTTCTGCTTTGTCTTTACAGTCTTCTACGAGTGTGTGTATATACACACAAGCATAAAATTATGGCACATGCGCAGCACATATTCAATTTTGGGCAGGAAATGTGTGCTTTTACCATTATGCCCTCAATTGCCTCCATGTGTGAGACACATGGTTATTTTCCATCCATTTCTTTAAAGTTTGTTACCAATTGGTCTAATTAGAAACCACTTTGCAAAATTAAAGGGTAAAATTGTTGCAGTTGGAACTATATGACCAAATTGAGACAAGGAGCAAACTATAGGAACCGTCGGTGTAACTAACCCTTTGAGGTAATATATATCACCAGCATGTCTAAGGGTCAATCCTGCCAAAAAGGAGCTCATAGGTGTTGGCGATGTCTCAAATATTTCAGGATTAGCAATAGATCTAGAACACTCTTGAGACACCATCTTTACACATTACTAGAAGCACAATCAGTTGAGTAATCAACTGTAGCAGATTGATTCTCATTACAAGTTCGTTGTTGACTTGCAGACATGACATTCTCTCCCTATGAAGCGATCAAGTGAAGTTGAAAACAGCTGTAAAGCTACTTACTTTCCTCCACCCCTCAAACCAGATAGTTTTTCATCTTCTCCTTGCCTTTCCAGCATCTCAACTTGGATAATGTTACCACTCATCTGTGCACTGTCAAGTTTTTGTTCTACATGGCCAATCATCCTAAATCTTTTATTTCATCTCCTACCAAATTTGTACAACCTGTAACTTCTCATAGTAGTATTGATTTATGTTCTGACCCTTTCCGTCTCGCTACTCATCCATCTCGATATCTATAGTTAGTCACGCAAGTCTGTCTCCCACTGCACATTTTAATAAATTATGCTTCACCGGCAATTTACTTTCCAAATATAATCATGATTTTATGTAGAAGTACATCAACACATCATAACTGTGACATCTATAACCCTATCCCTATTGAACTGCATTTGAGAACATGTGTCATGCTACACCCTTCCCGTTGTCATGTACCAAAGCATTCTAGGTTCTACGTTGCTTCTTCTTTTATTATTTTATTTTTCTGAAAAAATTCGTGGCTTGTCTTTCTCTATCCTAACAAGCTGAAACCAGAAGTCTTCTTTTATATTAAATAGTAAGTTTTGCATGAACAAGCAGTCTCAAAATTGATCAACATTCTGACTGGGAGACTAAAATTCAGAAAAAAACATAGCTTATAGAAACTTTATAGGTATATGTCGATTACATCACATTCCAATAGCATTCCACTCCCTCCATCCCTTTCGCATTCTCAGAAACAATCATTACTGCCTCATTTCATTTTCTATTACTAAAATAATGTTCCACATTCAATGGTCTTTAACATATATAGAAACCTTTGATTCAAAAGCATGTCTCTACAAGTCTTTCTCATAATATACCTTTATTTTAGTTTCATCATTTAAAACTACGTCAGCAAAAAATAGCATGCGCAAGAGGAATATCTTGTGCATGTCATCAAACTACTACTCATAACTAGGAATTGGGAGAAAGGCATAATGCTATTCCCTTATGTAAGCTATTGTAATTGGAAATTTATTTTGTTATCCTTTTTGTTCTTACAACACTCAGTGACTCAATGCTGCACCATCCAAGTAGTTTGTTGTACCATTATAATTTTTTGGTACTCTTTTCTTTCTAATGGGCCATTCCTTGGCGCATGCCAAAAACTTGGGTTAAGAAGCATGCAAACACAGGTTCAAGGTAAGAGAACAGATCTATACATCATAATGCACCCATCCCAGTATCCTGCTTTAGCTGGATGAAATCTGGATTATGGCCTCTGGGCCTCTCTCTCTCTCTCTCTCTTCCCCCCTTAACCAACCCCCCCAACCAAAAGACAAAAAAAAAAAGCCACTACATTATGTTTTTAAAAACACTACGATATGCTTTATCAAAGTTAATAAAAACTGTATGAAATAGCTTACTCTAAATCTTGTTAATTGCCAAAGATGACAACATCAGTATCTTCATAGAGCATAACACTAGCATGATTTTGTAATCCTCTTATTTATTGGGGGCAGTGATGTGTCCACGTGTTGGATTCATATAATTTCTTAATATATATATATTGTTTCCTTCGGTAAAATGGTGTTTTCATGTTATATAAAGCGTTAAGCATGGTTTCTTAAGTCATTTTAAAACAAACACGTCATGGAAGTAACATCAAAAGGAGTTTCCCAAACAACTGCAGAGTGAGTTTCAAACACAAACAACAAAAAGAACTAGACATGCTTGGTAGGTCCACATCATAATTGTTAAAATCTCGATCAGGATCTTACGATCGATTTTGGCAAAATTGATACGGATCTTATAGAAAATCTCTTGAATGTCGGGTAATTTTTTTTTTTTTTTTGTTATTTTTATGTTTATGGTCTTCCCATTTTAGACTAAGTCCAAATCAAATAAAAATATATCATATTGAATCAAACATGCAAATTAGGGCAATCGACATTCCTACATAGCAGCATTTCGGGAAAACTAGAGAGTTAAAAAAACATAAATGCTAATCAAGCATCTCCATCTCCCTCTCTAACCAATTCCAATCTCCAACAATGGTTCATTTACTCTCTCTCTCTCTCTCTCACACACACACACACATATCATATAGTCGATTACTTGACTGCATTTTTCCCCTTTCTTTTAGCCAATTAATAAAATTGCTTATAACCATATATTTTTTGTTTCTTTTATTTTTTTTTTTTTTTTTTTTTTTCTTTTTTTTTTTTATAGATTTTGTTCTCCTTTTCTTCTTCTTATTTTTTCTTTAATCATTATTGTACATTAAACCACAAAGCTCTTATTCAACCAATTTTTTCTTTTTCATGTTTTCTTTTTGTAATACATAGCTCTTCTTTTGTTTTTTTAATATTATACAACGTTTATATTTATGTGATTTATTATATTTTTTATTTTTTTGAGTAATTTAGGCTCATTTTGTGTCTATTTCTACAATTATTATTCATAAAGAGTTATCAAGCTTTTTTTTTTTTGGTACAATCTTATAATCCTCGATCCGATCCTATAAACCCCTCGAACAATCCAATGTAGGATCCCGATTTTGAAAACCTTGATCCACATCCAACCATAGTTGTCAATCCTATATCTGTCAGCGTACCATTTTTGCCATATATATAATATTTGTATTTTCTTTTTTGATAAGCCAAAATATTATCAAAAGCACCAAAACAGGTGGTCCGTACTTTGTACACCATACGTTTACTGGGGTATGCTATACACATATACGAAAGAAAGATCTCCAATAAAATCAACAAAAGCAAAAGATGAATCGCAAAAGTTACCTTCAAGCTAGAAATGGAAACAGGGTAGCAAAGCTAATTTTAAATTATTAATTTGAAAAGTTGCCTCCTCAAAGGTGTGTCGGTTTTTCTTAACATGATCACTAATCTGGATACGTAATTGATATCTATAATGAGACACTTCTTAAGTCAACTAGTTCCAAATCCTTTTATCTTTAAAAAAAGCCCTATTACTACAAAAATATCCCTTAATGTTGATAAATTACATAAGGACAAATTTTGATCATTGTTATGTTGAGAGAAAACATCCCTTAATCAAACTCCTTTTGCAGTAAAAACATCAGTATTTTTTGTTTTATTTCCAGAAATATAAAAAAGAATAATGGAACATAATTTGTGAATTAACCTCTCTCTTCTACATTTTTAATCTTTTTAAAACAGAACAAGGGGACTCTTTTGAATTTTACGAAAGAAGAGGGACCAAAACACCTTTACAAAAATGCTATATTTTACATGCATGGAACAGAACAACTCCACCCCTTTACTGTTTTCCTTGGACTTCCCGTTGCTTCACTTTACTAAAGGCTTTCTTTGGACTTGCCAAGAACACTAAAATGCATACATATATACATATATATTTTCATTTGTAAAAAGAGGGGACCCTCTGCTATTGCATCGGCGCAAGCAAGACTTGGAAATTGATTGGCAGTCCATGGACATTGGATCAGCACATTCATTGCTGGTCTGTGAAGCAATCATCTGCTCACCTGTGGTTTTGCCTTTACTCATGGTCAGGAAGCATTAGATCTTCGATTTGTCGATTCATACACAAATGTACGTTGGCACAGAGGGGTATCATTCTTCAATATTACCCTCTCTCTTTCATCTTTTCTTCCTCTCAAATTTTAATGTGTGTTTGAGAACAGAGAAAGGGATAAGGGGCCCCATTGTTCATGGTCTTGGGGCATGTACCGGACGAAAACCGGTATAAGGCCAGAATGGCTGAAACACGCCAGAACAGTCCGGTAGTTTAACGGGAATGGAACTAAAGGTTGAGTGTATCGTTTCTTCACCGGAACAGTACATCCTGGGTCATACCGGCCAATATGGAATGGGAATAACAACTATGCATCAAACTAGACATATCCCATACCCTTATACAAGTGATGAATGCCCAACATAGGTACTTGATGCATTAGAAGAGTCCACGTAACAAAGTCCACTTATCCTCAGCTTGAGACGTCCATGGGTTTGGTAAACAACACCCATATTCAATGCTTTATAGTTTATATTACCAACTTATATACACAGCTCCCACACTCTCCACATTAGAAAAATTACTTTATCTAACAGAAATACTATAAAATCAAAGAACATGGTGTTCCACTCAATGGCACAGCTATTAATAAAAAACAAAGTCCACAAATAACAGAATGCATTCAAAAACATCAAAGCAAAAGAGCCTTATGATCAGAATTCAAACTGTCACTAAACTACTATATTATTTTCAAATCAGGGGAATCCTAAGTGCACAAGGGCATTGTATGGGTGCTGAGACCTCACTGATTTTGTACATATATAGGCAAAATTCATTGCCTTCAAGGGCAACATGCCTCAGGATATTCATATGCACCATCTCGAAACAAAAACACAAAATTTACAGGAATCATACCTCAACAAGTTGGTCATAATTAGACTTCAGCAAGTTGATTTTACGCTCACAATAATCTTTTCCTTCCACCATTGTTTTCTGATTCAAAAACAATTAACAAAATCAAGTCAGGATATAGATTCATCAATAGGGGGGAAGAAAAGAGAAAAATATCACAATTTCAGCATGGGGTATGACAGGTGAGAAAAACAGCACATTTACTGCATCTTTTCCTATCCACTATTCAACTTATAAAAAGTGAGAGAAAAGAAGGAAAGAGAAGGGGTTGGTGCGCGCGCGCGTGTGTGTTGTTGCCGAGTCCAGTTAAAATAAAAAAAAAATGACCAACCCACAGTAAAAGATCATATTTGGCATAATGAGCTCCTGCCCTAACTAAACTATTTAAAGAATGGATCTATGACATGGGATTTTTTGTGTTCGGTCAGCATATGAAATGGGAATTGAACGGCAAATTGGTAACAAAATTTCTAAACTTGAACCACAGCATCACATCAGCAGAAGAAATGTTTAAAACAACACTTAGCCCAGAGGATGAGAGCCACTATATGTAGAGGGTGTTGAGAGTCAAAAACTGACTCTTTTTCTCTCTCTCAAAAAGAAAAATATTTCTCTCTAGATATCTCTTGAATTATCTCTCTCTAGATGTCTCACATCTCACTCTAGAATTTTCTATAGGCGACTCAAACAAGTGTGGTTAATTTCTTGGTTGATTGCACTGACAATCCAAGCTATAAAAGGAGGCTAAGGCTTCCTCATGGAAGTGTACTAGACTAAGTGCTAGTGCTGTGAGGTAAAGAATAGTGTGTTGGTGTGTCCAACTTTAGTGAAGCTCGGAGCAACGTGTGTGTGATATGATGTAAAATGATGAAGCAATCAAGTGTGCTTTAAAGTACAAACTGTTAAGGGAGTGAGTGTCCTAAAGTGTTTTGTCATACATTTGTGCTTTTGTGTGAATGAGGTTTTGTAGTGTACATTTGGGTACATATTATTTGTGTACAAGGGTGTAGGATCAATAAAAGTTCCTTTATGTATTTGAGTGCTTCTCCTCCGTAAACTCACCAATTCGGTATCAGAGCCAAGTCAGTCAGGGACCAATCTTTGAGGCGTTGCCCAATGGAAGGCCTATTAGAGCCAAGTGGCAGGTATCATATCGAGAAGGTTGGGGACTAGTTTTTGAGGTATTGCCATGTGGATAATTTATTAGAGCTACTCAGTCAAAGACCGAGTTTCAAGGTGTCCCTCATGGAAGAAGTGATTTAGATAGAAAGAAAAGCAACTTGGACTAATTATCAAGCCTAGGGAACTGGAGAAGAGCTACGCCATCAAGGTCTGTGGTTTGAGGTGGCACGCAAGAGAGAAAATTGTTCATGCACAATCCAAGATTGTAAAGCTGCTTGTCTAGGACAAGACTTGCTTGGTAGTACGAGTGATTATACCAAGTTATGATGGTAGATCTCCAGTTTATCAGTGCAGTGGAGCAACTGAATAGCCAGAATTACAGCGCATCGCAGTTTGGCAAACATGTATGAAGTTGTATTTGCAAGGACAAGACATATGGGAAATTGTTGACAGTGCGACGTTATGCCCCCTTCTATAGAAAATGACAAAAGACTCCGAAATGGTGAATAAACGCCAGGAACAGGGGCAGATGTAAGTGGGGTTATAGAGTGGCCGTGGGCCCCCCTAAATTTTTGGGAATTTCTTGATTAATTCAAATAAGATAAGACATATATAATTACGTTATATCAGATGGCCCCCACTTAATTATCTCTCAAAATATTTTGTAGCCAATTGTAATCAAATTGTTTCCTTTTAGAACTCTATTTTTAACTGTTTCTAGCAATTTGCTAAAAAAAGTAAATATATGATATAGATATAGATATAGCTATCGATACCATATGAAATTGTCTTTACTAGTACCTTTAATTTGTGATCTATTATAGGATGATTTTATTTTTATCAAAAACCATAGTTCTTGATAAATGTTAAAGTGGATTTAAGGTTCTATTTACAAAACCGGGATAGACTTAAGTGGGATACGTTGTATATTATTTTCATGCTCTAATGAAACTCTAAATTACCCAATAAAACAAGGCACTTGATATAGAAAATAATATATCACTACCACCACCATTACCATCTCTTGCACTGTGGCTACTACCACCTATATTACCTGAACACTTTTAAATTTGTGAAGTACCAGTGACGGACACTCGACATTCAATACTTGACATCCGACATTTGACACTAGTTAGAATACATCTAACAAGGATGTGTAACTAATTGAATTTATTATAAAACTAAGCATAGGATTTTAATTTTATGTATGAAATGTTATATTTTAGCTTGTAAATGCTGTTTTACCTTAAAAATACAAAAGAAATATTTAAAAAATATGAAATTTAGCCGTGTCCCAGTATCCTTGAACATGAGAGTTAGATGAATCCGATACTTGGACACGTACCCGCACCCGACACCCGTACCCAAGTCTAGGTAACATAGACTACCATCACTAATGACAATGACAATGACCACAATTCAACAATATTTTTTTTTTTTTTGGGTTGTAGAAATTGAGAATAAACTAGATGAGAACGAAACATATGATTTTTTTGCTATCTTTTATAGGGAAGAAATACCAAGTGCAATGTTTTTCATGCATAAATAAGTTTATTCCATATTATTAGAGATGTAAAAAAATTTGAAGCCTTGGTAGGAAAAAAATTGTTTTTCATTATTTTTTATTTAATGGCAATTGTTTTCATACTTTTAGTTCAACTGGCTGAAGAAAAAATTTCTGGTTCTGTCCCTATCTGGGAACGCAATGTTTGAGATAAAGACGACTGGTGAGAAGGATATGATGGAGCACATGAGGCAAACTACCACCACAAAGGAAGCATGGGACATACTAGCTACTCATCTCTCAAGGTTGATGTCCATCAAACAAAGGTAGTTGACTATAAACGAGTATTTTACAAAGATAAAGTCTCTCTATCGAGAAATTTCTAAATTGGATCCTTCTTCAAAATTAACAAAGAATGAATAAGGATGGTTATTGTCCATGAATTGAGATCTGAGTATAGGAGTTTTATTACAGCCATACAAGGTCAGCTAACACAGTCTTCACTTGAACAATTAGAAAATTTATTGGCCAATCAATAAATTTTGGCTAAACCTATGGCTATAGGGGCTCACAGAAGAGGGAGTAAGCACTCTTCAGTGGCAACAAGAGAGGCCAACCCAGAGGCCAGAGAGGGACCACAGTTAAGAAAGGAGAAGAACAACAACAAGATGATGTGAAGTGTCTGCCGGCGATAAGTTCCCAATCAGAGGGAGCTTAAAGGAGTCCAGAAAAATATCCTCGAGGTCCTAGGAATTTTATAAGGCAAACTGATGAGTGCTACAATTGTGGCCAAAAGGGGTACTTCACTTGGGACTTTAGACTGAAGAGAAGGTCAGCAAGGGAAACTAGGTGACATCATATGATCAACAACAAGAGGTTGTTAGCAAAGATGAAGGAGATTTTGAACCATCCTTCAATACGACGAGGCTTGGTGATTACCAAAATGAGTATGATAGGGATCTTCAAACGTCAATTGTTACGATGAGTCTTAATGGACAAGCATGCTTAGAAGAACATTAACTAGACATTGACATGAGAGCGATCGAGGAGCAACGTGCCATCTAAATAGAGATACCAAAGCTCATGCTACTTGAGGATGTTAACTCTATGGGGAAGGAGATAATGGTCTCTTGCCTGGGTGATCAGGCAGCATCATCACCAAAAGGGTTCAATCAAGAACTCGTTGTCGAAGAGTCCTGAAAGAATGACCATATTGAAATAGGAAAAGAATCACAGTCGCACATCCTCACATGTTACATCTTCCCCCCTTTTTTCCTTTGTATTTAACATCTCACTCCAAATGATACAAAGCCATAATTTACTATAATTGAGATTGAGCTAATATTACTTCTTTTTTCGTACTCAAAAGAAATGTATACATGAAACTTTCAATTTGATGAGGACTAGCTCTGCTGGAACTAGAAGTATACAAAAGCATGCTATATGTGGCGTTGCAGGAGCAGCAAACACCCCCCCCCCCCCCCCCCCCCCAACACACACACACAGCCCAAGGTCCCAAAAAGCCCAAGGCACTTTCCAAAGAATGAGAGAAAGAAAGAAACAAGTACTTGAATATGTAACTCAAAAATAAAATTTAAAATTTCATAATACTTCTTTTTAAGTTGATTAATAGAGTTAACTTTTTCATACATTCCTTTCATTTTCCTTATCACTACACAAAGCAACTAATTGTTCGTAACCATTCCCGGATTGTCAAATCATTCAGTTTATAATATCAGTGAAAGTGAGATTTAATTATTCTAGTCCCCACCATATATATGTAGTTTAACTAGGACAAAATTCATATCTTAAGTTACATGTACTTAAGTAGGCAACATAAATATGGGACAGTTATGTAACATCTCCTGCACATATGCACAACAGCTAACATTCAACACCTATCTTTTAAGTTTTCCATCCATGTAAACATAAATAAGGAGAATAACATGGCATCACCATTGCCTGCCCCCACCCAAATGAAGCACTCTATAAAAATGTAAGAATAACATGTGGGAATGAAATGACCATTCCCACTCTTGAATTGAAATAGGAAATGCTCATTCTAACAAAATGTGAGAATGGCCATTCCACCTTTAAATAGTGATACCAAACAAAGGAATAGAAATGAAAGTGGGAACGGCCATTCCATTCCATTCCATTCCCTTGTACCAAACATAGCCTAAGTTCACACCAATAAACCATTCCAATCCTCCCAATATATCCTTCACCAAACTTACCGGAACTGGAGCATACAGATAGTGTTTGTGAAAAAAATAGTTCTTATTTATCTCTCAGATGTTAATGACCTGAGGGCCTACATGACTTGGGTAACGAAAACAAGTTTATTACCTATCCATTGTTTCGCGTTTCTCAATAAGATTGGAATAAAACAGTTTCTAAAAACACTGGAAAATGAATTTTTGTGAATAATTTTCATTTATAGTGATTTCAAAACAGGAAAACCTAAACCAGATGTCTCTTTTAACATCTCTAGAGACTAGACCATTGCGAATCAGAAATAGTCTTCGCACCCCATGAACGAATCTCTAAACCCTAAAACTGATCCAAAAATGGCTGACAAATTTCAACTATAAAAGCTCGGATGCTACCAACAAACCTCAATGAAATATCCAGTGCCAACATCGACGAGGACTTTATCGGCATCATCGAGCGTTCCGGGAACGTATAACGACGCTGTAAGTGGCACCAGCATTTTCTTACCTGAAATCAGAAGTCCGCAAAATCATCAGTCAGTCATGAAATTCTAGACAGAAAGACAGAAGGAACAGACCTTGGGGGCGGAGGGAGAGGTCCTGGAGGGCCTTGGAGGCGATCTCGAGGCGAGCGGTGGCCGTGCGGATGTTGTTGAGGCTGTCTTGGAGGACATTCACTTCCAGATCGGCCTGCTCTTTCAGAGCCTTTAGCTGTTCCACGCTCATCTTCTCTATCTCCGCTGCCCTCACCACCGGTCCTCCACTTCCTTTCGACGCCATTTGCAACCCCGAACCCCTTGTCTCTCTGCCCGCCGAATCTCTCTCTCACTCTCGACTCACTTCAGCTTTTGCAAGGAAGTGAAAGTGTGTGTTAATGTAAGAAATACAGTGTCTTAATTGAAAAACAGGGGATTGCCCCTATAGCTCAGTGGTAGAGTGTCAGTCTTGTAAACTAAGGGTTCGTAGTTCGATCCTGCATGGGGTAATTGATAACGAGGGTTGTTTGGTGTTAGCTAACTTATAAACTAGAAGTTATTTTTAAAAAGTCACCTTTAAAAATAATTTTTTTTAAAAACATAATTAGAAATAAGTAACTTTTGTAAGTCACTCATCTAAATACAATTTAAAAAACTCATAAGTATAAGCTATAAGTTAATAAATAAGTAACGTTCAAACACCCTCTTAATACTGATTTTGACTTGTGCATTCTCTTTTTTCAATTTAGTTAGATTTTGTTTGTTTCTTTTTCATTAATCCTACCTTTTCTTTAAAATCTATTGGGTGCTCAATTTGCTTAATTTTTATTTAAATTTGAACCCTATTCTAATTCACCCATTCCTTGAAACTTCAATGCTATTCAAGGCATTAAATTGGATCAATAAAATGAGGAGTAAACAAAGTTTGGGTTCAAGTCTTCGAGACACTAATTTATTTTCAATTTATAAAAAAAATTTAATTGAAATTTTTGACTTTATAAAATAAATTTGGGCCAAAATTTTGAACAAATTCAACCAAACTTCTTACTTCTAGCAACAACAAAACAAATGATTAGGAATATTCAGTTGAGAGTTCTTATCTAAATAATTATAGTTGAAACTTTTACAAAAATTAAACTTCAGTTTTCTTCCTCAGTTGAATGGTTAGGAATATTCTACATAATATTACTGGTAACTGCTGGACCATCCAGACTAAGTTCAAGCTGCGCAACACTACATAATAACATAAAATGTAGTAGCGTTAGTGCACCCTTGGCCAGTATTGGGTAACTTAAATTTTCAAGCTTAATCCAAAAAGAAATTAAAATACCCAAATACTATTTACAATATGAATATTTATGTTACTGTGGATTTTAGGATACGAATGGTAGGTAGCTCTAATGGCTTGGTTGCATGCTTATTAACTCAATGTTAGGGGCCCAAATCTTATTGTGGGCTAAAAGGCCCGCGATCAAAGGACAAAACCAAGTAGGGCCACTAAAAAGGGTGGGCTAGCCTGTATGAAGACATGCCCGATCTGCTTTACACAATGCAGGCTAGTTGTTGCGCTTGGGCCGACCCAGCAGGCATGAGTCTGATACAAAACAGAGTCAACATGTGGCCAAGAAAGGCTCAAGGGATTAAAGAACTCCAACCTAAAAAAGAAAATGACCTAAGAGGATAGGCTTAAGTACTAGAATCGACCCAAAGGAGGAAGACTCCTAGAACCAATAACACAAACAACTCCTAGCAGGAGTAGGACTTCCGAAACCTATAAATAAAGCAAGCTAGAGAAGAACAAGGTACGCACAACTGAGAACTAGAATAGATTTCTTTCTTTCAATTCATTGAGATTAAACTTGTCTAACTTAATCTTCGAAGTGCCATCAGCCCAAAGAGGGTTGACTCATTCTCATCGTCTTTTACTCTTGTAGGCTTTCTGGTGTTCATTTTGGTGGTTCGCAAAGCGAATTGAGGCTTATGAAAAATCTAAACAACAATTGGCGCCGTCTGTGGGAAGCCTTGAGAAAAGATGAATACAGAGAGTACTGAAGCGATAGTGGTTCCACAAGCTTTGCACTCGTAAAGCCATGCTACTTCAAGTGGTGAAGTAACTTGGGAGTACCCAAAGAATTCGGCTCACCGCTGGGCCTGGGGAAATTGACGACTTCGCTTAGAAATCTACCGTGCGATGCCTGACCTGTTGGTAGAAGAATTTTAAAGAGAGCCTCGTACAATGGGGAACCCTCTATGACTTAACAATCTCCCTCGAAGCAACTAAAACCCCAGAGTTTCATAGAGCGAGCTCGGAAGACATGATCAAGAGATTTCTGACCTAAGGACGGAGATATGACAATCAGAGATGAGGTCGCCAACCGAGGGGATCAAAGAGAGAAGCAGAGCGTGCATTGAGGAAGGATCGAAGAACGACACAGGCACCACTCCAGCCATAAGAAGAGGAGGGCAAACTCTAAGAGCCCGAGCATACTGTCTACCGACCGCCCTAAAAGCATGCCTCCAGCACTAGCCATAGGACAGGTTCTCGTGCTAAGAATCAACATCAGGAGAGAGGTTGGTTACATGACTAAAGAGATTGGGAAGACCTCACACGATAAGTGAACCAATAGTTGGAAGGGAGGATCGGGCAGCCCAAGGCGAGAACTGCCCGGGATGTTGCGCGAAAAGCCCTGGAGCAAATGGTCAAGCTCTTCACCGCCATATTTATAAAAAAATAACAAATGGTCGAGGGAGGTAGATTCATTGTTGACAATGCAGAAGAAGGACGATGAAGGTCTGAGGCAGTATGTAATGCACTACTGGGAGGCTTACAATGAGATAGTGGAATGCAGCGAATAGCTTGCCATGGCTAAATTCAAGATCGGCCTACCCAAGGAGCACCACCTTAGACAATCTTTGATGAAACGACCAACGCTTGGCATGCCTGAGCTGATGGAGAGGATAAAACAGTATGCTAAAGTGGAGGAATCTTTTTCCATCGGACTAAGGCAAGAACGACAAAACTACAGTAATGGAAGAGTCAAATGAGGCCAAGAAGCCTTGAAGAGAGGAGGCTGACAACAAGGGCAAAAAGGCCTACGAGGCTATGAACACTGTCTTCATGGAGCCGATTTACCGTATATTGCCTCAAATCAAAGACAAGCCTTACTTTAAGTGGCCACAGAAGCTATTGGGGGATCCAAGCACTAGAGATCAGAGGAAGTTCTGCTCCTATCATAAAGAAAAGGGGCATATGACGGAGAACTGCAAACACTTCAAGAACCACTTGGAGGATTTAGCCAAAGCAGAGCACCTCAGCTAATTAATTGACCACTAAAAAATGAGAGAAGAGGAGCAGGCAAAGCCTAAGAAGCCCCCCCCCAAAAGAAGTTTGGGTGGATCAGCCACGCGTGATCGTAGTGTTGCATGGCTTGGTTGACCCATAGGAGATTGATCCGGATAAGTATCGGGCAAATATACAAAAGGTTGTCCATCTTATAGATGTAATGCAGTTACAACCACCAATGAAAAAGGCAAAGATCGGACCAGGAAATGGGGCCATAACCTTTTTTTTATGATAACCTAGGAGTCTAGACGCCCCACAATGATGCTCTGGTGGTAACACTACGAATTAGGGACTGTGACGTAAGAAGAATTCTAATTGATCAAGGCAACTTATCAAAGGCCATATACTATGATCTATTTAAGAAGCTTGGACTGAAAGATACCGACCTACAACCGTCACTTAACCCTCTCATTGGCTTTAACTCAGACTTGGTTTGGCCGTTGGGAAAGGTAACCTTATTAGTGATAGCTGGAACCGTCACTTTGGCCATGAAATTTCTGGTGGTCAATGTGCCCTCGCTCTACAATGCAATCATAGGTCGGACATGGCTACACCTGATGAAGGCAATACCATCCACCTATCATCAGCTGATATGTTTCCTAAGTAGCGAGGGTATTCAGGAGATTCGGAAGATCAAGTCGCTGCTAAGTAGTGCTTTTTGACAGCTTGTTTTGTAAAGGTAAAGATAAGTCGAGTCCACATGATAGAACTACATAAAGACACCCCCACTCTAGATGATGTTGGGGAGTTTCTTGGCAAGAAAGTAACAGAAGAATTAAAAAAGATAGAGATTGACAGAATGGACAAGGATAAGTACTTCATGATTGGTACATCTTTGACGGTAAAAGAGAAAGCATCTTTGATCAAGCTGTTGGTCGAGAACATGGAGGTTTTTGTTTGGACACCTTATGAGATGCCAGGGATAGATCCTGAGATCACCTGCCACAGACTGAAAATAGATCCATATTGCCGACCTATGGTACTGAAGAGCACACGAGCAACAACGCAACATGTGGATATTATGTTTGAGGAAGTGGAAAGCTCCTTGAAGCAGGGGTAATAAGAGAGGTTTACTATCTACGATGGCTTTCAAACACGATCATTGTCAAGAAGAAGAACGACAAATGGAGAGTAAGTGTGGACTTCACCGATTTGAACAAAGTGTGCCCCAAAAACCCTTTTCTACTACCTAAAATTGACTAACTAGTGGATTCAACTTCTGGTCATGAAAGAATAAGCTTTTTGGATGCATACAAGGGGTACTATCAAGTCCCCATGCATAAAGAAGACGAGAAGAAGATAGTCTTCATCATTCCAAGGGACATCTTTTGTTATAAAGTAATGCTCTTTAGCCTAAAGAATGTTGGTACGACCTACCAGAGGTTGGTGACAAAAATGTTCAAAGATCACATCGGCAGCACTATGGAGGTCTACATTGATGACATGGTCATGAAGAGCAAGGTTAGTAGAGACCACCTGGCCAACCTAAAAATGATATTCAACATCCTGACAAGATATAAGATGAGGTTGAATGCTTCGAAGTGTGCTCTTGGCATTGGGTCAAGAAAATTCTTGGGATTCCTAATTACCTATGGAGGAATCAAGGCAAACCCCGATCAGATCACATCCATCTAGAACATCCAAGCCCCCAAGAAACGTCAAAGATGTTCAAAAGCTAACAAGGATGGTTGCAGCACTAAACCGGTTCATCAGCCGATCATCACATAAATGTCAACCACTCTTTCAACTACTGAAGAAGCAGGAATGCTTCAATTGGGGCTCGGATTGTGACAAAGCTCTGGCCAACCTAAAAGCATACCTAGCCCAGCTGCCACTACTATTAACACCGCATAAAAAGAAAAAGCTCTATTTGTACTTGGTCGTTTCATAACACGCGATCAGTGTAGTACTTATATGCCAGCAGGGAAGGCAACAAAAGCCAGTGTACTATTTGAGCAAGACCCTCTTGGGGGCATAAACAAGGTACCTCCCTTTGGAGAAGCTATCCCTCACCATTATAATAGCTTTCAGGAAGCTAGTGCACTACTTCAGAGCGCATATGATCAACATCCTCACCAACCACCAGCTTAAACCCCTCTTCAGAAGGGTAGACTTTTTTGGAAGAATTATAAAGTGGGCAGTGGAGCTTGGCAAGTTTGATATCAAGTACCAGCCCAGATTAGCAATAAAAGCTCAGGTACTCGCTAACCTTATCGTTGAATTTTTTATTCAACTACCAGATCAAATTGGAAAGCCTGCCCCCATGGATCCCTTAGCCGACAATTTGCCTTTGGAGCCTGATGATCATTGGAAGCTCTATGAATTGAGTAAGCAATGACTGGGGGCAGGATTAAGAATAGTGTTGATTACCCTATATGGAATGGCCATAGAATAGGCTATCAAATTAGAATTCACCGTATCAAATAATGAGTCAAAGTACAAAGCACTGCTTATCGGGCTCTACCGAGTAGTAGAATTGAAGATTTCTAATCTGCTGGTGTACTCAAACTCCTAGTTGCTGGTGCACCAGATAGCAGGAGAATACGCTACTAGGAATGACAAAATGGCTATGTACCTAGCTAAGGCACAAGAGTTGCTCAAGAAATTTAAATAGGTTGAAGTTGCACCAAATCGGACAGGATAATAATGCCCATACAGATAATTGGCGATGCTCGCTGCAGCCCTATAATCAGGGTCGGAGAGAACAATTCATGTTGAAACATTGGCAGCACTGAACATTTACCTAGAAGAGGAACATTCCTTAGCAGTGGAAGAATTGCACCCTTCCTAAATGGATCCCATTATTACCTACTTGAAGAAGGGAGAGCTGCCAAAGGACAACCATGAGGCGTGAAGGGTAAAGTACAAGATACTGAAGTTTTGACTTTCACCAAACATAAGCTATACAGACAGTCCTTTTCTGGCTCTTACCTTCACTGTGTTCACCTAGACAAGGTTTAGGCATCCTCTATGAGATCCACAAAGGGATATATGAGAGTCACGTTGGAGCTGATCAAACGCCCATCGCATCATCTTTCAAGAGTATTAGTGGCCATACATGCAAAAGAATGCAGTTCAATATGTGTTGAAGTGTGAAAAATAACAGAAGTTCTCATCTTTGATTCATCAACCCGCGAAGGACCTTAGCACAATAACCAACCATTGGCCATTTGCTTAGTGGGGTTTGGATATTATTAGACCTTTCCCCCAAGCTTTAGGCAACAAAAGGTTCCTCATAGTCACAACCAATTACTTCACTAAGTGGATTGAAGCCGAGCCACTAGCGACAATTAGGGCAATTGACGCGAAGAGGTTTGCCTAGAAGAATGTTGTAACACGTTTTAGCATCCCAAGAACGTTGGTTTCTGACAACGAGACTCAGTTTGATGGGAACACATTCAGAGGATTTTGCTCCAAACTCGGTATCAAAAACTACTATTTAACGCCAACTTACCCTCAGTGCAATGAAAGGTAGAGATCTCCAATAAGACAGTGGAAGAACTTCCCAACGTCCTTTAGTCATATAGAACGACACTAAGGAGCTTAACCAGGGAAACTCCTTACTCCTTGGCCTATGGGGTGGAAATAATGATCCCACTTGAGATAGGGCTGCGAATAATAAGATCGGCGGCATATGAAGCAGCCTCTAATGAACAGATGCTTGCAAGAGACCTAGACCTCATTAAAGAAAAGAGAGAAAGTGTTATGCTTAAGCCCAATTCTTACTATCAACAGCTTAGCCAATCATATAACAAAAGAGTGCAGCCAAGAGCATTCTTGCATGGGGACCTAGTACTAAAAAAGGTGCTAGCTGGGACAAAAAAAAAAAAATCCCACAGATGGAAAGCTTGGCCCAAACTGGGAAGGGCTTTACAGAATTGCATCCTAAGTCGGTGTGGGGGCATACCGATTAGAAACAATCGAAAAAGGACACCAGTTACCCAGACCTTGGAATGCGCACAATTTGAAGAAGTTCTATTAATGAAAGATAAAGATTTTTCTGCATAGATTTTTATAGTTTATTCTGGGCTCGCAAACGATGCAAAACTCCTTAGGAGAATTTTGTTTATTCAATAAAGTCTTTTAATTAAGCAGAAATAGTTGGTTCTAATACTGAGAGAGAAACTACAAAATGAAAACTAAGTAAGAAAGCTTGCCCTACCTAAGTTAGGCAGGTTGGCCAATGAAGGCCAAAGCAATAAAAATTAAGTAAGAAAGCTTAATCTTGCCTAAGTTACACAGGTTGGCCAATGAAGACCAAAGTAATAAAAACTAAGTAAGAAAGTTTAGTCAGCAAAAAAAACTAAGTAAGAAAGCTTAGTCCTGCCTAAGTTAGGCAGATCGGCTAATGAAGGCCAAAGCAATAATAAACTAAGAAAGCTTAACTCTACCTAAGTTATGCCAAGAAGGCCAAAGGATAAAAACTAAGTATGAAAACTTAGTCTTGCCAGATTGGGCAAGTCGGCTAATGAAAGCCACAATAAAAACTAAAGTATGAAAACTTAGTCTTGCCCAGGTTAGGTAGGTCGACTAATGAAGGCCAACAAAAAAAAACTAAGAAAACTTAGTCTTACCTAAGATTGCCAAGATGGCTCGAAGAAGAGCCAAAGAAAAATCCTAAGTAAGGAGGAACCAACGTACGAAAAGGTAATTAAAGGAAGCATTACTTATATTCAAAAGCCAAAAAGTTATAAAAAATTTATGCTCGCTATAGAGCTTCCAAAGAAGCTTAAAAAAGAAGAAAAGCACAAGTAAAAAGAAGTTACGTCCCTAGAGGAAGGACTGCGTTGGGATCCACTGCTTCACCAAGAGGGACCCCAACAGTTGCATCTACAACTGAAGTCGTGAAAGTAGGAAGGGTCAGAGTTACCTCAACGTCAATTAAATCAATTGGGTCAGACGAAGAGGTAGGATCAGCTTCAGTGTTAGCAGGGATCACCTTTCTAGCGAAGGGCCAAGGAATATTCTTCCACAGTGGGGAAGTTTTTTTGACCTTTGCCTCCGTAAGAGCAGAATCCCAACCTTCTTTGAAAAGTGCGTTGGATACTTCGTACATCTACCTGGTATAGTCCTCCCTGGCCAAGTCGAAGCCCCTCTTGAAGTTGGCCTCCCTCTGGTTAAGAAGCTCGGCCTTGAGACCAAGGATCTCCTCATCTTTCTTAAGTAACTTCTGATTCCTCTGGTCCATGTCAGACATAACAGCTTGAAGGGCCTCTTCGCTCTTCTTCAACTCACTCACAACATGAGAAGATTCCTTTTCCTCCAGAGTTAAAGCAGCTTTGAGCTCAGTAACTTTCTCCTTGAGCTTGCCCTTTTTAATATAAGAAGGCTTTAGCTTCTAACCCTGAACGTTGAAGCGGTTCATGCACTCGGTCATCTGTTGAACCCTCTAAAAAGGAAATCAAGAAAGATGAGAAACCCAAAGGATGGGGTAAGTAAGAATAACTAAAAGATTCCAAGAACTCACTACCATACTAGAATGGATCGCCTCTATAAAAAGTGCAGGGTCCAGAGCCTACATCAGAGTTAGAGCATCATTGGTAAGCACGATGCTCTCCACTAGCGCCACTGCCACGTTGGCATCACTAATAGTAGAGTCAATAGTGGAGATAGGATGGGCCCCAACATGCGGCCAAAGTATAATGGCCTCAATAGTATTAGGATGGCCTTGCGCAACATTGTTGACTCAAGGTTGATCTTCATGTTGATTTTGATGATAAATAAATCTTGTGTTATTTTACTAATGCATTTGCTTAGTGTGCAGATTAATAAAGTTTATAATTTAGACTTAAAGTTCAATTTAAAGTCTAATACATGTCAGAATGGATGCACAACAAGCTAAGATCAAGCAATGCACTCTAAGAGTTATGCAATGTACCAAAACAAAACATTGACACCTATTTCTACTTCAAACCAATGATTTGCATTTGAAGAGATTAAAGGTGTTCAAATAAAGTTTTCATCAAGTATGCATAGACTCAATGAAGTTGACTTGCATTCGAAGAGATTGAAGGTGTTCAAATAAAGACTTTATTAAAGTGTGTAAAGATCAGTTAAAGATGATTTAATTGTGAAGAGATTGAAAATATTCAAAAGAAGACTTTATCAAGTGTGCGAAGATCAATTCAAGATAATTTGATTGAAGATGCTTGAGAACAGAATTCATCTTGATTACATAATCTCTACAAAGAATCCAAGTAAAGAATTCTTTTGGGATTTAAAGATTCAGTGAAGACAATATGTATTCAAAGAAATGAAGATGTTCAAGAGTAGACTTTATCAAGCTTATATAAGTCTCATTGAAGTGATCCTAAAGAAGAAAGAAGAATTACTAGCAAAAAGAAGAGATACAAGAAAACAAAAACCACTGACTGATCAAATTGAAAATTTTGAATATTCTTCTTATCTTTATTAAGTGAGCTTTTATTGTTCAATCCACTCTTGATAGAGAGTTTGTAATTCGTTTGTATAATCTTATACACTTGTAAGTGAGAGTTTGAGAGTTCTCTTGTAGAAGAAAAATTCTTGTAAGTTTGAGTGGATCTTGGACAAAACCACTTAGTAGCTAGAAGAACTTTGGGAAGAAGTTCTTGTGTAAAAGTGAGCTGATCACTTGGTAAATTAGCATTCATATTATAATTGGAGATTGCATAGTGGAGAAAGACTTTAAAGGGATCTTGGGGTGAGGACGTAGACCACGAATTGTGGTTGAACCTCGATAATTCTTGGTGTGCTTTCTATTACTCTGTTTTTCATTTATCCTTTGATTACATTGTATTATATATATTGATCACTGTTATATTGATTAGATTAATTTTAATTAATCTTAATTGTCATTAATTTTCAAAAAACCCAATTCACCCCCCTCTTGGGTTGCTATTTGGGCCAACAAATAGAACTGACCCTCTCTAGTCCAACAAACTAAGCTCTCGTTGCTCAAGGAGTCTTAGAAGTGTTGGCCCAAAATGCAACCCAAGAGGGGTGGTGAATTGGGTTTTTCAAAAATTAATACAATTAAGGATAATTAAAAGCTACTTTAATCAATAAAATAGTGATTTAAGATATATGCAATGCAATGCAATCAACAAAGAAATGAAAACAGAGCAAGAGAAAGCACAACAAGAATTACCGAGATTCAACTACAATTTATGGTCTACGTCATCACCCCAAGATCCCCTTGAGATCTCCTTCCTCTATGCAATCTCCAATTACAAAGTACATGCTGATATTCTAAGTGCTCAGCTCACTTTTATATAAGAACTTCTTCCCAAGTTCTTCCAGTTATCAAGTGGTTTTGTACAAGATCTACTTTAACGTACAAGAGTTTTTCTTTTACATGAGAACTCTCAAACTCTCACTTATAAGTGTATAAAGTTATACAGACGAAATACAAACTTTCTATCAAGAGTGGATAGGAAATTAAAAGCTCACTTAATGCCAAAATGAAGACAAAAGGAATGTTCAAATTTTTCTCGGCTTGATCAGTCAATAGATGTTGTTTTTCTTGTCTCTCTTGTATATAAATGCAGTTGGAAGCTTGTATATAAACCCCTGTATTGATTTTGTCCATTGTGGTTGTTGGGGCCTCATTTAATACAAGTCCAGTCAGTTATAATGTTAGAAAAACTAGCCGTTATTTTCCAAGTGTCGGCACTTGATCTCATGTGTTGACGCATCTGGCTTGCATTTTCTAGATGTTGTTCACTGTCTCCATGTGTCAACACATCAATTCCATGTGTTGACACTTGATCTTGCTGTCTTCAAATTTTTGGCTTCTATCTTCATGTGCCAACTCTTCATTTCATGTGTCGACACATTACCCAGAAATCTTCATTCATCCTTCCTTTGATCAAGTTCAGCTTCAATAATACTGTAAGATCTTCAAAGAGTCTTCTCTTTGGGGTATTATGATAGATTAAGATCTTCAATTGATCAAAATTGTCTTCCATTCAATTTGGATTGAATTTCCTTCTTGATAGACAAATATTCTTTGATGCTAAGCTGGCAAAACTTCTTTCCATTAATGTCGAGCTCTTTTTCCTTATTATTGAGCTCTTTCCATCTGCTATTAATGACTTTTTTCTCCATGTAGAACTTCATATTCATAATGCCTCATTGCCGAGCTCTTTCTTTGTGCTACTATTCCTTCTTCCTTCTTTAGGATCACTTCAACGAGTCTTTTATAAGCTTGATGAAGTCTACTCTTGAACATCTTCAATTTCTTTGAACATATATCATCTTCACATCCCAGATGAAGTCTTCACTTGGATTTTTTGTAGAGATTTTGCAATTAAGATGAATTCTCTTTTTGAACACCTTCAATCTCTTCAAAATCAAGTCATCTTCAATTAATTTTTACACACTTGATGAAGTTTTCTTTTGAACACCTTCAATCTCTTCAAATGCAAATCATTTGATTGAAGTTGGAATAAGTGTCATTGCTCTATTTGGTGCATTGCATGACTCTTCGATTGCATTGCTTGATTTGGTTTATTGTGCATCCATTTTAACATGTATTAGACTTTAAGTCTAAATTATAATAATTATTAATTTGCATACTAAGTAAATGCATTAGTAGAATAATGCAAGATTTAGTTATCATCAAAATCAACATGGGGATCAACCTTGAGTCAACAAGAAAGAAGGTCCAATGTAGGCTTCGTCTCCATCGATCTACTCACCGGTGGGGGATTTGCATCTACTGCAGCAGGCCGTTGAGCGGCAAAGGTGAGAGGAGGCCAAGACCCCTCTGCCCTATTCTTAGCCAGGGTTTGTATCAGGTTCTTGGTTTGTACCTCGGAGTCCTCTTTGTCAAACTCCCCACTTGAGTAAACGATTTGTGGACTGCGGCGATGAGGACAGCGATGATCTGAAACAGTAACTAAGCTTGAAGAAAAAACCTCTTCAGACACTGGGGTAGAGGCAGGCCGTTTAGGAGAGTCAGTAACAGAATCAAAATGAGTAGCCTTTGCAGTAGAGGAAGTGCCACCGATAACCGCTACAGTTACTCGAGCAAGCTCGTAGAGAAAAGGGATCGGGACTCCGTCTAGCATGTTGTCAAGATTCCCAATGTCACCTTGCTCTTGCAACCGAGTTATCAATCCCACAAGTATGCCCTCAATTGCGACGAATGATCTGTAGTAGATCGAGTACTTCAGCTACATGTGCATAGCCCGACCATAACCTTTATGTGCGCCTTCTCCCTTATACTCCCAAACTCTCTTAAGCAATGCCAAGTTGACGCTGAGCTCATCGCACTTCTTTGGCACCTTCGTATGAGTACCTAAAAGTTGGGAAGAATTAGAATATCAGCATTGGGAAGAACTGGAATATCAGCACAAAAATTGAAAAAAATGAGATCGGCATAAGTAAAGAGTAGCTTTAGAAAGTATTTGTAAACCTGGGCCACCATCAATTCTGGGACAACGCCATGGAAGTCGTTCCCTTTTAGAGACGTTCCCATATTCCCAAGGTCCAGTGACTAGAGCCATAACGTCATCCACACCCTTCCCAACATTAGGAAGGGAACTAAACGATTCTTGGTTACGAGCTTTGGTCTTAAAGTAGTACTTCATATCTGCGTTATTGACAAGGGATGGAATGTAACTGTTAGCCCGAAATAGCAAACCAAGAGGGAAGGTGAATTGGATTTTTAGAACTTTAATCAACAATCACAGATTAACAATTTAAACCAATTGAATAATAGCATAATATAAGATATATATGCAGGCAGCTTATATATGTGCAGTGAATGAAGAATAGAGCAGAAAATAAAGAGATAGAGACACAGATTTTACAGAGGTTTGGCCAACCTTGATTACGTCCTCTCTTCCTCGATCCTTTCGAAGGTATTCCATTATATAAAGCCCCTTACATAGTTGCTGGTTTTGCTTTAAGTGCCCAGCTCACTCTTACACAAGAGTTTACACCAAACTCTAAACTCCAAGTGATGTTTTCCAAGATCACTCAATCTTACAAGTGTATACCCAAGCTACACTCAAGCTCACAAGGTTTACAAATAAAATAGATGAAACCTATACAATGGGTAGCTCTCTCAAAGAGTAGATATAGCAGATTTCAACACAATGATTCCTCTCGAACTGTAGCAGTTGTAGAGCAGTGAGGAATAGTTAGGGCTTTTGGATTTTGGCACTTTTAGATCATTCTCCCATGCCCATATATGAGTTTGAACCCATATATATATAGCTTTCCATAGAAACTAGCCGTTAAAGCTGTTGGAAGTGCACTAATAGTGTGGGCGGCTAAGACAGATTAAAAAATCTAACCGTTTGAGCGAATTTTTGAATTCCCGTCACCTACCGAGATTGTCAGTAATCTTCTTCTAGTGCTGCCAATCTGGCTCCCCATTTCTTTCGATGTGAGATTGTCAACAATGGTTTTTCTCGTGTCACCAATCTCGGCTTGCCACTGCATTTGACGTTGCTCTTCAACGATGTTGTTAATGAACTGCACTTCGTGCTTCAAATCTTTATCTTTGCTTCTTTTGTAGTTTGTTCTTCCACATGGTTGTCAGCAACCTTTAACTTGTGATGTCAAATTGTCTCCCTATTTCTTTTTTCCTTTGCTTTTTATCAAGATTGCCAGCAATCTTGGTTGGTGTCAGCAATCTAGTTCTCTACTGCAGTTGTTGCTTTCCACAGACCTTAACCTATCCTTTTTGTTAATCAGTCTTTGATGGTGTAAACATGTCTAGGCTCTACTGATCTTCTTGATAGCTTTACAAACTTCTTAAACATTTTTATCATTTTGTAGGCCTTGGTTCATCAAATCATTAGAAGTTAACAATCTGCTTGCGTGGTGAAGTCTTTTCACTTTGTTAGATTTTCAGATGTTACCAATCTTCTATATTGTCATCAATCTTGATAGACTTCTCTTTTGAGCTTCCTTTACAATGCTTCAAGGACGACATGTTCAAGCTACATACTTCGTTAGCGGAATAAATATAAACATGAGGATTGAAGGTTTTTATTGTGAATGAGTTGGCCATAGATGTTGTCAACCATATCTATATCTAAAACTCATTTCTTCTTGTGCAAGTGTCATCAATCTGATTGGGATTCTAGCACTAATAACTTTGACTTAATCTTTCATAATCTTCTCATGCGCTCTTTACAGTGTCGGCACATTTATGAGTCTTTCCGTAAATCAGTCTTCGATGGTGTCAACAAGATCAACACGGTGTCCACCATCCTTTGGGACTATTAACTTTGATAGCTCATTGACTTCATATTGTCGACCATCACTTGAAGGTGTTGACAATCTGATTGAATTTTCAAATCTGACTTTTAAAGGTTCAACCATCTTAGAATGTGTTGACCATAACTTCAGACATTTTCATAAACTTCAATCTCTATCAAGGTGTCAGCCAACGTCAATCAGATCTTTCATTGAGACATAACAACTTTTAGTGGATTATTTAAACATGAGGATCAAGGGTCTTTAGCACGATAATGTCAGCCAGATGACGTAGAATGTTGACACAGCTTTGCAATTCTTGAATCCAGTGTCAGTAATCAAGTATAATGTTGTTAATATCTTCCAGATCTTCAGCAATGTTCTTCACATAAATCTTTAGGGTGTCAACCATCGCATATGTTGTTGACAATGCCTTCTTCAAATTTGATTGCACTTCAGTTCTTTAATAACTGATTCTTAAAACGCTTCAAATGATCTTCCATGAATGCTAGGTTAATGAATAAGTTCTTGAATCTTTATAAGCCCTTCAAATTCTTTGAAACGGAATTAATGTTTCTTCATTAATCTCCAAGCTCTTCTATCAATCTTAAGAAAAGGACCTAAGAGGATAGGCTCAAGTCCTAAAACTGGCCAAAAAGAGGAAGACTCCTAGAAGGAGAGGAAAACATGAACAACTCCTAAAAGAAGTAGGACCTCCGAAGCTTATAAATAAAGCAAGCTAGAAAAGAATAAGGTTTGTACAACTAAGAGCTAGAATAGATTTCTTTCTTTCAATTCATTAAAATTAAGCTTGTCTAACTTAATCTTTGGAGTGCCATCGGCCCAAAAAGGGTTGACACATTCTCATCGTCTTCTACTCTTGTAGGCTTTCTAGTGTTCAGCTTAGTGGTTTGCAAAGTGGATTGAGGCTTACGAAAAATCTCAGCTACACTTATCATTAGTCATTTTACAAGACTTGTAATTTAACAAAGTTAAATAATATTAATACACATATGTATTGAATTTATTATAACTCACTTTGGGCTTGACTAGGTTTCAATACTCTTCTCCAAGCCAGTCACAATTTCAATTGGGTCTAAAATATCTACCGAACCTAGTCCTATGGACTTACACTCTGATCCCAAGCCCTTATAGATTACAACCAAGCTTTGTACGCCATCAGGCTAATGTCAAACTCTACTTGCAACATAGCATGACATTTTTTTTTTTTGGCTAATCGGGTGTCCGGGCCAGGTTGTCGCACCTTGATTAATCTCGGGGTTTGTATAGTCCCCCCATCTAACACAAACCAAACCAAAAGCTTTGGGAGAATTCTTACGTTTGGTAAGAGTCGAACTCCTGACCTTCCTTTGGGAGGTCATGAGTGCTGGCCAACTAGGCTAGCCCAATTGGTTAACATGACTTTTAGCTTTGCATCAACGTATCCAATTTCTAAACATCAAAGTGTTAGCAACCATTAGGCCTAGAGTTAAAATGAGCCATAACCTTTAATTGGGCTAACTGATCTTTGAACACTGGTGCTTCGAAAGAAAAAAAAAATTCTAGAGGAATTGCATTTTCTTATATACTAAACATAAACAAGTGGATCTCACATAATTTTATTAATGTAGGCGCTATCACCTTGTGCAAATAAGAAAATGTAGTGGCAAAAGGCGGTTGCGAAAAATGTTGCCAAAAGTCATACATTACTACTTTTTTGGGCAATTTTTTGGATATTTGTTGGGAACATTAGAGTGTGCTATTTCTTTTTGTAGTGCTGCCAAAAAGTTAACAATGAATAGTGGCTAATTTCCCTGACAAAAAGGAAAAATCAAGTTATTTTCCCAACCTGGGTGTTATTTTAACTTAATTCAGCATCTCAGGTTAAGTGACATTTCAAATGGCATTTTTGTTGAAAACGCTTTTTGAAATGGCGCTTAATTGGTTGTATTTCTTGTAATATGTCCAATAAAAAATTAAAAATATACCAGCGTATAAATGCTTTTCCAATTAGCGTTTTTTAAAATAATGTTTTTTAAATAGCGTTTTTTCTTTCTTAAAAATGCATTTTGAAATAATGTTTTATATTGCTGATAAACCCGAGCCCAACGATCTCTCATCGTAATCTCACACCTCTTAGATCTCCCTTCACTCTCACTCTTCTCGCTCTCTCTTTCTCTCTCTCTCTCTCTCTCTCTCTCTCTCTCTCAGTTTGTCGATCTCTCATCTCACCTCAAATGCATCAAACCGACTTTGCGGATCGTCCAACACCCACTCTGGCTGACAACTCCATCAAGTTCTCTCTCCATTCCTTTTGTATCCAAGGTATGAATAATCAGCTACATTTTCCTAATACTTATACAGCTAAGATATTACGATATTTAGGGATTGTCTATATTTTGAGTTCATTTTACTAGCAAGCACAAAATGCTGGCATATCGTAACCATTGTCTATATTTTCTCTTTTGTGCTAAAATCGATAGTCAGGGATTGGTTAGCCCAGATTACGTTGAACTCCTAATTTTTTGAAACATACTTTAGAAAGATGGTGTAAACAAATGGTAATTTGTTAGTGTTTTCATTTGTATTCTTTGCTTTGGGTTTTATTTTTGAATATTTAGAAATGAGACAACGACAACTTTAAAGACACTATTGTTTATAGAATGTTTTTTATGATATTGGATCGCCGACAACTTTGAAAACACATATACATTCAGTGGAATGGAATAGACCAATTCAAATTGGATCGCCGAGTATTTTTTATGATATAAAATGCTAGGTCCTTTACTTTGCATTTTATGTCTCATGTTGCTAGTTGTTGTATGGTAATTTTGCTCAATTTTAGTTATTTATATTGCTTTATCTTTGGGCCAATGGTATTTTTTTGAAAGCAAGATAACTGACAATGGCCTTTTTAACATATAAACCATTACGCTTGTTGTGGAACTGAAATTCTCTCAAATAAAATCCGAAACAAGATTTTTAGAATGCAAGAAAATCAATGAACTGTGATACTCCTTATGGCCTTCAAATCTTAAGCTGAATATACCTAAACTTTAAAAAAATTCAAAATCTCTAGAAAGAGACAAATGAAAATTTTCAAAATTTGAAGAAGAATTGATGATAATCCCAAAAAGGTGTCTTGCTCACATGCATTTTTAATATAAATTACTACCATTAAACAATGAAACAAGACATTTTCTTTTTCTAATGGACCTTCTCAATCTTTAGCTAAACAATGAAACTATGAAAAAACATAAAAGGCTTTTGGGGCCAATTATGTGACAAAAAATATTCAATTTATGTTAGTTTTGTTTATAATATTAGTGAATGACGAAATGGGATTTATGTTTATTAGCAAATTTAGTGTTTGATTCGTGCGAATAAGTTTGTCATATATGTGTATGTCTCTCTCTTGAGTTTCTTGCAAGAAAAAATATCTTATCTATAAAAGGTCTCAGTAAAAGAAGAATGGTGTCAATATGGATCTTTTATTTTGTTTAAATTATTTATTTGTAATATATGTGTTTAATGGTAGACATAGCTAAGTAATAACGACAATGGTAATTTTTTTTTGGGCGGGGGGAAGGAAGATAGTAAAAGATCACTGAAAAGGCATAGCTATGATATAAAGACTAGTGGCCGCTATGATATAGAACTGGGAACCTCACTTGCTGAGTTATAAGAAATGATCATGCCTATGATGGCTGAGTATAGAGAACATGTGAATATTAAGTTCACATGTAGATACCCATATCGACGAATTGAAGAAGTCCTAGTATATAAGAAGTTGTCGGTCAATGTCAACATGACATTATAAATTGTCTTGAATCTCCCTTCGAGATATACTGACTTGCATTGTGTTAAAATATACGTTGTGAAGGAGGGGAGCACAATGACCACTAGTGTTAGTCATCTTGATATGAATTTGGGGAGATGTCCAATCTTACGGTGAACTCTTGTCATCGGGGGGGGGGGGGGGGGGGTAATGTATCGGCCTTGGAGACATTTATTGGAATGCTTACACTTGGCCAGAATAGTCTAAGCACAATACTAAGGGATGCGTCGGGGCAACAAATATCTAACCTTTTTAGCCCAAATGAGGATTACTCAGAGGGGCGGAGTAATTTTGAACAGTTTTAAGATTTTCACATTCCTGTTATACCTTACCCAAAATATGCTCCGGGCCAATGGGGGTGCGCAGAGGCGGGAGGTCCCAGTGCATAACAAATAATAAAAATTATTGAAGATTCGTTGCTAATTTCTGACCAAGAACTTTTAGAATTCTCAGAAGAAGAAGGTCACGATGACCTTGTTAACTATCTACCTAATAGCCTTAGCGTTGCTGGCAAACCACTATGTTGTTATGAATATGGTCCACAAAGCTTGTTACTATTTGTAGTTCAGTATGATGTAAAATAAGTTATTATGCTTTCATGTAATATATATGTGAGTTTAGTTTGGGTCATAATTGTCATTTTCTATTTCATGTCATATATATTCATGTTATTCAACTCCGCCATTGGGGTACCGAAATGGAGAGAAAGGGTACGCGGAGTGCAAAACTTGATGGGAGGCACTGGTGTGTCACGATTGACATATGAGAGTTAACGGCACGTCAATCAGAGTCTCGGTTCATATGTTATGCAAGTTTTCCATATTTCAAAACTTAAGTTTTCAGAGTTATGCTAACTTAGCCGTTGGGGTACCGAAATGGGGAGGAAGGGTCTGAGGAAAGTGAAACTTGACGGGAGAAACCAATGTGTCATGATTAACTTGTAGGAGTTGATGACACGTCAATCTAAGTCCTGGTTCATAAGTTATGCAAGCTTTCAGGATTTCAAAACTTAAGTTTTTGGAATTTGGCCAACTCGGTTGTTGGGGTACCGAAATGGGGAGGAAGGATTCGAAGAGTGCAAAACTTGACAGAAGGCATCGATGCGTCATGATTGACGTGTGAGAGTTGGCGACACGTCAAACGGAGCCCCAGTTCATAAATTATCCAAGCTTTCGAGATTTCAAAACTTAACTTTTTGGAGTTAGGCCAATTCGGGCGTTGGGGTACCGAAATAGGGAGGAAGGGTTCAGGGAGTGCGAAACTTGATGGGGGGCACCGGTTTATCACGATTGATGTGTGGGAGTTAATGGCACATCAATCAAAGTCTCGATTCATAAGTTATGCAAGCTTTCGAGATTTCAAAACTTAAGTTTTCGAAGTTAGGCTAACTCAGCCATTAGGGTACTGAAATGGAGAAGAAGGGCCTGGAGGGTGCAAAACTTCACAGAAGGTACTGGTGTGTCACGATTGACGTGTTGGAGTTGATGTCACGTCAATCGGAGTCCCGGTTCATAAGTTATACAAGCTTTTAAGATTTCAAAACTTAAGTTTTGGAGTTAGGTCAACTCGGCTGTTGGAGTATCGAAATGGGGAGGAAGGATCCAGAGAGTGCGAAACTTGACGGGAGATACCGATATATCATGATTGACGTGTGAGATTGATGACACGTTAATCAAAGTCCTAGTTCATAAGCTATGCAAGCTTTTGTGATTTTAAAACTTAAGTTTTTGGAGTTAGACTAACTAGGCCGTTAGGGTACTAAAATGGAGAGAGAGGGTCCGAAATTGCGAAACTTGACAAGAGACACCGGTGTTTTACAATTTACGTGTGAAAGGTGACGGCACGTCAACCAAAGTGCCAGTTCAAATTATGCAAGCTAGTTCAACTAGTTCAGAGGTAGAAGGTGTGAGAAGATTTCCTAATATAAACGCTATTTGAAAAGACGTTTTTAAAAAAGAATAAAAAAACGTTATTTTAAAAAATGCTAATTGAAAAAACGTTTATAAGTTAGTATATTTTCACTTTTCCGTTGGACATATTATAAGAAATACAACTAAGAAATGTCATTTCAAAAAGCATTTTCAATAAAAAAAATGTCATTTGAAATGGCACTCAAGCTAAGATAATGAATTAAATTGAATCAATATCCAGGTTGAAAAATAATTTAATTTTTTCCCTTTGTTAAGAAAACTACCCATGAATAGTCCCTTTTTCATAAGGTTTAGATGTAAAAAAGAACTTGTACGGACTCCATTTATCGCACGATACGTCATGCTTTACTGTCAAGGTACAAATTTTAAAAATATTAATGCAGAGCGCCTTGTAAAATAATGTATAACAACACAACGCTATTTTTGACAAAAAATATTGATTTTTAAATATAACGCTCCGGCAATTCTTCATACTTTGAGAAACGTTTTTGATATGTTTTAACATTGTGATGTTACATATTTATGATAGAATTCTAGCATTACTTTTAAGAAAAAAACATAGCAACGATTTCAATTGATTGTCTAAAGAAAAAAATAATTAATAGAGATTTTTTTATTTTTGTATTTGCTCAGAGAGAAAAACCTACATAGAACTTTCTAACACACAGAGAATATAGTTGTCAGTATATAATTAATTTTTAGTCTATGCTAAAGTCTTTAATGATTCGTTTTTTGCGGCTTATGTTGTGCGATTTCTATAACATTTATTTATGTATATTTATATATGACAAATGCTAATATGTGCCCTTAGGACATATGTTAAGAAAATAATTAATGCAGTAGTCTTCCCTCAAAAAATGAAGAATTAACTCTCTAACTTTTTGAAAATATAATGAATGAGGTTGTTGGTGTCTTTTCAAAATTTATATTGTCTGGTGTTATAAGTTATATTTTAAATACTAAATATATCCCTAATAAGTTTACATATTTGTTTATTAAATAAATAACTTAACAAAACTTAAGATAAATAAACTAATTCATGGAATTTCGGTGTATAACACTAGTGCTCTACAAATCCCTCTAAGTTCCATAAGAAATTACCAAGATATTGAATGAACTAAAATAGTAAAATAAATAGGAGAATATAAAAAATTAGCACATATCTATGTTTTAAGATGAAGCCTATAAGAATTATGTTATGATCATATAATTTTGATTTTATAATTAAGTGTGTGATACGAGCATGCATTCAATATTTTTTTACTAATTAATATGAGTGGTGTGTCAAGTGTAGTTTTCACAAAGGGTAATGTTATATGAATAGAAAAATTCTTATAGAATTTATCACCAAAATGATGTAATTGAATAAGAGTCATTCACTTTAAAATAAAATACCGATTATTATGATTCTTAATTACAATAATGTCACTAGCATATCATTCTAGTTGGATTTCTATACAGATTTTTTTTGAAAGAATAGCATTTTCCTTTGACAAATTGTAAGATTTTGAATTTCAAATTCCTTCATTAATTTGGTAGTTGTATCGAAAATGAAACTAGTATGTAGTATTTAGTCCATTTATAATTCTTAAATGAATGATTTTAGGGTAACTTGTGATTTGTTTGAAATTCACGATAATAATTAAGGCTAAACACGTGCCCATAGTGCACACAATAGTGACACCCCATCTATGGGCTATGATTGTATTTCTACATTCAACTCACTCTTCTCTCTCCACTTTGGCCCTCTGATGTACCAAAAAAAAAATTTTTTTGATTGCCGTAGAGGACATTCTTTACAAGATGAGTGACGGGGACATTCTTTGTTAATCCCATTTCAATATTTGACTATGATCTCATTTTTCCGTATATATAGTCTAACACAATCATTATGGTCCCAAAATGTAACAAAAGGACTGAGTTTTCCTACTATAAAACAAAATGAGATTATGTATAACATTACACTTGAAAATACACTTATTATGTATTGAATTTATGAATTTATACTCTGAAAATATTAATGCCACATCAACCCTACATTCCTACATTTTAGGTGGCTCGGTTAAGGTCACCTAATCAAACTCATACAATGACATAAAGTCAACCTTCGTGTAGAATTACTTCAGAAGTAGGGATCCAAATCTGGTTGCCGCCATGGGCTGCCCAATTAGCCAGGCCCAAGCCCGCCCATAGTGCTGTTGGTAGAGCCTGGGTAGGTATTGAAATTTGGCCCGATACGACTTAGGGTATTGAAATTTGACCCGACACAACTTTTGGAAGGAGCCCGAACTTGCTAAGCCCGATCGACCGAGCCCAAGAGCAAACCAACTTGGGCAGGCGGGCCGAATTTACATGGCAGTAAGAAAATATTTTTCAATTTTTGCAAGTCACATGGCTATTGACTGATAAGTATGGACAATCCTAAAAATGTGTTGCATTTGTATCGGGTAAGTGTCTTATTTCTATACCCTAAACACGTGTTGTACACACGTTCTATTTTTAAAATTTTCTTGAACCTAACATACTTCAAACACTTAAACAACACACTTGTCCATCGCTAAGATACCAATAAAATGCATTATAAGTTTGAAAAAAATAATTTAGGATCTAAATGTAAAAACACACCTAATTTGATATCTAACCTATGCATTTCATGATTTCAACTTTAATTAGTGTTATCTTGCAACTTTTCATTATCTTTGATAAAAATATTCACAGACACACACACACACACATATATAAATATTCTTGTTGTGTTAGTATAGTGTATTGCATTTTTTAAAAATCACTGTGTTAACATGTCACGTGTTTGTGTATATGCTCTTATGCCAATACCTGATAGATGTTTAAATCTCAACATTCCATGCACAAAGGACAAGGATAAGCAATTAAAACTATTGAGAAGAACAGCACAAGTGACAACCTAAAAGCCTTTTTCAAGCAATACATGAAAACGGTTTCAGAGCATTAAATATTGAGGATGGTTGTAGTAATGGAAGAAGCAAGAGCAGGAGAAAGGCGAGGTACAGCAAGGCACAAGGTTCTCTAGTTGGGTCAAAGTTACTGTAATCTTACCGTAAACTGCTTTGTTAGGTAGTAGTAAAATGATCCTTTATTTAAGAGTAAAAACAGTAAGCATCCCATTTTTACCCACTTGGCAATCTCTGATCCACATTAGTCTTCCAGTAAAACGTTACAACACTATTAAGTTAAAACCAACTTTTCAAATTCTAGTCGAATTAATGAATCGCTTCCCAAGTCTGTAGGGTCCAATTGAAGCTAAATGACCAAGATGCCCTTAGACGCTCCAGGCAGCTTCCTGGGATCGATAGATTTCCGAAACTAATACCAAACTCCATTGGAGTGGCAGAAACACTCACAAACTATCACATCGTCGGAGTGGTGGAAGCACTCACAAACTTTAAACGGTTCACTTATGGCACCTACTAGTCCGTCAATGTAAAATGTCCATTATGTTGGTCCAATAGGCAACCCAAGAGGGGGGTGAATTGGGTTTCTTTCGAAGATTAATACAAGTTAAGATTAATTAAAATTAATCTAAACAATATGGCAGTGATTAATCTATGTGCAAAGCAATGTAATCTATAGAAGCAAAGAAAATAGAGTAATAGAAGAGAGACACATATTTACCGAGGTTCAACCACAAACCGTGGTCTACGTTCTCATCCCAAGACCTCCTTGAAGTCTTCTTCTACTATGTAATCACCTATTACAAGATGGGCCACTGATTGACAAAGTGCTCAGCTCACTTTACAAAGAACTCCTCACCGAGCTTTTCAATCCCCAAGTGGTTTTGTCCAGGCTCCACTCAAACTTACAAGAGTTTTGCTTCACACAAGAGAACTCTCTAAACTCTCAATTACAAGTGTATATGAATATACAAGTAACAAACAAACTCTCTAGCAAGAATAGATTTACAATCAAAGCTCACTCAAGAATGAAACAGGAAGAATGTTCAGGAATATCAGGTTGATCAGTGATTCTTGTCTCTAGTTGTTTCTTCCTCTTGATTCTTGTACATAAATGCAGTTGGAGGCTAGTATTTATACCTTTGCATTAATTCCATCCGTTGGAGGTGGTTGAGTATCATAAATGCACGTCCAGTCCGTTATAGCGTTAAGAAAAATAGCCGGTATATCAGAGGGAGTCGACTCCAGGTCTATGGACTCGACACTTCCTGCTTCTGCATTTACCAGATGATGTTCACTGAGTTCATGAGTCCCCTCTTTATGTTGATGAGGCGACTCTCTATTCATTCTGTCTTCACATCTTCGGCTTCTGCTATCATAAGGCGACACTTCATTATCATGTGTCCGCTCATTGATCGTTTGAACTTCAAGCCTTTTTTACTTCTACTACTAAGAGGCGACTCTTTGTCTTTATGTGTCCGCTCATTGTTCATTTCATCTTCAAGTCTTCGCGTCTGTCTTCATGAGGCGACACTTCATGACAATGTGTCCACTCATTGCCTACTTGGTCTCCAAGCTTTTTGTTTCTATGTTCAAGAGGCGACACCTCATTTCCATGAGTCCCCTCATTGTTCAACTTGTCTCCAGGCCTTTTTTCTTCTATGATTAAGAGGCGACACTTTACTTTCATGAGTCCCCTCATTGCCCATTTTGTCTTCAGACCTTTTACGTTTATGATTAGGAGGCGACTCCTCATTTCCATGAGTCCCCTCATTGCCCAGAATTCAGAATTCTATCTTCCAATGATTCAGATCATCTTGGCATAGGTATAAGATCTTCAAGGAGTATGTCTTTGGGGTATGATGATCAATCAAATCTCTTTAACTCATCAGAGTTAACTTCTATTCAATTGAATTGAATCAATCATTGGATATTGATCTTCTTCTTGAATCTCAAACAATCAAAGCTTTATTAGATCAATGTTCATCTTTTCTTCTTCATTTCCAAAGCTTCCTCAACTAAGTAGAGCTTCACAATGCTTCATTTCTGATTTTCTCTCTTTGTTAGTAATTCTTCATTCTTTATTAAAGATCACTTCAATGAGACCATTGCAGACATGATGAAGTCTCTTCATACATCTAGTCTTCATTGAACCTTTGTAGAAGAATTCTTCACTTGGATTCCATGTAGAGATCAGATATTCATTGTGAGCCATCTTCTCAGCAACTTCAATCACATTGTCCTGAATTGGTCTTCAGCATACCAGATGAAATCATCTCTTGAGCATTTTCCAAACTCTTCAACAAACAATTCATCTTCAATTGAGCATTGCACCTCCTCAACTAATCTTTGCATATTCTGATGAAGTCTTCAGTCTAGTGCAAATCAATCTTCATTTAATCTATGCATACTTGATAGAAGTTTTATTTGAACACCTTCAATCTCTTTGAATGTAAGACATTTTCTTGAAGTAGAGATAGGCGACAATCCTCTGTTTGGTTCATTGCATAGCTCTTTGAATTCATTGCTTGCTTCTTGAACTTGTGCATTCTCTTTGACATGTATTAGACTTAAGATTCAACTTTAAGTCTAAGTTATGAACTTTGTTAATCTGCACACTAAGTAGATTCATTAGTAAAATAACACAAGGTTTAGTTATCATCAAAATCAACATGGGAATTAACCTTGAGTCAACAAGGATCAACCTTGACTCAACACATTATGCCACTTGATATTAGGTGGCTTATTGAGATCAGTTAGTCTCCGGAACCAACACCACATTGTCGAAGTGGCGGAAGCACTCACAAACATTGCAACCGTCGAAGTGGCGAAAATACTCACAAATAGGTTGACATTGGAAATGCCAGCAAAACCCCACTATCACGGGACCGAACACGCCTCTTGGTCGAGACATATTTACCGGACAAAAGAAAGACCTCTGGAAACTAACTTGTTATAATTGTCGGAGTGACGGAAACACTCACAAACCCAGGTCAACATCGGCGCCTGCTAGCCCGACTCGGTGAAAAATGACCAAACCTGCCCCTTGGGCCTCCAAGCACGTCTTTGAGAAATTTTAAAATCCCTCAAGACGGTAAGTTCACCTTTCTAGGATTGTCTCAAAGACAATCTACCATCTTCCAGCGCCTTCCAGTCGCTTCCGAATTGGTTTCGGGAGTATCCGATCAAAATGACAATTTGCCCCTAGCCACACTAGTATAACACAAACCCTTCTAGACGGTAAACACACCTTCCAGGACCGTCCCCGAATAGTCCGACATGCTTAATATATCATTCCAATACATCTTAACTCTTTTCGACCAATTTCGGTCAAAACGACCATTTTATCTCTAGTGGCTTGAGTGTCCCGAAACCACACCGGCTTTGGGTACCAAACCGGCAGACCGTATTATATGCCTATGTCCAATCCAAGGTGAGTCCGATGACTCTAAACACTTCTAAGTCAACGAAAGTCCCCTAGAGCATCTCACATATGCTCCACAAGGGTTGTTTTTTCTCCTGATTCCCTGGTTATAACGCATCGTCAAATAAATTGAGAAATGCGTAAATCAGGAAATTTTCAGAAGCTTGTCCATAGGTTTGTCCATTGATACGACTCGATTGAACAGATCGCTTCCTGAAACCCCCGATCGCATGGCTTAAAAATTGCCACTTTCAGAAACCCTTGGAGCGTCTCATAGACGTTCTACTAGGGTTGTCTTTTCCTCCGATTCCCTGATTATAATGCACCGTCAAACGACTTGAGAAATGCGTAAATCAGGGAATTCCCAAAAGCATTTCCAGAGTATTTTTCATCGCTATGGTCCGATCGAATAGATCATCCCCTGAAGGCCCTAATCATATGGCTCAAAGACCACTACTTAACATCGTGGACGCGATCGATTTTCCTGAATCTTTCCCGAATTGCACAATTATCGAGACAAAGTTAACACAAAAGTTCCCGGTGGAGGAGCGTATGCTACATGTGCTCAAAAAATGACCAGATCAGACAAAACTTGACTTGCAACCCAAGTTGGCGTAGTACAACGAGTGCCACGTGACATGCATTTAGAGGCTTAGTACATGCACATGTGCTACATGTGCCAACCACCTAGAAGTCTGCCTATAAATACAAGCCTCCCTCCTTGCGTATTTTAGAATCGAAAACTGTAATGAAGCTCTGCAAAAATAGCCTCAGAACTTTGAAATTCTCTATACACCTCACCCTTCAAGCACCTAAGTTATATTCAACCTCTCTTTAGCCTATACACTCCCTCTACAAAAGCCTTCAATGCCATAAAAGAGCCATTTTCAACCCCCTCAAGCCTCTCTTAGGCCATTCAAGTTCATTACAAGTCATCTATGGAAGCTTGAAAGTGGTTTGAAGACAAATGTGGTATTCTCTTTTATATTTTGCCATTCCCACTCTTCTCTTCTCTTCTCCCTTTTAGTCTATTCAGGTTATTCTCTATTTTTAATCCGCATCTTCTACCCCTCTTTCTTGCATGCTTGGAACAAGTGAGCTCCTAGATCATGCCTAGAGGAAAGCTTGTGAGAGCCACCGTGTAAGAGGATCTCTCACAAGCCTACTTTAAGATGGTATGGCCTTGGAGCACCTTGCAATTTGGTGTGGCCTCTAGCCTTGTATGATTTCATGACCTTTCTTTGCATATGATCACCATGTTCATGTTTTGCATGCTTGGCTCCATTTTCATATTCATCATCATTTTTCAAAGACCTTCACTATTTCCATTTCTATGTCATTCTCAAGCTCCATATTCAAGTGTTTTCCTAAAAATGGTTCTAAGAGTTGGTTCTTTGAAGCCTAGGTCAAATTCTAAATTTCCACATCCTAGGGAACCTTCCTTAAGTCCCTTGACCTCATTTTGCATCATTGCATTTTACTATCTTCAAGTTGCATTAAAATGGTTTTCAAACCTTGTATTTCACCTTGATTTTCAAAGTTTTGCTCTCTTGAGTTTTGTGGTTGAAATGATTCTCATGGAAACCACTTTTAAGATGTTAAAAACTACTCTAAAGAATAAGGGTTCATATGGTTGATTTAAGGAAAATTACTCTAAAGAGGGCTTCATGGAACCATTCCAACTACAATATTCAAGAGAGCAAAACTTTTAAAAATCAATATGAAGATGGTAGTTTTGAAAAATCATTTTTATGCAAATTAAAGAGAATGATCTTTTGAGAGCCCTTCTTGAAGAAAGTTGTTTTGAAAACCACTTTTAAGGTGTAGAAAAACTATTCTAGTGAGCTAGGGTTCCTATGGTCAATAAATAAGGATACCACTCAAGAGAGGGTCTCTTTAGTTTTCAATCAAAAAAGTTTTCAAAGCTACCTTGCATATATTGATATTCAAAAGTTTTACTCTATTGAGTTAGTGGTTATAATGGTTCCAAGGCAACCCTTTTTTGAGTGGTTTCTAAATACCAACCATATGAACCCAACACTCACTTGAGTGGTTTTCATAAAATAGTTTTCAAAATACCTTTTCAAGTTTCATACATAAAACCACCTTCCAATGCTAGGTTAACTCGACCTTAGTTACCAAACCTTAGGTTAACCTAACCCAAGTTAGTCAACCCTAGTTCAATCCAACCCTAGAATAACCTAACTCTAGTTCAATCTAACCTTAGATTAACCTAACCCTAATTAGTTAGCCCTAGTTCAATCCAACTCTAGGCTAACCTAACCATAGTTAATTAACCTTAGATCATCCTAACCAAGGTTAGTAAGTTTCAAGGTTTCAATTCAAAGAGCACTTTTCAAATGAAGTTTCAATTCAAAACCATTGTCATAACATACTTTCAAAAACATCCTACTCTCTTGAGATTTCAAAAATCAACTCTAAAATCTTTTCAAATACTTCCATATTCTATCTTCAAAAATACTTTCAAGAAGTCCTCTTAAACTTGCCTTGACTAAAATGGCTAGACACTTAATATTTTTTAAAAACTATTTTCAAAATACTTCTAAAAACTCACAACCCTAAAGTGTCCCTAACCCTTTTATGGTTAGGGATTCTAAGGGAATGTGAAATATTAAAAGTACAACCTTCAAGGTTGTCCATGTTATTATTCCAAAATCCTAAATGTTTCCAGAAGCTCTTTTTAAAAATGATTTTCAAACATTACGTTCTTGAAGCAACCCTAACCTCTCCATAGTTAGGATTGTTCAAGTATAAGTGAGATATTCAAGAAGGGTTCTATAATTTTTAAGTTTTAAAAACCAAAAGGGAAGTCTCTAGCCCATTTTTCAAATATGTTTTTAAAACTCATAGTTTAAAAGGAGTTTAGTTCTTCAATGACTAACCTCTTAAAAGTTATGAAACATTAAACAATGCTTTCATAAGGTAGCTAAAAAAACTACTTCGAAAGTTTCTCAAAGACAAGTTCACAAGAGCATTTCCAACCCAAACTCTACCTCCAAAGTTTTCAAAACAAGACCTCAAAACATTTCTAAAACTCCCTTGAATTACTTCAAAATATTTCTAAAACTCCCTTGAGTTATTTCACAACCTTTCCAAAACTCCCTTGAGCTGTTTCAAAACACTTCCAAAACCCCCTTTGAGTTGTTTAAAAAACATTTCAAAACTCTCTTAAGTTAATTTCAAAAATATTTGAAATCATCTTCAAACCCGATTTCAAAAACACTTCAAACATCCCAAGTCTTATTTCAAAGGTATGTTTCTAAATTTTCAAGTTCCTTTTTTTTCAAAGACTCCAAAGCGTCTTCAAAACTTTTCAAAGACCTCAATATGTCTTCAAAGCATTCCAAAGGCCCCAATGTGCCTCTTTTCTATCAAGCCCTTGCCTGAATTACGAATGACTTGATTCTCGCCAAATGAGATACGTATGCAACTTAAAATGGTGCAGTCATAACCTTTATTTCAACCTAAGTTCCCTTATCAAAAGTTTTATCAATTCAAGATTTCTATGTCAAATCCCTTCAAAACTTTCATACTTTCAAACATTTTTCTCAAAACTCGTATCATACATCATTCAACCAAAATGTGATGACCAAATCCCGTTTTCAAAACTCTAAAGTGAATATTAGTTACTGGTTATTCAAGTGAGTGAACCAAGGGTGATTAGATATGTAGATATTAAAAGGGCAAGATAGGGTGATGATTTTAGGATATCTTCCCTACACGTAATCAACCCCTGGGCTATAAATTTTTAGTTTCAAGGACCAACCCGGAGTCATGTTTTCAAAAGGGCTTTAAAACATTTCAAAATGTTGCTAAAACCTCTTTTTCAACCAAAAAAAAAAAAAAAACCTTAAGAAGGACATTTTCAAAAATGATTTCAACAAACCTAAGTTCAGTTTTCGGAATATATTTAGTTTTAGGTGATTTAACACATCTTTAACTATGTTAGGTAGCGATTTTAAACTTTTTTCAAAAGCTCTTGTTTAAGTCAATTTTAAAATCAAATCTAGTTGCACTCGTTCTTCTAGAAACATAATTTTTAACAAGAGAGTACTGAGCTTTTAAAAACCAGGGCGTGGCAATAAAATCATACATAATTTCATCAACTTGTTTTATCACTTGACATAAGGCAGTGGGACCTTCATTTATAAATTGACTCACTTGTCTAGAGTAAGAAAACATAATGACAAATAAAATTATGTGTAGCATTTTTTCTTTTGTTTGATAAAAACATCACGTAGTAGGTACAAAATCCGCGCTCACTGACAAGTTTGCTATACTTTTGGACTGAAAGGGACCACATGTAAGAAAAGAAAACGTTTATCTTATTGCTAGAACAAAATTGGCTGGTTAATTTGTAACAAATAATGAGAGTCAAATAGAGACAGTAACGAAACTCTGCACAAGCCTTGCTCCTGCCTAGGACTGTTTACACAAACCTTCACAAGTCATTTTGAAGTCACTAGCAGAAGGTAGATATTTGTATTTAGCACAATATTGAAGGACCTTCATCATCAACTATTGCTAGGACTATAGCTTTGTCCAATGCAGAATGTGGCTAGGTAGGACAGCAATTCTCATCTCGAGGATAACTGCTTCACCTTTGATTTCAAGCCCAGATGCATTCTTGATCTCTCCCAAGTTACTTGCAAATAAATCAGGCGGATTTGCAAGGCCTAACCACGTGCATACAAGCTTTGAAGACAATTACCAAAGGAAATATTCAAGAATCAAAACTTAAATTTTGTATTACTGGTGTGTGTGTGTGTATGATAAGGTTTATTATCATAGCCAAACAAGCATTCAAACCACCACCACTGCTGAACAGAAGTGATTTCTAATCAACTTGAAGTCTTAAGCATACTGACACACAATGTAAACCACATGGTTCATGCAGTTTGTTTACTGAAGAAATCAACATTCGCTTGGAAGAACATTGAAGAAATGATAGACCTCCTCTTCGTCAATTACTCCAACCTCCGTCGAACAAACTGAGCAGCTCACTGGCTTAAATGTTTCACCACCAACAGGACCTGCCTCGCTGCCACCAGATTCTCTGCCTCTTTTGCCCCTTTTTCGTTTTAGACTTCTTACCTGTGACGATCCATCACTCTTGATCTTGCAGTTGGAAACAAAAACTGCCCTGTACTGGGTCACATACTTTTCATGCCTACATGACCCATACGGTCAGTCACAAACAAGACAAACATACAGCCTGTAGAAATTGTCTATATCACAGCAATAAAGCTACACAGTCAGAAACAACAATATGCACAGAAATCAACAGATACATATCAAGGTCAACTACTAGGCAACAGTGTCGCAGAATTGCATCTCTTCATGTTTGGAGTACCAAATAAAAAAATTATTGTGCCTAATTGCCCGAGGTTTCTTTTGCTACCATGTTGGCTGGAAGAATGTTATGCAAAAAAATATCCCAAATTACTTTAGATTTTCCATCATTGGGAGTGGATAAAACTTTCCTAGAAAAAAGAGAGTTTGGTACTTAATGTAAAAACACTGAAAAGTCAAAAGGCTGATTTCCATAAGCAAAACATAATCTCCATACTTGGGTTACATAAATTTTTAATTTGTTTTTTCAAGAATTTATCGTAAGTCATCTTAAGAAAAACATTATTTGTAAACCTAATAAGCATCACTTTCAACAAAAAACACACGTAGTTTCATTTGTTTGATCCCTACCACAGATGAGACAAAAACAGCCCAAAAGATTTGATAGCGACTATGTTTTCCGAAAGAGAAACTTTCTGCCCAACCCCATGTTACATAGACTCTTCTAGAAGTGTAAATTACTCACACTAAATTACCTATGTCGGATACTCAATACTTAAGTAACGGTATGGGATATGTGAACTGACATGTCTAGCTAGATATGTACCCAACAAGGATGTCTAGTGAACTTCTTTTTACCATTTTACAAATATGAATATCTAGTTGTGTCCCTAGTGTCCTTAGAGGCTTAGACATGGGAACTGCATGTGAATCCAACAATGCTTAAACATATACTTGCACCTGACACCTATACTGAAGTCCATGTAGTATAGGCCCAATCCATTGTAATAGAATAGTAGAAGTGTTAGCATGGGATCTAAAAGGGGAGAGTATGGATACGAGTTAATACTACCAGTGTGTGTGTGTGTGTGTGTGTGAGAGAGAGAGGGAGAGAGAGAGAGAGAGAGAGTCTTAAGAAAATTGGTATAAAGCTACCTTCAGTCGACTTTGTGATGGGTGTAGGCAAGATAAAATTTTATAGGCCTAGAGTTCTAATAAGTAAAAGAAAGATTTTAGGGTTTTAAGAACGAAGAGGTTGAGATTGGGGCAATTTCAAAAGTGGACGGTGTAGAATATGCAGAGAATGGAGGCATTGGAATCTCTAGACAACGCATATTTAAACGCCTTTTAGTGTCAAAGTAAAGAGAAATGGGAATAGAGCTAATTCATGGTTTGATTGAAAAGAGTTCTGATGCTAATACAAGGGCTGATCTTGGGTTATGAATAGGAACTAGATAATAGTAACTTGGTGTTCTGCAGAGAAGAAGAAGAAGGAGAGAGAGAGAGAGAGAGAGAGAGATACCGTAAAGTTGTTCAATTAATCCATTCCCCCTGAGAAATACTGTAAAGTTTCTCAATTGATCCATTCCCCCCAGGGGGTGAGGGTAAGAAGAATGTGATTGGAGACAGAATACCATCACCCGGAGAAGTTCATTGGATGAGGAACAAACTTTTCTTCAACTTCAATGTCTACTAAATGGTAGCACAAGAGTTTTAAGATTTTTCCATCAACAAAAGAGTAGGTGTTGGCACATCCAAAATAATGTGAATCACAATCCCAAACAACATAATGGGAAACACTTCCAAAATGTTTCCATTTCCATTTCCATGCTAATCGAAACAGCACAACAAAACAAAATTTTGAGCCTTGAGTGTAGGCTGTTTTGCCCGAAGTTTCCTAAAGTGGAGAGGACACAGAAGTATATATGTGTAATTTTTCTACTTATATTGTCTTGTACAAATAGGGAAGATCTGAACCAAATTAATGCAAGGAGTGGACAGATTGGTTCAATTTGGTCCTTGGATTCCAAAGCAACTCAAAACTCTTTTTCAATCAGAGAATGCAAAGTTGCAACCAGAAAGAAGAGAATAGTTCTAAGAAGCACGGATATGGACATAGATACGGACATGGGACACTGCATATTAAAAAAAATGAGGACATGGAATGGCAGCATATGGCAACAAAAATATTTTCATATGTATTTATTTGCTATGTATAGGAATGTAACATCTATAAATCACAAAAATAAGATGTAAACAACTAAATAAGTTCACAATTATAATATAACAACTAACAAGTCAAAGATTTAAAGAATTGGATATGGTATTTTATGTTTTGGTGTTTTTGAAGTATTGAAATTTATAAATTCGACTCGCTCTAGTAGTTTTAATAACATCATTTCAATCCCGCCGTGTCCCAAAACATATCCAAGGGACACGTGTCCCCGATGTGTCGGGGCGTGTCCACTAAGAAAAATATTAATAAAAATATTGAACACACCAATTGACATGTCCAACATATGTTCCGGCGTGTCCGAGGAGTATTGTGTCCGACACTCATATGGCACCCTAAGCGGAGTGCCAATGCTTCCTAGGAATAGGCAAATGAAAAATATTGATATTTAAAGGAGAATGAGGGTAGCAGGGGCTCCATTTTGTGGGGACAGAGTTGACAGTTGGTGCCTATGACAGTGGCTATGAGGCTCTCTCAGTGGCAGAAAGTGGGCAGGTGATGGTGGGCAATGGTGATACAAACAGCAACAGAATGTGGTGATGGCGACCAGAATCACTACTCCAGTTCTGTCACACTTTCCATGGTGTACCTAAACCCTCCCTTGATCTTTGTTGCACTGCTAGTACTAGTACATCTGAAAATTCTTAGTTGGCTATCATTTTTTTGATGAATCATTTCTTCAGACAACAGAAGATTATGTAAATAGTTACTCGAAATGTCATTTATCCAAATCCATTGTGGAAGATAAGGCGGAACATTCCTCTACCGATGTGTTTTTACAACGAAGGATGATCAGGATATGGACAGTTCCATTAAGATTTCATTCTCCAACAAAATTCCATTTTTTAATTTATTTCATCTACTCCATGACCGGAATAGGGGAGGAGACATGTTACACCATGATTTTGAATCAAAAGAGGGATTTCAAGAAATGGCAGATCAATTCACTGGTCCATAAGGATGATCAGCCGCACTAGGACAGACACGGCCCAGACTTCTACGAGAGGCAGCAGTGGGAAATTCTCTTCAATGGGCGAAAGCCTGACAGAAGCGGGGAAAATCTTATTTAAAACCCCAAAAAGATTAGAACTCTTCTTTTCCTAAGTGATTATTTTTCGGTTTCTTTTTCTAAACCATCCCTTGATCATTTCTTCTTTTCCTCGTGACTATTCCTCGGTTTCTTTTTCCCTCTCCAAACTCATGACAGGGAAGAGTATGGCGCCAACAAAATTTACTCGGAGCAGGGGTGGTGGTTATGAGTTGAGTTAATTTCAAACTATGTTGGAAATGTCAAAGATTATCAAAATTTTAAACTTTTCACCTTTAACATAATCACCGAGCAACCATTCGCTGCAATGGTTAGTGTGATTGAAAACCACACTTTCTTTTATTGTTTCAATACTACGTAGTTTTTTTTTTTTTTTTTTCTGCTGGATTTGACTCATGAGTATGCTGTTCCACATCAAAATATAACACAATGACCAAGCCTTTATGAACCTTCACCCCTGGTTGACATGCATGTGATGTGACCCGCTGAGCCCCGATAAAAAGCAATAGGCATTAACTTTCCCTGAATGGCTCAACGGATCTACTTATTGCATAAAACAAAGTACATGAGAAGTTAGTATTTTCTGAAGTGGCCATAATGCTATACTGCCCAAAACACGAGTCAAGTTTATTGTTTTCACGCTAAACCTGCCCCTACCTTGTTTAATTGCTTCCAAACCTGCCCAATTAGGTGTGGGATAGCCAATATACCCAGAAAATAGGTTGATCCCTATATGGTAATTTGATCCAACAAACAAATATCAAGCTCTCTCACCTCCTTCACATGCAATCCCTCCAGCACTTGGAGACATAGACAGACCTTAATGCAACAACTTTAGTTTCAATTATTTGATGTTGAATACATGGATCTATCTTCTCCATTAGGTGCTATGCAAAGGCTGATCCCCAGGTACATAGAAGGCACTTGTATTGTTCTGCATGGCCTAAACCTACGTCCTTTCCAGAGTTTCTCTTGTTCACTGAGCACCTTCAACTTGGATTAAATGCTTAAACAGGGCCAAACAATTTCATCAATATTCTCTCATTTTATCGTCAATAAGAACCGCTTCTAATGTGAAATAATTACATTAGTTTCTCGTTCCATCTCTTGTCCAAGTCAAAATCCTCGCTTCTATTAAACTCAATATCCTCGTTTCTATTAAACTCATTCTCCTCATTTCTACTAAACTCATTCTTTTAATATGTTGTTTCTTAACTGCCTGCCCAATAATTTGTACACTTCAACATAATAGCTAATGTTATATATTTCTTTTCCTATAAGTATTAGAATTGTCTTATAAAATTTTTATTTCAACTTAGCAAGAATTCTGTGATCACAAAACATACCCAAATTACTTGTCCATTTCATCCAGCTGACTCTGTGGCTATGTTCAACATCCTACTCAATCTCCCTGTCCTGTTGAATAATTGACCCAAGTATCAAAAAAGATCACCCACAAGTCTTCACTTTATGTTTATTCTTAGTGCTATTTTTTTTGTTCTTAGTGCTAGTTTTGTTGAAATTACACTAAATAGTGTCTTAGACTCTTAGTACTACTCCTAAATCTAGAGCATCTCTCTAAAGTTGCAACTTAGAATTAACCACAAGGAGAAGTAACAAAACAACCAAACAAGTAAAGCTCCCCCTGTAACTATAACCACAGAAAAACGGAATTCATGTTATGAAACATCTCCTTCATGACAAATATAAAGTATCAAAAATTGTACCAACTTACAGATCCAATTAGTTACCTTTGACATTCAAGACTTAGGGTGGTGAAGCAAGCTGGGCAACTAAGCACAGCATCAGAACAATGACCTTTCCTTTGCTTTTGAACCCATATTTCATCTTTTTCATCAAGATCAGGACCATAAAATTCTGGCTTGACAGAGTAGTCTATTTCATCATCATCAGAAACTGAGGAATGTATCAAATGCAACCTGATAAGAATTGTAACTTCAACTACGGCTATAAAATACTAACTCATATAGCATAACACTACTTAAATAACGAGTTCAAGAACCATAAACATTTGAAGCTTAGTATATGAACAGGGGTTTCCAAAGGAGAAAAGGAATAGAGAGAGAGGAATGAGATATTAAACTAGAAACAAAGAAACATATAGAGGGATGTAAATTTAAGTAGCAAATAATCCTTGCCAAAGTGACAGCCTTCACATTCTAAAATCTGAGTAGGTAAATCAAATAGCCTTGATGCTTATGTCATAATCTAGTCTAATCTAAAATTTGACATTAAATATAATGAAGTGTTTATATAAGTCCTTTGTTTGGACCCTAGAACCTCACCAACACTTTCATATATCTCTTTGCAAATTGACCAATTGAATCGTATACAACACCAGAACAATTAAGGACAAAAACCTTCTATAGAGAGAGATCAAGAGTTAGAGCTGTTACAAAATTGAAAAGTACAACAAAATTAAGCTTTACAAATTGAAATAAGATTGAGAGTTTCTATTTCTTTCGACTAAGTGATGCATACGTATGGTTATTAATTTAAAAAATGAAGTTGACGAAAAATGGGATTCGTACTTGTTTGCAATAGGTCATTGGAGAACTACTCTCCCGTTCCCTTGTGCAATTGTTATCACTCTTTTTCAGCTCGAAAAATCTTTAGATAATTTGTGTCTTTATATGGGAAATTAGTCCTTGCAACTGATTCTATGGTAGATTTGCTCTAAATTTGGATCATTAGGGCCAAAGATTGCAAGTACGTGGTTGGGGCATGTGTATGCACTTGATTGTCTAGTTGATCTCCATAATCCCCTCCCCCTCCAACAATTGCCAAAAAAAATATTTTGAAAACAATTGCAAAGAATATTTTGCAAAAAACATTCCATGTCACCACAAGCACCACAATTTATTTATTTATTTATTGATGCCCAAAGAGAAGACAAAAAAGTCTGTTAAGACCTTGATTCTAAATTGTCTCCAGGTTTGGTCAACATAGTCTTTTGATTGACTATGCTTACTGGACTGACCACTTCTCACACAATTTCTCTTACGACAGCGACTTCTTCAACAAATATTGTTGTTTCGGCAGTAGTTTCTAAGGCACAACCCAAGTGGACAGATCAGCCAAACAGCCATTAAAAGGCAAAGGCAACCAGTTCAATGAAGTGCATTTGCAGGAGATCCCAAGTATCCCATCACAATCCTGATATTTCTTGGGATAGATAACTAGTCTAATTCTAATTCCAATGCTTCACTATGCACAATGTCAAAACTCTAGTCTTGAAATAAGAAGCATACTGATAACCTTGCTATAACTCATTTTTTTCAAGGAAACGTAAACTACATCCGCTTATGAACAAGATCGATTGAAGTTAGACCACCACACCCACCAAATTGAATTCAACTTGAATAACCTTATTAATTGAGTATGAGATTTGTAACTAGGAAGAAAAATGGTGTTGACTTTTTTTATTTTCATAAACCTCAGTCTTGAAGCATAAATATAAATTTATGATACTAATATTAACCATATTATTAAAAATAATAAGAACTTTGATTTAGGACTCAACAAGTATTAATCCTAATTGCACCTTTAATTTAGAATTAATATATTATTTTAATATTTTAATATTTTAACAATAACATATTGTAAATTATAAATATAAATTGTACTAACGTTGTATCTCTTCACTCTAAGTAATATATTAAACCAATCAATTTTACCATTAACTGGCTCAACAAACAAAGCAGTCAGACACCTTTCCTGATTCCCATGGAAGTTAATGAAATTACTACCCTAAGCAGAAACGAGATACCTACAATTTTAGGTCATCTTCATTCTCGGAAAATGGGACTTCCATGGTCAATAGCATCTTAATGAGGAAATTTGGTGGAATGGGGGCATGGGAATTGTGGGCCCATTCTTGGCCCTAGTGCCCACCAACTAAATGCAAGTCACCACCTCAAGGAAGGGACATCCAAACTTGCAAACAGGTAGAAAAACCAAAGTAAAGTTTAGAGAAAAGAAAGGAAAAGGGTTAACCCTAGTTAGTAATATACTTCCTTTAGCCGTTCAAGTTTCATTAATATGGTAAAATCTGCAATTTTACATGTTGTACGAATCATACCGGTCATATTAGGCAGACTTTACATTCGGGGGTGAACTCAAGAAACAACGAGACAAATAAAAGATCCTATTGTACTCCAGTATCCTACTAACCCTATTATTTTCATCTTTTGGCATAAGAAGCAGAACTAGTCATGGCTTCTGTTTTCACTGCCTGACTCATCTGCAAAAGTCTACAATCTCTTTTCATCAATCACTTCTAGGTATCTACATCTCTCTCACACCTAACTATATATGCAAATGTATGCCTCTTTTATTATATATATATATATATATATATGTAGACTTTTGCAAGAAAGGGTGCTGTTCTGCTCTGATTACTTTTACGATACTTAGATTATTATGATGTTCATGCCAGTTGTTTTTAGCACTAGCAAAGTTTTATTCATTTAAATATCTTATATCTATGTTGACTTCACTGATTTTTTGTTTATACTTTATACTCGAACTCAGTTTCTTCCAAAATTTTAACTATACAACTGTTGTATAGGTTGGTGCTAATTAGAGAGAGGGGATTGTTAAAATAGACTACTCAAGGTTCGTGCCACTTTTCACATGCTATGTTGTTTACTGGTTGCTGCTAATGGTGGGAAGCCTTGTAAGCATTAAGCAGTATGCAACAGTAATTGAGTTAAACAAATTATGAGAATAGGAGATAAAAAAGAAGATAAGAAAGAAAATGGCTGACAAATACAGGTCTGACTCTCTGACCAAATATTTGGTACAAATAGTGAAACCACCCTGCACTAGTACAAATAATATTTTCTATTCGTTCTTCATTGTAATTTGATATACATAGATATACTAGCAAATTTTTTAACTTTAGTGGGTTTATGCAATCTGTAGATTGGCACAATGACATGATATATTTTGTTGTCTTTTACATAAACTAATTTAGAATGTTGTTTTCCTTATTGTGGTACTTTTATGTCTTTATCTAATGTAGGACAAAAGATAGTTCGAAAGAAGGATCCATTTGGGGAGCACGTTGAGTAATTAGAAGGCCATTTTTTCAGTGTAAATAAGGTTAGTGCAAGCCTTCTGGGGTATTTCTAGGGTCAAATCACATTTATTTGTCCAAAAATACCAAACGAAGTTCAAGCTACTGCATTCTTGGCAATTGGTGCTCCAAATAAGAAAACCAAAACTATATGAACTACCCACACAATTTTCACCTTCTTTTCCGAAAGGGTTTGCATCAATCTATCATGCCAAAAATGTATAAGAAAATGGATAAGAGTTTGGTGGATAAACTACTAGCAAAAACCATCATTTTGAAGAATATTGCATTCAAGGTTGTCCAAACTCCATGCTTCATTGCTTTGTGAAGGGAGAAGAAGAATTTGGGTTAATTTAGAAGTTACAAGTTAATTAACCTTACGAGCAAAGTTAGTTCCAAATTCTGGAATGGAGGGTAAGGCATGCATTGCAAGTGTTAAGATATCTTAAAATAAGACAGGTTGCACACTAATATAAGATATTGGGCTGATACGAAGCAAAGTGCTTTCATCAACATTATTGCATATTCTCTTGGAGGAACAATATTTATGAACTCCTTTAAGATTTCCAAGGAAAAGAAACTAAACTTTATCTTAAGAGACATTGTGTCTTCAGTGATTGAAGAAATTAGAACTGACCATCTTGTACAATTTATCACTGAAATTGCAACAAAATTGAGTCGGTTGGGGACATGTTTATTGGGAAATACTCTCAGATGTACGAAATTAAATGTGCTGCTCATGGAATGAATTACTTTTCGTGGATCTATGCTCTAAGATTCAGAGGGTGCAAAAAATTATGGATTACACAAAGCTGGTTGTGACTTACATGTACAAGCATGCTATCATCTTGCCAATTACAAGACAATAAACAAATATAAGGAATTGAAGTATCCCTGTGCAACAAAATTTGCCTCTAATTTTATCATTCCAATCAATTTTAGAAGTTGAAGATGGATTGCAGCTACTTATGGTTTACTCATGATATAGCGATGAAATGCTGAAAACATTTCATCCTTGTAAGTTGCAATAACATAAATTTTATAATAATATTATGATATAGAAAAACCTTAATAACTCTTATGTTGATAATCTTATTGTTTGTAAGATTGTGGTGGGATTATTGTGGTCATTGTCAAGTATGCTATTCGAGTGCATGGAAAGTTGCTCAAACAAAAACGAGGAATTTGTTCGCACCAAAAATTTTGGAGAATCTTGTGCATGTAAGGATGAACACGGTGATGATGTGGAGAGGTTCAGCACACTAGAAGCACAAGATTTGTAGCTGATTGATCTTGAGAAACTTAGCCAACTTCCTTCATCTGTTGACCATGAAAGAGATAAGGAGAGCTATCTATCAAACTTTGCCAATGAGAATCCAAATGATGGTTTAATGGGCAATGAAGATCTTTCTTGGTTAGATCAAATAGTGGGCAAATCTATACTATAGATTTTCTTTTATGAACTTTTTCATTTTTGATAAATATCAGTCTCTTTATTATGGATGGATATGCACCGTTTTGCTATTTATTTGGTCATAACATAATGAACTAGTTATCTTTCTTGTGATTGATTATCTTGCATAATTCTTTAACTTTTTCAGCATGATAATAATTGATTGTAGTGGATTCGGGATTGTTTCATTTACATACTTATAGGTTCAAATAGTTAAGTATTTGATTTTCTTTATGCCATTCTATGAATGTCATAATTTGAATTTTGATTACTAATCTGCAAGCATATTAAACTACAAGATATAGAAGTATATATACTGGTGAATTTTTTATCTTGAACTTTTGACTGCAATGCGTATACACCCGTTTAAATTATTATATGAACTCTTCCATTTTCAATATTTTATGCCCAGTTTTTCAACATTTTTTTCATTAATGAAATGAATTATACTCATACGTACCCATATTCGTATCCATTTTTTTCCTGTACTATAATTTCTAACCATTTGGTTAACTAAGAGCTCGTAATATACTGCAAATAAACTACCTAGTAAGAAAGTAGTTCTTCGATTGCCTAAAAGAGAACACTTCCCTGATCATATGCTTAAACTAAAGAAAATCCAAAGGTAAAGATAAATCACCAACCAGCAGGAACAACAGCATGGTTTTTTTGGAGTTTGGTTAGTGTTTTTGCAATGGATGCCTTCCCTTTTATGGTTGTTACCCCCTTCTCCGTTTCTCATAAATATTGATTGCTTTATATTTCATTCTTGCACCTGGCTTCTCAAAATTGACACTTGTACCCCTATTTTTGCCTCATCAACTTGGCCGGCCAATGACCCTTCCTTGTGTTTCTTTGGCCAATGCCATCGTTCATTACTTCAGTTGCACATTCCCAAACTATTTGGCCAGCTCTGGCAACTAGAAATATTATTCAAAAGCAAAATGACCAAAGACCTTAGTCCAAGCAGTAACTGCTTATTCCAACCTAGCCATGTCATGCATAAAGGTACACTTTTCTGCCATCCCTCTAAATGATCCAGCTATCTTGTTTCGGTAACTTTCACGTGATTTGTTCCGCCATAAGTACATGATTATATTCATCCTGATCCCTTCTTCAGCAACAGACCAACAAGTTTCCCAATGATTTAGCTTAGAAAATTGGATTTCCTCAAGTCACTTATCATCTTCATTGCGGTCTATCCTATGACTGTTTATACTAAACTAAAAATTTTTTCCAAATTGACAACTCCACCAATCTCCCCCATATGCCACTACACGGTGTCGCCACATCTGCTAATTTCAACCTGGCCCCCTGGTTTCCTTCTTGAGGATCCTTTTATTTCCTATTGTAAGGTTCACCAGCACAAATCAACCAAAAATACATAACTCAATCAATCTTCTTTCCAATCGTCTTCAAGAAACATTTTCTCCTCTTGCACCTGTTTATTAGAATTAACCCTGTCAATCCTTACTGATTGAATAACCATGCTAGCAGGTGGCAGACTTCTCTTCTTGTGCTCATATTTTGGCCAAGGATCAAAATTTCGTTTCGAGAGGTCATTTCGGTTGGCTTAGAAACGGAAACGTTTCGGAAACATTTGAAAAGTGACAAATATGAAAATAGTACAATACAATCTCTTGTATGAAAATTCTACAGTATTTATAAAAATTTTAAATTCGGATTAGTACAGCTTATTATTTCGGTATATATCGTTGCGTTTTGGTACATTTTTCTATGTTCCGGTGTGTATTGGTCATAATAATAGTACTTTGTTATTTCACTAGTGTTTCGTTTCAGTCTCTTAGAAAACGGAAACGTTTTGGTCAATTCGATGGAAACAAATGGAAATTTTGTTCCTTGATTTTGGCCTTTTAAACAAATAAAAGCTTATGGTTTGAACATTTTTTTTTCTCTTCTCCCTTTTTTGTTTTGTGTTTGTGTTTGTGTGTGTGTATGGGGTTTTTTTTTTATTTGTGCGCGGGGGAAACATGCACATATCCCAGTACGGCCGTGAACCCTGCATCTTCCCCTTCAGGTTGAGCAAAGTAAGTGGAAACCCATGACCCTTTAAATTTTGAAACTATTTTAGAAGTAATCTGAATCCATGAGACCAGCACATAGCACCTTGGCATAAACCATCCAGATTGCAGAGTTAGGATTCCACGATGGAACATAAGAAGAAGTTGGGTTCCAAGCAATTTGGGTCTCTTACATATATTTCCTGATTACTGAAGGTTAAGATCTTATGTTTTTCTAATCTGGAGAATTCCAAGGGATGGAGTCAAGTTGATCATAATTATTTCCAGAACTACCAGTGCATGCAATTTGAAATCAATCATGTGCACCTTTTAACATCAACACAAAAAAGTTAGTTATAAATAACAACAACAATGATAATATTAATGGATAAGAGTTGTATACTGCTCTACTCATTCTACAAGTTTTCTTTCCTGTTACTTTTGTCAACTGGTGCATTTATTGGGCTTCCAAGTTAGTACATTTGTAAATATTAAGACATCTGATGTGGAGCATGTGAAGAAGAAAAGGGAAAATCTGGAATTTCGTATGAGGCATCCTTTGGGCTTTGTTTAGTGCTATTTTGGTAATTTTTCAAATTGGAGGACAGTGGCTGTAGGGTCACCTATGAATCATATTACGAGTAAAATATTGTTATTTGGGTTTTATATGAGGCCTTTATTAGGACTAGAGTATCCAATTGGTCAAATTTTCTTAATTTCCTTTAGAGACATAGTCCTAGTAGAGTTAGGAGAACCCAACTGCCTAAAAATATGCATGTAATAATTTTATTTCATTGAAGTTGAGTTTTAGAGAATTTATTTAAAAAATTTTCCGGCCTTACCTTAGGGGGTTATTCCTAAGGAATTCTAGGTGGGATTCCTAGAATTATTATTCCACCCTTCTTCTTCTTCTCCTTCTCACAGTTATTATTCTTAGGTTACTATTCACAACCACCAAAAGTGACCTTTTCAGCCCTGAAACATCACCCAATCAAGCCTAAACAAACACCACTCCTTTATTCTACTGCTTAGCCTTCAAATTTAGAAAGCACGGATACTCCGTTGGAGGAGCCATACTCCTGTCGAAAACCGACACACATGGCACAGGTGCGAACACATCTTGGACACTCCATTTTACGTGTCAGATTTTTTATTTATTTATTTTTAAATCGAATACTCCATGGACAAGGCTTGGACAAGCATGTACCATTTTGGACAATTTAGGGACACGGTCGAAGCTCAACTATAAATTTTAGAGCTAACAAATAGATTTATTTTGTAAATAAGAAAACTTTAAAATCTGAAAATAAAGAACATGGGGCAGATCTTTGTCAAAACAAATTGATCGATCGATCAAGAGAGAGAGAGAGAGAGAAAAGCCCTAGTATGTTGGATCGAAGAAGAAGAAGAGGTATACTACTAATATTAGTGATTAATTTGTTGTGCGTCTTATATGGATTTTACATTAGTTGATGAAGTGTAATGATATTTTAATGTTTTCGGTAGTTTATAACTTTATGGTCTTACGTATTGATGGAACAACTTTTTTGTTGTTGATATGTTTGTTTACTTTATCATTTTTTATGGAATGTAATTGATTAATTGTAAATGATTTGTTACCAATTAAGTAGTAAAATATGTTGTTTTCTAATCTTAATTGGTGTTATCTTACATGTTTTTTACTTTTTTTTTTTGTGTAAAATATTTATATATATATGACATATTAAAAAATAAAAAAATATATTTTTTTGCCGTGTCCCTGCCGTTTGGTGTTCGGTATTTTTTGAAAATTGTCATGTCGGTATGTCTAACACTCGTGTTTGTGTCCGTGCTTCTTAGTTTCGAATAAACACCAAAACCCCATAAATCATTGTTATCTAGAATTTCCAACACTACTTCTGAAAATCCTACAACTTGTAACTCTTGCAAAGCAACCTAACAACTTATATTTTTCATCGAAAAACCTTAGAAACCTCTTCTACCTCTTAAAACCCTAAACCCAGAATCTATTCGTACCTAAAACATGCCTCAAATACAAATGTACGGAGCCTTAGGTCCCAGTTTCCCAAAGCTGTCTTGCATCACCATCTTACACCATTTTATAGTACACAAACTATTGTTGGTATACTTTTTCGTACACCTACTTCGTATTTTAGCTTTTTTTTCTAACAAAATTGTTAAAACCTATGTTACCTGGACTCTTCTAAATTTATAAAATACCCGTGTCGAACACTCCACACTCGGACATAGGTATGAAATATCTGTCCAATATGGCTAATTGGACATGTGTCCAACAAGTACATATAAACAGTTGAGTTCACTATAGTACTAGGCATAAGACTTCTATTTTATGCATAAAATGCCATATTTTAGTTTGTAAACACCATTTTACCTTAAATAAATAAAAGAAGTACTTAAAAAATATGAAATCTAGTTGTCTCTAAGTGTCCTTAGACTTGAAAATTTGATGAATCCGACGCTTAGACACATACTTGCACCCGACACCCGTATCCGAGTCTAGGTAACATAGGTTACAACCCATATAAGGTTTGAATTTCAACCCATTAAAAGCCAGCAATATAAATCATTTTTGCTAAGTATCTCGAAGACGTGTATAATGTTGACAAATAGAACCAGAAAGACTATATAGTTTATTGAATTTAGATAGCCAAACAAGCTATATATTAATATTCATGCGGGGATTTTATAGAAGAAGGGTGAATAAAAGGTCTGCAAATGAATATGAGTTGGGGAATACACACAAAAGAAATGGGTAAAAACCGGAAAACAAAATGAAGAAAGAATGAAATGACAAATCGAACTTGTTATTAACGCTATTTCAAAGAGAAACAAACAATTCCCATGAATTTAGTAATTGGCATTACTTCATTCCATTCCAAAGAGAAACAAACAATTCCCATGAAGCATATGGCCTCAGCATTTTTAAAATTCAATGGGTAAGTCAAGTAATTCTGAACAGGCTACGATATTATCATGTTGTGTTTTAAACTTTGTTTTGAACTTATTGGACTATAAAGTGGCATGTCTAAGAAACAAGAATATGAATCATTAACTGCACAATAGATCAACCTGAAACAACAGAAACTCTTGGAGGTGCGAACTGTTTCAGCAAAAGCATATACATCAAATTGAATTTTATTGGCTGGTAAAATATAGTAATTTCATGAAAACACAAAATGGAACAAAATATAAAGACTTTTGTATATATGCTCATTTCACTTTTCTTTTCAATCAACAATTTTGCACAAACTCTTCATTTTTAAAATTACAATAATAAAAACTTCCAGCATTACAGACTAATATTTTTAGTGCTCAATAGTCTGTTTTATCAATAGGCCATAAGTTCTGCAAGAAGTACACCATGTTGACTGATTGCAGCATAAAAAATTCTATTGCTTATTGTGTATGACTGACTTAATTGATCAATAGAAAATTAGCTATGTGTATGTACACTAGGATTTTAAGAAGGAAAAGAAAACTGCAAATAAATGTGAGACAGCGAGAAACAACAAAAAAGAGGAGCTTGTCAGTTAATACTATTTTGATTCAATTGATGCGAATTTAATAAAAGTTCTCAAAAACTGAAGAATGGGATTAAGTTTGATTATCGATAATTTTTCATCCATTCCATTCTACGTGAAAACAAATAATCCTCATGAGCTGATAGCCTTAAACATTTTTAAGTGCTTTTCCAAATTTAGACATTAAATATAAGATTTTTATTTCTAAAGTAATCTATCTAGACCCTAGAACCTCAGAGACACTGGTTTAATTCTCTCTACTAACTAAACAATTTGACTTACACTTATTCAAACAAAAAATTTACCATTGTCAGGGCAGTGATAATTCAAAGGGAAATTTTAGGGATTCAGATTAGGACTTAAGAGATAGAGAAGGTACTGATTGTTCTTACTAAAAGGTGTTATATATAAGTATGTGAATGTATGTATGCATAATTAAACAAATGAAGTTGAGAAACGAGAAAGAAAACTTACTTGTCTGCTGTGAACCAGTTGGGGACTCTGCCTTCTCTTTTTTGTCTCCCTCTGCTTTCATATCTGTCTGACACTTCTGTTAGTGACTTGTTTTCCCTATGTTGGGAAGTTCAATCAGTGAATCAAGATTGAAAGGTTCACTACGAATTTCAATTGCCTGATTATGTGGCTCGGTCTAAAAGGCTCAAGAGAAACAAAAAAGAAGGAAAAGGGAAGAGAGGGGGGTGGGGTGGGGTTAAAATAAATTATATGTATTCGTTTTCCTTTTTCCCTAGTTTTATGAAGGCAATCTTGGCTATGTCCATGGAATTCTAGGTGAGGTTACTATATGTTTGTTTTCTTTATTTTCTCCTCCTGCTCTTACTCTACAACCTATTTGCTGATCTATTCTCCTTTAACCATTACTTTCCTTTTGTCCTTTCATCCAAAAACCTAACTCCCTGTCCTTTTCACTATTTGCTATCCTTTGGCCTTCAATTTAACATTCAATAATTATGATCAGTTGCTATTACAACTTCCAACATCTCGTTGTCAGAAATTACTGCAACTAATTGCTTCTAAAACCAAACCCATATCCCACACATTTCCATCTTCAAACCCCACAACCTTTTTTTGTACCTTTTAAAACCCTAAACACAAAATCTTACCATATTTAACCTTTGCCACCACAGATCCATTCATAGGCAACATTGCTTTGCGTTTTCTTGTGGTACTAGAGCTTCTGGGAGGGTGTTAATCGCAATTAGTATACAAAATTTGTCACCTGTCACTATTATCACATCATTGATGGATGAGCTCTTTTTCTTTCCAGACTTCCAATTATGACGATTTGCTAGCCATGGAATCAAGTGAGCCAAATTATTTTAAACACTGTCAATATTTGCAAATTTATAGTACCATCAAAAAGAGTAGAATGGGTAATCTCTCAAATATGTGGAGCTTTTAATGTCTACGGACGAGCTGTATGGTACTATAATGGTACAGTAAAAATCAGTTCCTTCTGACTCGTGTCGGTCCATTTTGTTAAAATCCATATTCATACATTTATAGGTCTCAAGATTCTAAAATTTCATCTTTACCCTTTTATACTTTTTTTTTTTTTTTTTTTTTTTTTTTTGGGGGGGGGGGGGGGGGGGGGGCACTCTTATCCAGGACCTTCTCTGTGCATTGTTATCTCTCTCTTTTTTAGTAAAATATCAAATAATTAAATAAAAATAATAAAAGCCATCCATACAAACAATTGCAACTAAGTTTCTGTAAGAAGTATGACATGTTGATTAATTAACCAGAACAAATCCACTATTGGTTATTTGTCCAGAATTAACTAAATTCCAAAGTAGCTATGGTTAATATTTACACCAACATTTCATGGAAGAGAAAATAAAATTAAACAAAGATAAGACAGGATGTTGATAAGAAATAAAATATTGAACTTGTTACTTAAAAAGTATTTTGATTCAAATTGAAACAACTTTATTTAATTTTCTCAAGACTTGGATAATGGGTTTTGAATATCAATTACCTCATCCATTCATTTCTAATGAAAATTAAATAATTAGCTTTAACATTTTTTCAAAATCTTATAGCACTGACCAAGTTCTGAACAGAGGGTTATATTTTGAATATTAAATAAAAAGTCATTATAAGAAAGAATATAACAGGGTTAATTAACAAAATCATTCGATTGGGCTTGAAAACCTTAACCACACTTACAAATTTTATCAGGTGTTCATCAATTCAACTGAGACGTATCAAAGAGAAACAACCCCAGGTTAAGAAAATGAAACTACTAAGTTTTCTTCTTAACTTAACTGACACAATATCATACATGTGTGCGTGTGTTGTGTGTGTAAATTAGATTAAATATATGAAGTTGAGGAATTAAGAAGAGGTTCGTACTTGTTTGCTGGGAATCAGCTGTTGGAGATACTACTGCGCTATCTCTTTCGCTTCTCCCTCCTTCTATCTCTCTCTGCATATATACATATATATATATATATATGTATATATACACTACTGTAGGAAATTCAATCGATGACTCCGTTTAGATTCGCTCTAAGGAGTCTGAGCAAAAGGCTGCATCCATCAGCTACTTCAGTTTACTGCGCAATGTCCGTTTCTCGAATAGATATAATATATAGAAGGAAAAAGAAAAAGAAAAAGAAAAAGAAAAAGAAAAGCTATATTTAAATTAGCAGTAACACGGGAATTTAACAAAACAAAAAATAAATAAAAAGAATTAATATAAATTTATTAGTTAGGATTAAAATAGAAAATTGTAAACCACCTAACACTAAATTGAATATCTCTAATTTAAAATCAAATCAATTTATAACTCAATTTTTTAAACTAAATAGTAGATAGTAAGCAGATATACAATATTAAATGTACTTAATTACAAAGATTGAATTTTTTTTTTTTGTTTTAAACACTAAACACTATTATCGAGTAGAGGGACATCACACATATAAGCTATAAGTATTAGTCCATTGAAATACTAAGGTATAAATTTTGATATATATCCAACTAGTGTTTTATGCATATATTATGTAATAACAGACCAACTAAATCCAAAGAGGGCATTTATGGTAAATAATTGTAAGGACTAAATTTTGAATGAATTTAGATACAAATTGTTAAATAAGTAAACAAAGATGACAAAATTTTGTTGTAAGTTTTTATTTTATTTTAAAATTAAAATAGAATGCACGTCTTTATAACTTCACGCCAACTTTGAAAAAGAATTAATAAATGGCATAATAAAAAAAAAACGTTCTTATTTTTAAAAGGAATTTAAAACAAAGATAAAAATAAGCTCATCAAAAACTTATTAACCAAAATTTAAAAGTTTCGACATTTCCCTGTTGCATGTTGAAACGCATATGACCTACACCAAAATATCTTTAACAAATAACATATATTATTTTTTAGTATGAGACTAATTAGTAAGAAAAATACATAGTTTTTCTACATAACTTTTTTGTCTAACTTTTTAAATTTTTTTTAAAACATCATTATATATGGGAAAAGAATAATAATGCCAACTTCGTTATATATGGGAGGAGAATAATAATGCCACAAAATTTAGATTCTAACTATTAAGATCTTATTTATATCATGATTTAAAAGAATTTGAAAATATTATCATATTGATCAAAGACTCAACTATTACATTTGAAATGGAACAATCGATGATCATTTAACATGTTCATACTTTATAAATTTAAAAATATAGAAAAATTAGATTAAAACTTTGAAGCTCAATGACCTAATAAACCTATTCTAAGAATGTATATAATAGTTTTGTACTTTCTTTTCATTTTGTCCCAATATTTTTAAGAGCAGACTTTCCTACGTTCAATTTAGATTTTAGTTCAAAGAACAAGGATAAAATGACATTTCAAAAACCTTAAGGGTATTTTCTGCAATTATCAAATACCTCAGAAAAGAACAGTGTAAATTTCACAAATTTAATTTGTAAAACTAGATCTGCCTTGATAATATTAAGAATCTTTTATATTTATTAAGAAAAAGCCTGCACTTTAAAATTAGCAACTTCATACATTTGAGAAATCCTTCACTTAAAGCAGATGCTTTTAAAAGCTTCTAATCAAGGCAGAAGTTGTACTTGAAGAATTTTCTTCTCGTATCCTTTCTATTCTACACAGTGTATGATGTTTATTGAAAAGTAGTGTTCAATAAATTATAATTTGAAATTTTTTTAAAAAAAGTCTTGATAAGAAAACAATTGAACTTTATAGTTACAAATATCCTAGTAATATCATTCAAGTTATAAGCACATTTACTTATATTAGCCACAAAATATCAAAAAAAATTTTATTCTTGTCTTGTTTTGTTGACTTAGTAGGAGAGAAAATAAAAAGAAAATTAGGCAAAGAAAATTCTAAAAAATTATTCCCTCTCCTCTCAACAATTTTAATTACATATAAGAAAATTATTTTTAAAAAAATTATTCCCTCTTCTGTTCCTTTTTCTTTCTATACTACTAGTCATAATATAATAGTTGCCCTCTACCTTATCCTTTATAGGTTGGATGTTGTTAGTTGTTATTAGAGTGATTTACAACTTATAGTGTGGAACTTGAAGAAAGAAAGGGGAAGAAAAAGAAAAATAAATATTTTTCTTATTTTTTCATTTTGGTTTTAGTTTAAAAGGGAAGAGAAAAGAATCCAAATAAAGACTAGGAAAAGTTATTTTCCTTATACTTTTATTTTATTTTCTTTCATTTTTCTTTTTAATAAATATTATATTATTTTCTTTACTCTTCTGTTAGAAGAAAAAGTAATTTTTCTTTTATTTTTTTATAAGATAAATAGATAAGAATGATTATTTTTTTATATTTTTTCTCTATCATTTTATATCATTCTTGCTTGGAAAAAATTAGTTAGGGTGACCATCATACCATATCATCATGTTTATTTAATGTGATGATTTATTCATATAATGTTATGTATACAAAGAGACAATATTTTTTAAAAAATTATAAATATTATCTTAGCCGTACGATAAGTTTTTAAATTTAAATAAAATGTCACGTTACTGTGGCGACAGTATAATTACTCACCTACGGACCCTGACCAGTGACATGTGCATCGCACGTGAACGTTGGGTGTCTTCTTTGCGCGCACAAGTTAGTGGCTATCTCGCGGTCGAGTTATGGCCTTGTCCGCACCAAATCACTGCTCGCCTTCCCATCAGTTGGAACTTGGAGGAATACTGGACACAATTTTCCTTCTCTCGCGATAACGCTTAGAATTCTCTCTCTCTCTCTCTCTCACAAACTGGGCTCCGGCATGAAGACAATGGTCTCAAACCCGACGATTTTGCTTGGACGACCATTTACTCCGGTTCGCAGTACAGCGGCCTCCACCTGTAACTTGCACAGCACCTGTTGGTTCACACCTTCGCCGGAGAAGCTCTTGCTCCGTTCTCAGGGTCGACGAAAGCTAGGATTAGGGTTTCGTTGTTCTTCATCATTTCGCAGCAAATCAGCGATTACCTGCGGCGTTACAGAGATAAACGAGAGCCAGTTCTCGGACGTAGTAACGAATTCTGATCGTCCGGTTCTTGTTGAATTCGTTGCCAATTGGTGCGGCCCTTGCCGTTTGATCTCTCCCGCCATTGAGTGGGTTGCACAAGTACGAATACTTCATTCTCTTTCTCAGTTTCCCTATTTCATTTATTAAGCAAAAATTTGTATATATATGTATATATATATATATATATATCTACACATTTGTTTATTCTTTCTTCTTTGCGTCGATTATCTGGAACATTAATTGATCAATTGTATGTATTCAGAGCACTTTTTGAATATTGACCCTTGAAAGAGGGGAATGTGGCGACCCAAGTAGTTGGGAAACTTACTCGAGTTGAGTTGTTACATATTCCATGGCAAATTGTACACCAATGAAAACTTGCAAATGGAAAAGCGATAGAGGGGTGATTAGCCAGATTTCATAAGACTGATTAATTTACTTGGTTTTATATATTTTTTGGTGTATAACATGGGAATAGGAAACAGAACGATAAACACAAATGAAACAGAAAGAACCGAAAAAAAAGGAAAGAAGCTTGACGAGGAGCTAGGCTATTTGGATAAGGAGCAACCATAGCGGCAGCCTGATGAAGAACCGTAGAAGGAGCAACAGCTAAAGGTGTTCTGTAGAATTGCACGGCTGTGGGGCCTTAGAGAACTTGAAAGATTGGAAGGGAACCAGCAGTCTTGAATGAGAGATGGAATCTGCTGGTGGGGGGTGGGAATTTTGAAGAGGCCAGTGAGATTACCACTTTGGGATCACTCTGAAAAATTATCTAGATCAAGGGTTTCTAATAGGTCACCCTGTGGAATTTAGACATACTTGACCAGGCATCTACAACTTCACTTTCGCACTGATCAGTAATACAGGCCACACAAAAGACTGATTGTTTTACAAAGTCCCAACACTAGATAAAGGAGGTTTACCCAAAGACCCCTCCCCAATTACCTAGTTCCGCCCCTGCCTATGGTCAACACACAATCCAATCATTGACCAGTGGGATGACTGAAGTTAGGATGTCAATTTACATTACATTCCTAATGAAAAATAATAAATCTAATTCAATAGAATTTTCTACCATGACAAATGTCTTAAAGACTTGGCTTGTGTTTTTGGAACTTTTTCATACACTCAGCAGTTTTGGTGGATGTGGTGGATAATTTAAAGAAGCAGTAGCAAATTCCCATGAGCAAGTAATATTCTACTTGGGGTGTAACACTTGAACTTCAAGGAAAGGGTTTTGAATTAGAAGTTCTCTGTTCGTAGAATTAGTATTCTCTTGTTGCAAGAAATATTTTGGAGCTAAGCTATAGAGTTGTATCTACTTGCTCTATCCTAATTTCATCAGGATTAATGCCAATTATCTTTGCCATATAGGATGATTTGATAATCTTGTTTGGCATTAATTAGTATTTATAACAATTGCACCGAGTGATTTTGTGCAGCTTCCATGATTACCATTTGACTCTAAAATATGGTGGGCTCTCCATAAGAGAAGTCAATGCATGAAATGTGGGTGATGCACTCCATCATGCCCATGGGTGATAACAGAAAACAGTAGCATGAATTTCAAATGTTATTGCTGTTGTTATTGTTATTATTAGTATTATTATACTTATCACCATCATCATTATAGGCTGCACCAGTTTGAAATGTTATAGTTGTTGTTGTTGTTATTATTATCATTATAGTTTGCATAAGTTTCGAAGTATGACCATTGGAATCTGTTTTTGAAAGGTCATGCTTTGCATAGATTGGCAATGGTGCCCAGTGGTTGAAACTGTTGTCTCTTCATACTTGTATGGATCCCAGTAGCACTCTTGTTCCATGTCTTGCAAAGCATATGAACTCCATGGTCTATAGAATTAAAACCGAAAGTGACTGGTACTTTCATTAGACTGGAGAGACTTAACTGAAAAATAGAACTAAAAAAGATACAGAGATATGGTTTACTATGGCCTAGGGCTGGTAACTTCATATTGCACATTGGGATCTAGTAACACACTGTGTTGTTGTGTCATCCAAGTCATGCTTTGTTCGTCTTAAATGATTTCTAGTTTCACAACAGAATGACATTTTTTTGTTATTTTTTTAATATTTTTTCCTTATTTTAATTTTATGTTTTTATGATTTGGTTGGGTTTTCACTCAGTCATACTTAAGGACCAATGAAGAGAATGATGATAGACCTAATGAAAACAGTTTGACAGCTGAAGGCGCATCTTTGAATGGTTATTGTCTTGTTGAGTTCTATAATTTTTTTAGTTTGACTTGATTTTTGGTATACTTTTCTATGGATTTAAATACACATATCAAAGCATTATTGTTGTTATAAAATATGGTTATTAGATGGCAACAACAAGCTTCTTGAGAAAAGTTGGAAAATCTAAGGCAGGAGGTGATAAAGGGTCAAAAAAAAGTAAAATTTTAGATTTGTCTGATAATGTAACAGGATGGGTTGTACTGGGTGCATATAAAACAGAAGTCTTTGATGCAACACACTCGATTTGTCTTTCTTTGTGAGAGTTGGAAACTGCAGTGTGGAAGAGAGAATAGCACGTTAGCATGTATTTCGAAAAAACAATTTTAGGAGAAAATTATTGGCCTTTCAAATTGGACTCGTAAGACTGTTTGTTACTTTCTAAATGAAGGAAACTGTCAATTAATAAGGAGGAAAATAATGGTAAGTGGATTTCTTTCATTTGTATGGGTTATTTTATTTTATTTTTTGCACATACACCTACACCAAGGGCCAAAGAAGTTGAAACCCACACAACACACCAAATGGGCCTGGCCTTTAGAGGAGTGATAGAGACTTACAAGAGCACCTAATTCCTGGGGAAAAATCTTAGGCTTTTAATATGTTGCTAGGCCCAAGAATACTGTATTCTTAAACTGAACAGAACTATATCTATCTGTTTTAGGCTACTTGTATATGATATAGAAAATCTATTTCTTTGAGTGAACTGGTTTTTCTTCAGTTGTGAAGTATTGAAGCAAGATCGGCTTACAAGCTAGATTTATATCATTTGCATTCCCAGCACCTAGCCCAATTTATCCTTTTGCCACAGATTTCATTCTATGCAATAGCAGGCAAACACTATTTTCCAGGCAAGTTCTATTTTTTGAAAAAAAATACTTTTCCTTCTCTGAAAATTCCTCCAGAAACAGCTATTTAATATTAACTCTTTGAAGTTGTAAAGAATTTATTTCCTTTTGTGGAAGTGTCCAGGGATTATTGATGCTCGAATGATTTGCTAATATCCATTTTACCTTACAAAAAAGTGCTAATATCCAAGTTTTTAATCAGCAACCGAACCAAATCAGGTAAGAAACTTATATGTTGTTTGCAAGCTTTACCAAGCATAACTTGCACAGGTGCATGTCAGAGAACAGGGTGTATCTAAACAAGGTGCATCTAAACAACTTCGAGGAGCTAGGGACCTAATTGCTGGTGGTTTTAACCTGCGAATTATTTAAATGTAGTGACTGCCTAATTGTGTTAAGGGTAAGAATGAGCCTTCCAACATTTGTTTCTCCCGCATCTAGGATAATACAATCTCTTGGGACATTCTGATTGTTCGATTTTGCTACCTGCCCAGAAAAGTAATCTATTAGATGTGCCCTGTTTCTTGGATATCTGCATGATTCCAACCATCCATTTGTTGAAAAGCAGACACAGAGAGCTTTGGACTTTGGAGAACCCAACTCGTGATCAAATACGGCCTAACGAGCACGTCTTCCATTGAAGATGTTGACATGGTCAAAGATTTTTAATAATAGATGACCTAGTAATCTTTACTTATAGTAGTACAATTTTTTTTGTTTTAAATTGATGTTTGAGTCAAATTGATTTTGTTTTCCCTAATTGATATTTCTTTGTGACTAATCAGGAATACAAAGAAAAGTTAGTGGTTGTAAAGATTGACCATGACTCAAATCCTCGACTGATTGAGGAATACAAGGTTTATGGCTTGCCGACTTTGATTCTCTTCAAAAATGGTCAGGAGGTTCCAGAAAGCAGGAGGGAAGGTGCGATTACAAAGGTAAAGCTTAAAGAATATGTTGATGCTATGTTGGAGTCAGTATCTGTCACTTAAGATTTCTTCCATTCCTTGCCAACCATTATGTAATTGATATCTGACTTGGCCAGATTGACTTGTAAATTAGGCAGAATTCTTCATTCACTTTATTTTATTCTTGTACTATATGATATGGAGTTCTGTAATTCCATTCGGTTTGTATACTTGAGCCGTTCCATATGTGAATTATCGGATGATCAGACGTTACGTAATATGTATAAAAATAACACTTGCAAAATTTGCTTGCTCGTCCTTCTAATTCTGTCGGATAGTTTTGTGCGATACTCTGTTTGATAATGGACAGTGTCACAGAATGTAACTTGTCACGTTCTCTAGTCTTGCCTCTTAAAAAGGCCTAATCAATGTCTAAGTAATTTGTAGAGAGGTACAGAGAGACAGGATCGCCTTGCTGAAGCCCACAATGAAGATTGGTAAACTCTCGAGGGTTTAATGTTGACAAGCAAAGAGAAGGACACCGTTACCTTATCTGATCGTAAGCGTTATTCATATCTAACTTAAGAGCAAAAGAGGATGAAGTTCGTTTCTTCATTTTCCAAATAAGTTCCAATAGCTCATGTGCAGTTAGAACATTGTCAGAAATCAGACCTCTAGGAATAAAGGCATTTTGCACTTGAGACACCAAACTATCCATCACTTCTCTCAGCTGATTAGCTAAAACCTTGGCAATGATTCGCGTAGGCTCTAATGGCTCTAAAACAATGCACCATTTGAGGATTAGGGACCTTTGGTATTAAAGCAAGATTAGGGTTTATAAACCTCCCGAAGTAAGTGAGCAGAATAGGAGGAGGATAAGACTGCTCGAGAGATTGTCCTTAGCAAACCAATGCCAATTTTTCTGATAGAAAGCCACTTTGAAACCATCACATTCATTTGAAAGAGAGTACTCTCCACCTCAAACTCAGTAAAAGGCCTGTCCAACCGGCAGGTCTGCCTTGCAGAAAGCCTTGTAGATACAGTGGAAAGCAAATTGAATTGAAATGTTGCGGATAGTCTGCATCCTTGGGAGTTTCTATACGTTGCCTACATCAAAAAGAGGACTGAAAATGATTCAAGAATAGCTGATGAATTTAATCTGAATCAGAAACAATAATTCCACGGCCTGCTGCTTTAAGAAAGAAACGTGTTCCTGTCCCCCACTTGGAGCCTTTTCACCTTTGCACTAGCCTTTCTATATGTTGAGGGCCAATTGTAATTTTCTTTATATGTAAAGTATTCTCTAATTTGTAATTCTGATCATAATCCTCTCTGCCCGCTGAGAGCTGAACGTAACTTGAGAGGCGTTTTCAACAGCACCATCTGGGATGTATTTTCCCCAGTACCTATATGTGACTTCCAAACTCCATTCATCTCGTCAACTGGGACAATTTATTTATTTATTTTATTTTTTTGTGTTTCAGTCAAGAAGAAGTATAAGAAAATTGTCATTATGACCTCAAAGCCAGCAAGGAAGAAGAGGAAGAAGAAGAAGAAGAACTGAAGAAGAGTCCAAACTTTAGGTGGCAGAAGCATGGTGAGGAAGCCTTAGAGCAACGCCAAAAGTGAAGAACATGTTGACAGTGACGTACGGTGATGGCTTGCCTAACTTATCGGACCTCCAGACGGGACACGCTTTGAACAATGCCAGAAGTCTAGGGCATCAATTCCGAGCTCCCAAACACAGCATGACAAGAAGAGTTGATAGATCGGTGTTGGAAAAACAAGGCAAAAAACAATGAGTCTTACTTCGCACCTAATAGCAATGAACAATACATTTAACTGTTAAGGGTTGTGTAGTCGCTTCTTGAAGACAGGGGGAGCCTCCTAATAAGGTGCAAGGGATCACGATAACGTTATCTCTGGGATTCAACATAGCTCAGACTAGGACTCGTTTACCACAATTTTATACTAACCCCTAATATGGTGCAAGGAATTACGATAACGCTATCTTTGAGATTCAACCTAAGCTCAGATTAAGATTCGTCTCCTACAGTTTGGCACTAATGGGAAGAAACCAAGTACTTTGTATCCTTATTTCAAAATGCCCTTAACAAGAGACATTCGTAAATCTATATTTAACTTGAAGCGATATTCTCTCTCTCTCTCTCTCTCTCTCTCTCACAAAAATTCCATGGTGCGTTGCATGTATGTATCTTAATTATGCATGATAACTATCTTAATTATGCATGATATATACATGCAATGCATCATGCAATTTTTGCACCTAATTCCTTCTTTCCAAACCATTCTCAAGTATGTCTCCATTTACAGATTGGAAAAATTAACAAGATTCCTGGAGTGATATGATAGATTACCACACAGAATGATGAATATTTTGATGATACAAATTTTAAACCTCCTTTTACGTGGCTTCGGTTTCTATGGCACAATTTTTTGTGCCAGACATTCCAATTTTTACTATTTTCCATTTTAGTAAGTTTGCCTTGATGCTTCTCTTGAAAAAGATTTAGATTGATTTAAAAAACTTCAACCTTTTGATTCTGCAAAACATTTTTTGGACATTTTTTTAAAGTATTCTGACAATCAAATATATACATATATGTTTTCACAAAATCAGATGGATAAAATTCTTATGTGGTGTTATTATTTTTTTCTTCTGCATATGTGATCAATGTTTACAATGTGCTTCATCAAATAAAGTTCTAACTTTTTGCAAAATGTTAAGCCAGATGATAAAAAGGCGCTGACAATATATGACCGCGCAGATCACGATTGCAGCAAAGCCTTTCCCTACTAGTATTTGGCCTCGCTGTTTTAAGGAATATGTTGATGGGTTAGCCTCCCATCGCATACGATTTACAATATCGGGGACTACCATCAATCATCACAGAATATGCACACTTAAGTTTGAAAAACTTTTATTTATGGACAAAATAGCTAGGCTAAAACTTCGATGTACATGAACAAAAAACTGTTAGGCTACGATCTAAATTGATGTAGAATGAACTGGAATCTAGTATATATAGCATAAGGCAAAGTACTAGAAGCCATATGCAATTTTTTTTTTATTTCCTTTTTCTCATTGTCCTATCTCTCTTCCTTGATACAGTTTTTATTAACAGAACCTCATACTATGCATGCTGCATTAGAAAGCTAAAGTCTTTGGCTCAGTTGAGTGGTCTTCACACACCCTTGGGTTGGAAGTGGCTGGTAGCAACGCCAACAGCGTCATCCGGGATGCATTTCCCCCAGAACCAATGCGACTTCCACACTCTGTTCATCTCTTCGATTGGGACATTCTTTGTCTCGGGCAACAAATAGTAGACGAAGAGTGTCATTATGATCATAAATCCAGCAAAGAAGAAGAAGAGACCAAATTTCATGTGGCACAGTATGGTAAGGAAGGCTTGTCCGATGAAGAAGGTGAACAACATGTTGACAGAGACATTGATGGATTGTCCGGCTGATCGAATCTCCAAGGGGAAGATCTCACTGGGCACTAACCAACCCAATGGACCCCAAGACCACGCAAAGCCAGCTACATATAAGCAAATCATCATCAATGCAAAGTTGCCCATGGGTTTGGAGAAGGTCCCTTCGCCGGCAACTCCAAACACGCTGCCAATGATGGCTCCCACAGCAATCCACGGGGAAACAAAAATGTAAGTGATGGCATATAGAACAAGTTTAATTTATCTTAAAAAAAAGAGTTTCCATCCCTGTTACTCTAGAGCAACATGGGAACCATTATGTAAATATATATACGCGTGTATATATGTTTTTTTTTGCTAACAAGGTGTCCAGTTAGTTTGCGCACACTTCGACTAATTCCTGAATCTATGTAAACATACACAGACACATATACATGTGTTTGTGCTCTTATTGGTTGAGCAAAAAGATTTGTTGAATCTTTTACCTGGCAAATAAGCATTTGAGTGCCACCAAATAGGAATAATTTCCTTCTTCCAAACTTATCAGCAGTGAAGACTGATATCAATGTAGCAAACACATTAACAAGGCCAGTAATGACAGCACTCATAAGAGAGGCATTATCTCCGAAGCCTAGTGTCTTGAAAAGAACTGGGGCATAAAACATGATCACATTAATGCCAGTGAGTTGTTGGAAGAATGGAATGAAGAAGACGATTACAAGATGAGGCCTGTATCTCCTCTGTAAAATGTTCCTCCATGGGTGCTGCACTTGCTTTGAAGCCTCGCTTGCATCGATAAGTTCTTGGAACTCTGCATTGACATCGTCCACACCTCTAATCTTCTGCAGCATTTCCCTTGCCTTCTCTGTCTGGCCTCTCTCGATGAGGGAATTGGGTGTGTCAGGTAGGAAGAGAGCTCCAACCGTCATAATGACTGCAGGAACAGCTGCCAGACCCAAGGATATCCTCCACCCATTTCCACCCTTCAACTGAGCCGTGCCGTAGTTCACCATGTTTGCAGCTAAAATTCCAATCGTAATGGCCATTTGGAAACCAATGTTGAGTGCTCCTCTAATTCTCGGTGGTGCCATTTCCGACAAATAAACTGGTACGGACTGCCATGCATATATGGTTTAAATAGAGAGAGAGAGAGAGAGAGAGAGAGAGAGAGAGAGAGAGAGAGAGAGAGAGAGAGAGAGAGAGAGAGAGAGAGAGAGAGAGAGAGAGAGAGAGAGAGAAATGATATAATTTGTACCTGATTAGCATATCCAATGCCCACACCAAGCAACAAACGACCAATGATAAGCATTGCAACGTTTTGGGCAGCACCATTGAGAATAGCTCCAAGAAGGAAAATTGTACCTCCAACAAGCATGGAGACTTTTCTGCCAAAGATCCTCGTTGTTCCAGAAGCAAAGAACGAAGACACCAAGGCCGCAAGGTAAAGGGAAGAGGTGAAGAGTGTAAGCAGGTGGCTATCAAATTTGCAGTACTGATTTTCATGCCTGAGATTCTTCTCCTTCTCGTATACGGCTGGGAAAAACTTGAGCAAGAACGCATCCATGGATGTTACGCCTCCTGCATTAAATAAAAATTCACCTCGCGTTAATAATCATAATAACATCAATATTAAATATAATTTTCTTTGGCTTAAATCATTAAAATTGCAATCGAATGCCAAGAGCAGATGATCGATGGGGGCGGCATAACAATTACCTGAGATACCAATATCGTAACCGAAGATGAGACCACCAGTGGCGGCAACCATACAGGTTATCACCACAAAGCCAGTGATCTGGCCCTCGGAGTTCGCGGAACCTCCTCCGTGAGCAACAAATGCTCCTACAGCCATCTTTGGTGTAGCAAGCTCTTGACTTATGTTTTTTTAGGTCTTAGTTAGTTATGCAAGAAACAAAGGTCTCTCAGTAGGTCTTTTTTCTCTTCGTTATGAATGACCTTTGAATTCTTTTATCCCCGATTTGTTTCCTTGTCGTTCCTCCTCACTGTCTTCTTGATCTCCACACAAGCTGAGCGTTATATATGTCTTCAAAGTGTTGCTAGACCCAACAAAGTCGCAGTATGTTTAGCATTATAGGTGAAAAAATAGAAGGCAATTTTCTGTGGCTTTGCATATTTTTATCCACTAAGATTTATTGCTCCTGAAAGCAGATAATTCGGATTTAAATCCTTTTACTATTTGACCACACCTGGATCAGAACTGTTGTACGGTTGACCCTTAAGTTAGGTTATTAAGATAAATTTGTTTATTGGATAAAACTGCTGGTCTTTTGTTTTGAGGAGAAAAATTGTGTGAGTAGAGCCTTTGACTGTCTTCGTGTATATGGAATCAACTAGCTAGGGTTTTAAAATTTTAAGACTTTGGGGCTGGATGACCACTGAGATAAAAATCTGTTGAAACATATTTTTCTGACTGGAAAAAAATAAAAGGCCTAAGGTTCTACTCGAATTCAAGAACGAATTGGTGGAGAGATGAGAACATACAGTTGGAAGCGTTTCGAAATTACCTTAACGCTCACATGAAATGAAATTTATACCATATTTATTTATGTGATTGTATTTGTATATAAGACGAACCTGAACATAGAATTGATTAGGTTTTCTGTTCCATTAAGGTGTCACAACAATTGCTATTTTGCTCTCTCTTTTCAATTGAAAGTGAGGCAAATTACGGAACCTCCCCTGAGGTCAATTGAAATGTAAGACAAGACCCCTACATCCTAGAATTACATTGGTTTCCCTTCAAGGGCGGTGCCATATACGGCTTGGTGGAGACATCTAACCGCACCATGCTTTTAAAAAATGGAGATTTTTTTTTTCTTTTTGAAATATATATACCTTCTTTAAAAATATTCAATTGACCCCATCCTCTAAATAATTGACTACACTCTTGCCTTCTCTTAGGTCAATTCTTTTGAAAGAGAAGAGAATTGATTATTTGTGATGGATTAGCCAATTCTTCTTTTCTTCTCTCTAGAACCTTTTATGAAAACATATTTCAAGCTAACTTGCAATTTTTCAATTCTTCTTTTATGTTATGTTTTGTTAGGATGACTTGATAATAAAGCATATGTAACTGATGCTTTTGTAAGGCTGTAAAATTTGATAGGTTTGATATTTGCTACTAATGGATTTTTAGTTTTTCAATATATTATCTGCCAATAAGCATGGGATGAATTGTAAATTGGGAGATATTGGGTTTGAGTAGCTCCAAACTTAACTAATTAGTAATTGCAAATATCTGGAGTTTATTTTGAGGGGTGAATCTGATGTGGCCTTGCTTGAAAAGATTGCTCGTCATAAAGAAAAAAAAAAACAAGGTTTAAAGTGCCCTTCCAAATTTCGAGGTCATAAAATTCTTAGAGTTCTTTTATTTGAAAAATTGTTGAGGCTTTAAAGTGCATATATTTGCATTTTTTTTTTGCCAAAATCTATAGCATCAATAATGTTTAATTTTTTGCATAACCTCATCAATAAAAATTTCTGAAGCTGCCTCTATCACCCTTGCTGTTAGCAAACCTTTAGGCATTCTAATAGGAACTGCTAATGTCGTACAATAAGTAAACACCAAAAGTACACTTGTCTAGTAAAAAGACCATAATAAGCTTTAAATATCGGCGTGGTTCACCACACTAGATGAAAACCAATTGTCGTAAAATACCTATGCTTCTTTCCAACCCAATCTTCTCTCCACCATTGTACACCTGCAAAGCTATATGTACTATGGCTATATATTTAGAGAAAGAAACCATTCCATCTCCATCCTTAAATTCGTAGATCATTATGTACTCACATGTATACACACACACACACACACGATATTTGGGGATGTATGGGATGTGCTATGATAATGAGGTGGTTTGGGGTGATGGGGGGTAGCGGGTGGGGTTCGGCAGTGAGGATTAGTTGTGGCAGTAGAGGTCATTTACAGTGTGAGAGGTAAGGGTGGGTTGTGGCAGTACAGGTGGGGCTGAGTGTGGTGGGGACCATTAAATTGAGCTCATCAAGTGCTTCATTCATTTGGGATCTGATAAATGGTTAAAGAGCAGGAGTTGATAGCGCCATGAAAGATGTGGTGATGCAGCAGTGAATAGTGGCATCATGAATGGGGTGACGATAACCAAGGTAATGGTGGTTGCTAGTAAGAGTAAGTTTGCGGTGGCTGTTGTGGGGGGAAGAGAGAAGGGGAGGCAGAGGTAGGTAGGGTACCGCTTCTGCGGTGGAGTTGAGGGAAAAAGGGAAAAGAAAGAGGGGGTGGGTTGTGTGGTGGAGCAGAGGAGTAGGGAGGAGGAGGATGAGGGGCTGGGCTATGCAATAGAGCTGAGGGGAAGAAGGGAGGATCAGGGAGTGGGCTGCGCGGTGGCAGTTGGGCCAAGAGAGAGATGGAGAAAGGAAAGGGTGGAAGAGGAGGCTAGTTTTGTTTGTGGGCTATGCTAGAGAGATAGAATATGGTTATTATGGTGATGGTTAACAAGTATGAGAAGTGGGGGTGGGAGGGTAGAAGGACTGGGTCTACCATAGTGGAGATATGGGTTATGGTGGCAGTGATGAGTGGATATGGACGATTTGTAGGTTTGGCCATTAGAGGAGGAGATGATGGGGTGGGAGTGACAGTGCAGTAGTGGTGGTGGTGGAGGATGAGTCGAGAGAGAAAGGAAGAGGGAGGAGGTGGTTGTGGTAGGGTGGAAGGGGTGAGGGGATGGAGGAGGCGGAGGTGGTTGTGGAGGGCGGAACGGGTGAGAGGGGATGAGGGGAAGAAGGTGAGAGATTTTGACTTCCACCCAAAAATTCTATTTTTTTTTTTGCTGAAAAGTTTCCAAACAAGTGAGAATATTATAATAATTTCCCATAAGATTCCATCATTAATTTCCTACAAACTGAGGCCAATATAATTTTAAGGATGTGGAGAGTGCTGTCTTCCATTCTAATAAAACTCAAAACAAAAAAAATCAAAATAACTTGTCGTAAATGTTACGAATATAAACACAATACCTCATTATTTCAAATTAATAAAGAAAAATGCTATATTGACGGCCTTAGTATCTATGTTACACGCGGCCTCGAGACTCTTTTGTGGTTCATCTTTGGACTGTCATTCCTTGTTAGGTTTCAAGGGCCATAACCCTCTTTCTTTTGAATCGGTTGCCTTTCCTTCTAGTCTATGATGGGGCTTGCAATGCCAATCATGATGGATTAGTGGGTTTCGCGGAATGCATCAACCAGATGGTTTTCTGTATACTTATGGTTCATTCATGTATTGATACTCTCCACACTTCATGCTAAGGCATTAACTTGTTTTGCCACTGTTACTTCAGATTAGCGGTGGCTCCACGATTTTTAATCAGTGAGGTCGTTTAATAATTTATTTTATACTAACTTTCTATTTTGAAAATTTATCAAAACTCAACATATATTTCCTATAACATATGACTAAATTAACAAAATTTGAGTAAAGACTGTATCTAAATTTAAAAGTTCCATAACAATTTCTTAGTTTACTGAAATATGGTAATATTATCACAATTTAGAAGCCCTAACACATCAAATAGAAACAATAAGAAATAAGCATTCACTAAATTATTAAAATTAATTAATTAAAGATTGATCAAAAATAATAATTTGCTATAAAATTATACCATTAGGAACAATTAATGTTTAACTACTAATTTGAAAGGTGGTAAAGTTTAGAAGGTGCCTAAAGAATACTGGAGGCACACGAACTTGCAATCTCAATTGAGACTGATTGCATTTGGCTTCTGAGGTGGTCTTTGCTTGAGTTGTAGGGTACTTGTGATGGTCTTTAGTGTTGTGTTGTTTGTTGTAGTGTCTTTAGTATTGTATGGGGTGATGGTCTTTTGATTTGTAACTGTAATTTTTTTGCCTGTGGACATGATTTCATTTAGCATTGTTTTTAAAAGAGTTTAATTTTGATTCACCACCAATAAATTTAATTTACACAAGAAGATATAAATTGCAAAATGTTGTTAGGAGTATTACTTTTTATATTTTGCCTAAAATCTTTTATTAATTTTCATTACGACATGTTGCATTTTGATACCTGTTTGTGTACATAAATTTTACACTGCCATTATTTCAAAGTAAAACTCTTTTCAAAAACTATTTTTATTGTCACAATAGAAAAGAGGAAAATAATAAATGAAATTTCTATTGGCAGAAATATTTTAAAAAATAGTTCTTAAGATTTAAAAAAAGAAAATGAAATCCATGTTTTGGAAACACATCTATACTATTTATGAGCCATTAAAAGTTGGATTCATAAAAAAAATAAAATAAAAGTGATATGAAAATGACTATGTTTTGAAACTTCTTACAATGTTCTTGTTGTTGTAATGACATCAAATTAAATTCTTTCTGTTGCGCAAAAAAAAAAAAAAAACAAAATAAAAATTACACATGTAGCATGTCCTCACATAAATGAACTCATAGAGAGGCAAGACGATAGTAGTTATACATTCAGTAATTTATTTTAAATATTTTGCACAAAATCAAAAGGTTTGCTAATATCTGAGGCTTTTTGTCTAAAAGCCCCGGCCTCCACTTAGTGAGTTTCGCCTCAAAACCAAAGGGAATAGCAGAATAGAGACAAGTTTTTCTCCAGATAATGCCCGTGAATGCAACATTGATGCTTATAATAAGTCAAATCTGTGCTAAGCCAACATAAATGCTGGACAACTTATAATTTCTGTAAATTTATGTAATTGGCTAAATTTCGTGACACCTGCTGTTTGATGTGTTTTGGGGCTTTGGGTTATCAATCACAACCATTCGAAAGGAATTTCAAGCTTATTCGTGCAAGCTCATGCTAAGAGAGTCTTGTATAATACATTTTGGCTATTGAAGGGGATTTCGAGAGATGTCGATGGACTTTGAGGGATCTCAATGGCAAAAATAGTGTGCTGGCTGCAAATCATGAAGCTCGCAGGATGTTCGAGGGATGTCGCGCAAACTCGAGGACAAAAATAGTGAGCATACAGATTTGACAGAATCTCGCGGGACCCTTGCGGGAGGTCGAGGGCAAAAACAGTGAGCACGCCAAATCTGGAATTAAGCTTGCTGGATCCTTGCGGGATCGAGATACACTTTGCGGGATCCTAGCGGGATCTCGCGGGAGCGAGCTGAGCAAAATCAAAATTCTCGGGAATCACACCGCTAGGGTTATGCACCTATTTAAAGCCCAACACACTTTTCCAAATATCATCTAAGCTTCACTATCAAAAACTCCTAGAGAGAAGTATTTCCTACCTTCCTAGAAGCTCAGAAACAGATCTTAGCAACAATCTTCTTCAACCCAATTGAAGAAATCAAGAGTCTTGAAGGAGTTCACGGCTAGAAATCCATTCTAAGGGGATCTAAATGGTGGTTAAGCACGGTGATGGTGAATCGTGGATACGAGCAAGGTCAAGACAATCATTAGATCATAGAGTTGATAGGTTTTGATTGTAAAGAATATTGTAACCGTCTGAGCAACAAGATATAATGCATGATCTTTGTCCGGCAAATGGGATACGTGATTTTTCTCCCATTTAAGGGTTTTCACAGCAAAAAACTGATGTGTTCCTGATTGAATGGTTTGCTTTCGTTTATGCCTTGATATGTACAATATTGCTCATTGCCACAACATCTTGAACCCCAATATTGTAGGGTTTAGTCTCTTGGACAAAACATAGACAAAGGTTAGGTTTTTCATTTGATATCAGAGCGGGACACTCAAAATCGATTTTGATTTTCTAAAGAGTGAGGTCCTAATTGCCTATGTCTATGGATTGGCCAAAGGAAGGTAGTTCCACTTTTCGACCGCCCTTGCTTGATAGGGCCAACTATCCCTATTGGAAAGCCAAAATGAGAGTTTTCCTTAAGTTTTTAGATGAATGTGTATGGCAGGCTATTGTTAATGGCTGAACTCCACCCACAGTCACAACCGGTGATATGACTACCTCAAAAGCTATTACAGCTTGGAATAGGGTTGATTATCAGGACTGTGGATAGAATAGTAAAACTATTAATGCTTTCTTTAACAGGGTCATAGCTGAGGAGTTTCGTAGAATATCACACTATGAACTCGCTAAAGAAGCTTGGGGCATTTTACAGATCACCCATAAGGGTACGACTATTGTAAAAATTGCTAAGCTCCAACGATTAATAACTGCTTTTGAAACTTTGAAATTGGAAGATGATAAAACATTTGATCAATTTTATTTTAAACTAAGTGACATCGTTAACTAGAGTTTCAACCTTGGTGACCAAATCTCCTCTTCAAAAATTGTTCAAAAAATTCTAAGGTCTTTAGTTGAGAGATTTCAAGCCAAGGTTACGACCATAGAGGAAAGTAGAGATGTTGATGCCATGAAAGTGGAAGACTTAGTGGGATCCTTACAAACTTTTAAAGCAAATTTTTGTTAACCTAAAAAGAATAAAGGTATTGCCTTAAGTTCTACTAAGGAAAAATCTAATGAGGCAGATGATAGTGATTCGGATATGGGTATCGAGGAGATGGCATCGTTTGTCAAAAAGTTTAAAATTTTTTTCAACAAACGATAATAAGATCTATCTTCTTCATTTGGTAAAGTTAAAGGAAAACCTTTTGATAAAATGAAGTTTGTAAGGAAGTCATCTGATAAGTTTGGCCAAAAACAATGCTTCGAATGTCATGGCTTTGGGCATATTGCTACAGATTGCCCAAATAAAAAGAAAAATAAAGGAAACAGAGTTTTGACAGTCACTTGGAGTGATTCCGATAAGGAAGAGGAGCTGGAAAGTGATGATGAATTTGAGAATTTCACGACCTTCATGGCATTAGCTTTTGAGGTAATCGAGGCTTCATCTAAAATCTCTGAATTGGAAAATTTTGAGGAATCAAATGGTATAGTAGTATCTCTCAAGGGAGATGAGGATGAATTAGATGATGAAGATAAAAGTTAACTGTAGCGAGCTTATGATCAATTGTACAAGTAGTCTTACAAACTTACCAATGTGAATGTCAAATTAGGTAAGAAGTTGAAAAAGGCTCTGGAAGAAGTTGACTCCTTAAAAAGGGTGAATGATGGTGCTCAAACCGAAATAAGTAAGCTGAAGAAACATCGAGCAACCCTATCAGACAAAGTGAAGTTTCTTGAAAAGGATGCATTTGAGAGAGATGGTTTTGAAAAGGCTCTTGAAGAAAAAATTCAGAAACTCGAGGCTGATTTGGCTAAGTCTAATTTGACCTTCAAGAAGTACAAGGCAAGTGCATCCATGGTAGAGAAAGTGTGCTTGAATAAAAAATATTCGTGGGATACGTGTGGTATTAGGTGTGAGGTTAAACCATCCAAGTCAAAGCAACATCAGTACAACAAGCTGATCAAATTTATTCTCGAAGAAAGGTATAATACTCATCAAAATCAAGGTAATTCTTCTTATGTTGTCCTATCTGTCACCACTGTGGTATAAGAGGTCACATTAGGCCACAATGTCATAAATTGTGTAGATTACCTGTGGAATATGTTTAAACTCGTAACTTTGAAAACCCAAGTAGATCATACAATGGTCAGATGTCTAATAGATTTCATGTGTTAACTGAGCAAATGAATTTTACTAATAAGAATTTTCAAAGACATGCTCAACCTCAATACTATGCAAACTATATGGTAAGATCTGCGACTAAACATACCTCAAGAAAGGTCAAAAGCCTAACCAATAGTCTTATCCAAAGCACCCAAGTGCTAATCCTAAGACTGTATGGATAAAGAAAATTGAACTGAGAGGATTTGTTGTCCACACTGCCCTTAAGATTCACAACTCTAATGTGTGGTATCTAGATAGTGGCTGCTTAAGGCACATGTGTGGAAATAAAAGGTATTTTAACACTGTGACTAAATGTGATGGAGGTTTAGTAACCTTTGGTGATGGCAGCACCTCTAGAGTTGTAGGAAAAGGGAACATAAAATCTTAAGGGTTACCAAACCTTGATGATGTTCTGCTAGTTGAGGGCTTATAGGCTAATCTCATATGCATTAGTTAGTTATGTGACGCACAACACCAAGTAGAGTTTTCCAAAACTGAATGCTCCATTTTTGATAAAGAAGGTACTTGTGTTATGAAAGGTGTGCGTACTCCTAACAATTGCTATGAGATCACCTCAGAGAGTGGTATAACTTGCAATTCTGCTAAATTAGATGAGACTGAGCTGTGGCATCAAAGACTGGGCCATGTGAACTTTAGCGATCTCTCTAGACTATCTAGTTCTGAACTTATTCGTGGAATTTCAAAACTTAGAAAAACCACAAACTCTGTGTGTGGACTATGTCAATTGGGGAAGCAAATTAAGTCCACACATAAGAAAGTCAAGCAGATTGCTATATCTAGACCCTTAGAACTTGTTCATATGGATCTTATGGGCTTTACTAAGATAGAGAGTATTGGAGGAAAGAAATATATTTTTGTGGCTGTCGATGATTTTTCTAGGTTTACATGGGTTGATTTTATTCGAGAAAAATCTGACACCTTCTTTGTGTTTAAAGCTTTATGTTTGAAAATGCAAGTAGAGAAGGGCACAAAAATTGGATACATTCGCAGAATACGAACTGACCATGGTAAGAAATTTGAGAATTCTAAGTTTGCTAATTTTTATGATGAGCAGGGCATAAAACATGAGTTCTCTGCTCTAAAGACACCACAATAGAATGGCGTGGTGGAGAGAAAGAATAGAGTGATCCAAGAAATGGCCCAAGTTATACTTCATGGTAAGAAAGTTCCACAGAAATTCTGAGTTGTGATGGTAAATACCGTATGCTACATTGCAAACCAAGTCTATTTGAGAGTTGGTACAAAACAGACACCATATGAACTGTGAAAAGGTAAGAAGCCTAATGTGAAATACTTTAGAGTATTTAGGAGCAAATGCTACATTCTGAGGGATAGAGAGCATCTGGGTAAATTTGACACTCGGGGCGATGAAGGTATCTTTCTTTGATATTCCATTAATAGTAGAGCTTATCGTGTTTATAACTTGCGTACTCTTACCATTATGGAATCAATAAATGTGGTTATTGATGATTCTTTAGTTCACATTGACATTGCACTTGATGAGGACTGTGATTCAGTTAGTGCATCTTTTGAAAATTTGGAAAAAGAGAACAACGAGAAGAGGGATGATGCTGTGACCTCCTTGACCAACTCCAAAGATGGACCTAACAGTATCCTAGAGCCATCATCCAGAGTAAAACTAAATCATCCTTTAGATCAAGTGACTAGAAACGTCACAAAGCTAATAAAGAACAAGCATCAGGTAAGGAATGAGGTAAACTACTTATGCTATACCTCTTCATTTGAACCAAAAAATGTGAAAGAAGCCTTGACTGATGAGCATTGGGTAACGACTATGCATGAAGAGTTGAGTCAATTTATGTGTAATGATGTTTGGGCCTTTGTGCCTAGACCTAATAATGTGAACGTGATAGGTACCAAATGGATATTTAAGAACAAATCTGATGAGCATGACACTATCACTAGAAATAAGGCAAGACTTGTAGCACAAGGATACACTCAAATTGAATGAATAGACTTTGATGAGACCTTTGCCCCTGTTGCAAGGTTAGAGTCTGTCACATCTTGCTTGCGAACAACCCAAAGGGTTTGAGAACCCTAAGCATCCTGACTATGTGCACAAGCTCAAAAAAACTTGTATGGGTTAAAACACGCCCCTCAAGCTTGGTATGAGAGATTGACTACCTTTTTGCTAGAGTCTGGCTTCTCTCGAGGAGGAATTGATAAAACTTTGTTCATAAAAAAAGAATTAAAACACATTCTTATTGCTTAAATCTATGTGGATGATATTGTATTTGGTTCTACTTCTGAAAAGCTTGCTCATAATTTTTTTGAACATATAAAAAGTCAATTTGACATGAGCATGATGGGTGAACTGAACTACTTCCTAGGGTTGCAAGTTAAACAGATGGATCAAGGGATGTTTATCTCTTAGTCCAAATATGCTAAAGACCTAGTGAGAAAATTTAGTTTGGAAAATACTAAGCATGCTAGGACTCCCATGAGTACTAGTCTTAAGCTTAGTAAGGATGCTTCAGGCAAATATGTTGATCAAACCTTGTATAGAAGCATGATAGGTAGTCTACTTTATTTAATTGCTAGTAGGCCTAACATTGCATTTAGTGTTGGTGTTTGTGCTTATTTCCAGGCCTGTCCCAAAGAATCACACTTGTTTGCAGTCAAAAGAATCATTAAATATATCAATGGTACTATTAGGTATGGTATTTGGTTTGCCTTGAACACTAATACGGATATTGCAGGATATACTGATACGGATTGGGTAGGGTCCACTGATGATCGTAAGAGCACCTCTGGTGGGTGTTTCTATTGTAGGTGATAACCTGGTTGCTTGGCATAGTAAAAAACAAAATGCCATCTCCCTGTCCACTGCTGAGGCAGAGTACATAGCTATTGGAAGCTGTTGTGCTCAACTCTTATGGATGAAACAAATATTATGTGATTATGGTTTAGAACAGAATATTATGACTTTGTTCTGTGACAACATGAGTACGATTAGTATTTCTAAGAATCCTGTTCAACACTCTCGCACTAAACATATTGACATTCGATATCACTTTATTCGTGAATTAGTTGAAGAGAAGGTCATCTCTTTAGAACATATTCCCACTGAGAACCAACTTGAGTTTGCATTGCTGGGGTCTAGGCTTAAGCACGGTTCCTGCTTCATCTTATCTCAAGCTTGTCTTTGTGTGTAGTTTGTTTTTTTTATTTTGTTTAGTATTTTGTGTGTGTCTATTGTGTGACCTGTGTTTGGTTCTCTTTGTCTTCTATTTAAAACACTTCCCATAAATTGCTAGAGACATGAGCATGACATAAAATGAATATTGTGTGCATCTTGGATTGTGTGTTTGTGATTTATGCATCATTAGTGATTCTAGCCATGCTCATAATTCATGTTTATCTGATGCCGCCCTCTTGAGATCTTTTAGAATATGGAGTCCAACCTTTTATGATAATTTTGCAGATCTCATCATGGTTGTCTTCTTCTGTTCAGGATTGCCTCGATTAACCTTGGTTATGTATACCCGTTCTTAAAATAAATAAAAAAATAAAAAATTTTGGGTGGAAAGGGCTACTTGTGAGTTTGTGGGAAGCTACCCTTGTTATGTGACAAGAGGAGATGACTACCTGCTCACATGTGTGAAAGCCACAACCCTTGATTGTCTATTGTGCTTCAATGCTGGAGCGATAGGGTTGGAACTTCGGAGGTTGATCAGAAGAGCATGTGCCATTTAACAAAGAGTTTCACGTTTAAATACCTTAATTGGGATGATATGGTGGTTTGATTTCGAATACATTATTGTCTAAAAGGAAGCTTCCATGATGAACACCGCCATGATTTTAGGGTCCATCTTCTCGTTGATCTTTTGACAGATCTGCATCATGTTTCATAATTAGTAGTATGGTTCTTATCATCTTTGTGTGTCTTAAGTTGCTAGCATGCCATCTTTAATCTATCTTGATGTTAATTTTTCATGTTTAAGTCTTTTTTATCTTCATTGGTTGAATTTTGAATGTGTTGAATATTTAGGCCTTGGTCAGGTGGGTTCTCCTGTTGTTCTGGGTATGTTTTTTTTTTGGTCAGGTGATCTTGTGGGATCTCGCTCCCGCGAAGTCGACTTATCAGGGCACTATTTAAACCCTAGCGACTGTTCCCCTCATATTTTTTTTGGTGTCGCTTTTCTTTCCTCTTCGAACCTGTGACCTCTGGCACTCGTGGGTGGCTGTTCCACCTCTATCCAGCGAGTTTCTTCTCACCGTTCTTCATCGCATCTTCTGGATCGTTGTTGAGGTAATCCTCGTCTCCTCTCTTCGTTCCTCTTCCAGTCATAATTTTGTATTTTCTTCAAATCTAGGGTTTTGGTTTTTGGGGGTTTTGTGCTCTGCCGTTAATTGAGTCTTTGGGGTTGTGATTTTCCGGTTGTGGGGTGCGAATCTCCTCTCATCTCAGAGTTGCTCCTCTACCATCACAGTTACAGCGGCCCGCGGTGGAACTTTATGATGACGACGCTTTTCATGTTGACCCTGTTGCTCCATTATTTTTCACTGTTGCTCCTCTTGCTGGGCCTTCTGCTTCTACATTTGGTTCTTCGTCATCCACTGCTGCTGCCCTTACTACTCTCTCCACCCAGCTAACTACCATTCACTATGACCTGGTGGAGTGCATTGATCTGGTTCATGAGCGCATCGATCTTCTTGTGGAGCGTCAGGAGCGTGACATTGTCTGTGTTCGAGACATATTGTCTGCGTTCTCCCGACGGCACATCGAGTTTATTACTGACATGAATGACTTCATTCGAAGCATTCATCGTCGCTAGTTGTGCATGGTGGATGGTTTATCTTATGGATATTGTTTTTTTTACTCTCTTATGGATATTGTTAGTTTTGTTGGGTGCCTCATTTTACATGTTGAGGCTTTTGTGTTTTGGCTCTTGCACAGTTTCTTTCTCCAGTTTATATATTGGTTGTTGATTTGCATGGTTGGCATCTTGGGCTTCTTTTGTCCATTTGTTACCCAAAAGGGGGAGATCTTTTCTGCTACAGTTTTCTCTATTGTTTCATCTCTATATTGTTTCACTATTTCGCTTGCACTTGATTGAGCTGGTTTGGTTGGTTGATGTAGTATGTGCAGGGATGATTCTACGTGTTTGTGATTGGGGTGTCCTTGTATTTTTCATTTTGTTTTTCTTTTCCTATAATTGTGGTGTCATGTAGCATAGGCTTTTGGTCACGAAATTGCTAAAGGGGGAGATTGTAAATTTATATAATGGGCTAAATTTTATGACAGGTGTTATTTGATGTGTTTTGGGAATTTGAGTTATCAATCACAAACATTTGGAAGGGATTTCAAGCTTATTCGTGCAATCTCGTGCTAAGAAAGTTTTGTATGATACATTTTGGCTATTGAAGGGGACTTCGAGAGATGTCGATGGATTTCGAGGGATCTCGAGGGCAAAAACAGTGTGCTGGCTGCAAATCATAGAGCTCGCAGGATGTTCAAGGGATGTCGTGGGATCTTGGAGGAAAAACAGTGAGTATACAAATTTGACAGAACCTCGCGGGACCCTCACGGGATATCACAGGAGGTCGAGGGCAAAAACAATGAGCACGCCAAAATTTAAGATTGAGCTCACTGGATCCTCGCGGGATCGAGATACACTTCGCGGGATTCTCGTGGGATCTCACGGGAGCGAGTTGAGTGAAATCAAAATTCTCGGGAATCGCGCTGCTAGGGTTTTTGCATTTATTTAAAGCCCATCACAATTCCCTAAACATCAATTGAGCTGCCACTATAAAAAAACTCCCTGCGAGAAGTATTTTCTACCTTCTTAGAAGTTCAAAAATAAATCTTAGCAACAATCTTCTTCAACCTAATTGAAGAAATCAAGAGTCTTGAAGGAGTTCAAGGCAAGAAATCCATTTTAAGGGGATATAAACGGTGGTAAAGCACGGAGATGGTGAATCATGGATATGAGCAAGGTCAAGACAATCATTAGATCATGGAGTTGATAGGTTTTGATTGTAAAGAGTCTTGTAACCGTCTGAACAACAAGATATAGCGCATAATTTTTGTCCGGCAAAGGGAACACATGGTTTTTATCCCATTTAAGAGTTTCCACGACAAAAGACTTATGTGTTTCTGATTGAATAGTTTGCTTTCTTTTGTGCCTTGGTATGTACAATATTGCTCATTGCCATAACATCTTAAATCAATATTGTAGGGTTTAGTCTCTTGGACAAAACATAGACAAATGTTAGGTTTTTCAATTTCGACTATAATCGAAAAGAGAATCTAAAGAGATCAACCCTCCTCAAAATCCAACTAACAATTAGATATATTCTTATTATGAGTATTACTAATACTTATGCCTTCAAACAAGAAGGTATCGACCCTTATAGTTGGACTATTAAGTCAGGCCTCCTGAACCTTTTTTTTTTTAATTTTTATGTAGAACTATGTTAAGAACTAATAAATTCTAGTTTAATGGAAAATTTACGGGAAAATGCATGTTCAAATCAAATATGCTTTTTGGCATGGATAATCAATTTTTATTATTATTATTTTTTTTGGTGATGGCAAGATGAAATGGTTTTTTGAGCAATGGCAAGAATTTTATTGACATAACAAGAGCCATAGGTTGTATGCATAGAATTACAATGATTGTGTAAGGTGCATGTTATCACTCTTTGTTACAACTGGATTTTGGACTGCCTAAATATCTCGTGAATGAGAAGGGGCCTAGAATAGGATTTTTCATGTGACTTGGAGATCTTATTACCTCTTGACCATACGAGGGTCTTTGTCCCGACTCTCACGATTTATTTTGATTTGAAAATGACCATTAGTTTTGAAAAAATTTTCGGAGTCTCCACCTGACAATTAAGGTGTGTTAGGACACCAAAAAGTATGTTTTCGCGAACATGAGTTTAGGAGTTAAAAACATAGTTTTAATGCTGGAAAATGTGATATGCAAGTTTGGAAAGGTTTCAATCGGTTTGAAAAAGCATTTGTGTAGGCTTTAAAAGGCATTTGATGGTTTGACTTCTTGTTGATCTACTTAATCAGATCTAGGCTCGGGGATCTTATTACATATTATGAAGCGTATGTGTTTTAAGCATACACACCTAAACTTGCCTAAAATTGGCATCACCTCTACTCTAGAAACCTTTTTCCAGTGTTTATCGAATTCAACATCATCATCGTCACAATGCTTATATGCATGCATCACGTCAATTATGTGCAGTTGAGAATGATTTTGCTTATGTGGTGTATGCTCTGTGCTAGTGTGCATGTGTAGTGAATGTATAAATGCCGGCAACATAACTACTATGATGCTTATTAATGCAATATGAATGCAATGTTGTTGTTTTGAAAAGAGCTTTTGCCCAGCTTTGAAAGACTTGTCACTCCTCTAAGAGATGCTTTAAAATGCTATTAAAATTAAGGAACAAAATACTAATGCTTATGATGAATTTTGACCGAGCCTGAAAAGAAAATTTAGACTACTTATGTATCCTAACTGTGTAGGAATTAGGGCAAATGTAGTTTGAACTGACTTTGAATGATATGAGTATTTGAACCCATTATACTGGACATGATTTCCCATTCTTTGGACAAATAGCTATTGATAGTTTCCCGCTCCTCGGAGAAAAAGTGATGGATAGCTTTTCGCTCTTTGAGAAAAAGGTGGCCGAGCCTGAGAAGAGAACTTAGACTGCCTACGTATCCTAACTGTGTAAGAATTAGGTTAAGCATAGTTCAATAGACTCAGTGGCCCGGAGCTTGTGAGCAGAACTCCAGCTTAGTGTGATGTTCCCCACCTCTTTTTGAGGGAAGAATGGCCAAGCCTAGGAAGAGAACCCAGACTGTCTACGTACCCTAAATATGTAGGGATCAGGCCAAGCAAAGTTCGCTATTGGTTAACGGCCTGAAGTTTGTGAATAGAATTCTGGTTTAAAAGGTTACTCTTCATAAGATGGGAGAAAGTTGACTGAGCCCTTGCTTAGGCTAGCTACATATCTTGACCATGCAAGAATTAGGTTGGGCGTAGTTCATCTTGATTGAAGGACTATGGTTGATTTCCCCTATGTTGGGAAAGATATCTGGTGGCCCGACCTCTATGGGCAGAACTTTGGCTTAAAATGTTGATTCTCTATAAGGTGGGAGAAAGGTGACCAAACTTGGAAAGAGAACCCAGACTCCTATGTATCCTAATTGTGTAAGGATCATGTTATACGTAGTTCGCTATGGCTTAAAATGGAAAGAGGCTCATGCCATAGAGCTTCCTAGCTTTGACTTAAGGGTTATAAGAAAATTATGGTTCTTTATGCATGACTTTGATGAACATAATAAAGCTAGATTTTTGAAAAGTGATCTTTCCCGATTTTCTGCAATTTTGGCTAGTTTGTACTGCTTTTGAAAAGGTTAAATTAGTCCATAGAGGAGTTTTGTATTTCTGATATAGAATTTTCGGCTAGCTATAACCATAAAGCATACATACGCGAACTCAGAATTGAAGTCTGGGCCATTTTTTTTAGAAAATAAGTGTTTTTCGAGAAAAGGGCATTTTCGTTATTTTGGCAATTTTTTCTTTTCGATACGAAAGATCCGTGTAACGGTAATCATAGAGCATACATGCTATGCCTATGATGCTGGTATGTGCTTTTTAGTGAAAAATGATGTTTTTCCAAAAAGAGTATTTTCATCATTTTGGCGGGGTACATATTTCTGATATGTAAGATCTGTGTAACGGCAACCATAGAGTATACATACAGTAGCTCATGACGATAGTCTGGACATTTGTTTTGAAAAAGTTATTTTCAGGATTTCAACCGGGCAATATGACAGCTTATAACAAGCCAAAAAGCGTAGTTTCAGGTTTGAAAATGGGCATTAAGACAACTTGGATGAGTTAGTATGCATTTTTATAATTTTTGAAAACGGGCATTATGACGGGTCAAAATGAAGCTATGTATGAGTATGCTGATGCAGTATGCCGGCTAAAAGTCTAAATAGGCCACCGAAAACTAAAAAGGAGTAGAAGCAGAAATGCACGATTCCTGTGGCTTTGGAATCTAATTTTATGTACCTGCAGTGATTTTAGTGGAGTTCCAACTTAGTATGAACACAGTTTGGTTGTTGAAAATTGAAGGCTAGGTAGGGGCCTGTTTGGAGTCGAAAATCGGGTAGCGTAATGGTTAGGCGAGAGCTTGTTTGGAGTCGGGAATCGGACAAAATGATAGCTAAGCAGGGGCCTTTTTGGAGTCAAGTAATAGACAAGGGTCCGACTATACTGGAGGGATGGAAGGTGCTGGAATTCGCCTAGGTAACAATTTAGATACCCACTAAGTCATGCTAGACATCGTAGCATCGCAATGGCTTCAGCTGGAACCTAAACAACCTTCAACAAACTTGATAAGCTTCTCAATGCACAAGATATTCAATGTCTTCATTATATCAAGCTTCAAGTCATAATCCTTAAAGAGAATAAGGCATAATATGATTTGTACACTAATTAGAATCATTAGATCCTTAATACAATATTTTGTTTTCATCAAAATCAAGGCATAGAGTAAAAAATCTTTCTCTTTTTGATGATGACAAAATCTCAATCAACATGAACAAAATATTCAAAATCTAATGATCAATAATATGCAATATCAGAAAATAAAATCTCATTCCAGAATTTTCTCCCCCTTTCTTTTGCACTCAATGCCACATTGGATTTTTAGGTTTAGAGCAATAACGGTTTAGAGCAAGATATTCAAACAAGATATTGAAAATAGGATAGATAGTTTCAAGCACAATATCCAATGTAGAGAGACTGTCTCAATAAAGTCTTCTCCCCCTTTCTTATGTAATTTAACCTTTCTTCTTTTTGTAGAAAGCTCAAATACAAATATCAAATACCAATATTCTCTCTCCTTTTTTTTGCCAACTCATGAAAAAGAGTTGAATATTAAATTTAAAGACAAGTACAATAGCAAAAAATCTTAAAACATGGAAAGAGTTATTGTTAGGAAAGCAACCAAAGCAATCATCTCATCAAATCAGCAATGTGAGCAAAACGGAGCATTTATAATAAATAAGCATCCATAAGGTTCAAATACTAAAAACATTCACAAAATATTATAGGAATTTATCTTAAAGGATGATACACCATCCTATTTAAAACTATTGTTCAGAAAATGTAAGTGCAAATGCAGATGATAATGCAAATGCAAACATTTGGTTTTGGGAGATAGGGTTTGGGATAGGTCAACGAGGTCATCAACAGTGTTGGAGAACTTGGTGTTAGAGATTTATACTAAAAGACATACTTTGTGTAATGGTTTTAGTATTTATTAATAAATTAGTTATCCATTTTAATGAGAATATGTGTGAGCAATGTTTGCCTTGCGTTATTTATTTAATGATTATGCATGTGTGTTTCTTATTTTATATAGTAGATATTGAGGACTGTGAAATTTTTCACGACTCGGCTATAATGCATATGCAAAATACCAAAAATTATGATCTGATTAGTAGAGACTAATCTACGTGATTAGAATCATACATTCGATATCTCTCTAGTTTGATCTCAAATACCAGTAAGTATGAACTTCGAAATTCTTTTGCTTTGATCTTTCGAATAGTACGCAACAACAACAAGCACGAATCAATTGCTCGAATTCAACCTTCGGACTTCTGTTGTATCCCTCGTACACGCCTTTCTCTAGAGAGGGTAGGCTTACAACTGTTAGGGTTTCTTTTTCTCACAAAAACGTGTATCTCTCAATTATGAGTAAGTGTAACCCTAGCTGCTCTTAGAGTGCTTATATATAGAGGCTACAGCAGGGACCATATGATTAGTATGATTAAGGCTTCCTATGTAAATAAGGATTCCTATTCCAACCAGAATTAATCTCTATTTATGTAAATTATATTTTATACCACTATTGAATCATAATTACACTCTTTGTCATACTAGGAATTGTATTTCGAGCTCTACATTATTAATGCTTATTTATCTCCCCACGTTGAGATTACAATTACCCGTCTATTAAATTTAATTGTTAATAATTTAATTCTTTGAGACCTTTCACTTAACTTATTTGATATGTAGGATTCTTAATCCACCAGCAAGGTTTGCATTATCTAAGATTATGAATGATGCTTATATTTGATAAGAACTGATGATCTGATCTTCCATATGTAAGCCGTACTCTACATACCAAATTATCTACTATATAGAATAAGAGAACACATGCATAATCATTAAATAAATAATGCAAGGCAAACATTACTCACACAGATTCTCATTAACATGGAATAACTAATTTATTAATAAATGCTAAAGTTATTATACGAAACATATCTTTTAGTATAAATCCCTAACAGTAGATGATTTGGTGTGTAGAGTACGATTTACACACGAAAGATCAGATCATCAGTTTTTATCAAATATATGCTTATAGTTCACAATCTTAGATGGGTCTGGTCGCACAATTAGTAGGACTGTAGTACAAGGTTTTAATAGGTATGCCTTGACTAGGGAGAACGATATAGTTCCAACTCCTTGCACTAGTACACCTTGTGTGTATTGAACATGACTAAGTTGAGGTAATTATTTTTATACTAACTTTATAAAATAATTAATACCTCATGATTATTATGAGTGCTTATGTTCTTAATCGTAATATAATAAATAGACACGTGCATGAAGTATTTTTTGTTTTGATTCACAGAAAAGTGAGATTTTTTGTGGGTCAATAAACTCAGTGACTTGAATAATAACATTACGTGTATTATAAATATTAATTATTGATAGAATTCACGTCCAGGTATAGAGATTGATGATACCCCTTAAGAAAGCTTATAAATTTTGATTATGTCCAACCCTGCAGGTGGTGAATCCGACATATCAATATAATTAAGTGGAATGTCTCAAGTAATTAAATAAGTCTATTCAATTTAATTGTTAGTAATTTAATTTAATAGACGGGTATTTGTGATATTAACGTGGGGAGATAAATAAACATTTAATAATATGGAGCTTGAAATATAACTCCTAGTATGACAGGGAGTGTAATTATAATTCATTAGTGGTATAAATTATAATTTACGTAAAATGAGATTAATCCTGGTTGGATTAGGAATTCTTATTTGCGTAAGAAGCCATAGTCATACTAATCCTGTGCTCCCTATTGTAACCTCTATATATACGCACTCTAAGAGTAGCTAGGATTACACTTACTCATAATTGAGAGATACACGTTTTATGAAAGTACGAAACCCTAACTGCTGCGAGCCCACTCTCTCTAGGGTAAGGCATGTTCTAGGGATACAACAGAAGTCCAAAGGTTGAGTTCGAGCAGTTGAATCTTTCTTGCTGCTGTTGCTTGCTGTTCGAGATCAAAGCAAATGAATTTTGAAATTCATACCTATTATTATTCGGGATCAAACTAGAGAGATCTCGAAGGTATGATTTGGGTAACGTAGATTAGTTTATGCTAATCAGATCAAAATTTTTGATATTATGTGTATGCACTATAGCTGAGTCATGAGAAATTCTGCAGTCCCTAACACTTCGAGGTTGGATTCCTTTACCTCAGGCCATATTTATGAGAGCTTGCTTCTAGTGGTGTTTAGGCATTGGGATCAGATTGTGCTCTAGTTGATGGCTGAAAGGGATGAGGACAAGGGTTGGCTCATTTAGTGGATTCACTCATCTCATCAGTGGTAGAATCATCCTCTATAAACTTTGTTGCTTCAGGGAAAAGGGGTTTGTACTCCTACCCAATGATCTTCTTAATGTGTTTCCCAATATGTTTAGTTAAGACAACAATGTTATTGAAGATCTCCTTTTTCAAATTGTTTCCTTCTGTCACAAAAACTTTGCTCATTTCCCTTACCTTCTTCTCCACAAAGAATAAGCTTGTTGCTCCATTATCAATTTTCTTGTCAACTTTTATGAACATCTCTTCATAATATTTCTTCATTTCCTTCATCATGTTCATCAAGACTTCTATCTGTACAAAACTACTGTTAGGCACAATGTCCATGGAAAAGGGTTCCCTTTGTGTTCTAACGGATCCACATCTCTCATATGTGCTAGCCCTTGAAGTTGCACTTCTACCAGCAACTTTGTCCTTATTTGGGGTTCACTTCTTGGTTTGCTTGTCATAGAAGTACGTCATCCTAGACAAATTCTTATGATTGTACTCATCAGAGTTGGGATCAGGTGTTCTCTTCTTTTTCTTTAACAAATCAACTTTAAAATGTTTGAAAATCTTTGTCAAAAGGATTCCATATGGCAAACTAACCTTTGTTCTAGTTGCCTTAAGAATATGGTTCAAGATATAATTAGCTAAGTCAATCTTGGTTTCAAATAAGTAAGCCCACATGAAGAAAAGGTCCTTGTCAGAAATGTATTCAATCTTTCCAGCCTTAGAGATAAAAATATAGCACACAAAGTGATGGATAAGTCTAAACTCCAATGGAAGTTCATTGGCTATGGGTTGAAAACTATCATCAGTGACTTCCTTCTCCATGAGAGTAGTTAGGGCTATACATCTATCAATATTTTACTTCCCTATTTCTCCACTAACACTAACACCTAAACTTTGACAAATCACACCCCTTGTAAGAAGAATTGAAACACCTTTGACATAACTAGAGACATTCATACTTGCCCTCTCCTTCTTGGCATGGGCATAAAATTGCTCTACCAACTCAGGGTACATATCATCTCTCAATAAAGTCATAGGTTTCCATTCAAGCTTCTCAAGTTTAGGCTTAAAGCTAAACTTTTTTTTAGCAAAGAAATCATAATTCCTTCTACCATTCAAAATAACTCTCAAAGAGAAATTTTAAGCATACTTATCTTGAATGGATTATTTTTCGAAGTAGACATTGTCCTCAGGTGATGCAGTGGAACTTTAAGGAGCAAGAAACTTAACTCTAATCCGTTGATTCACCACGAATACCAGAATGAAGTTCCTCTTTCAACTTGTAGAATTACCATGAATCCCAAGTTCAAAGGCGTCAAGCGTTCGTTAATTCGCAAGAATACCGAACGATTGGAAATAAAAGTGCAATTCACGCACAAAGTTTATTAATCTTCAAAACTGCCAAAAAAGTGTCTTAACATAAGTATAAATACGCGGCACGAAACCCTAGGGCCCGGGACAAACCAGGTTAATTAAAAAAAAGCCCAAAAATTAAGCCCAAAACACAAAACAGGCCAAAAACCATACTTAGAGGCATTTTTTCACCTTTTCTCCAGCTCGTCACTAGCTACTCGAAAACATATTATAATAGGAAAACGGAGTTACGGATCAAAAGTTATGACCGGTTGAGTTTACTGACCACCGACTTGCGCATAACGACGCTTTCGGGTCTCCTAGTAATCTTCTACTATGCGATCCGCATCATCAAGTCTCTTCCAGCATAACTTGCTTTCCCTTCCTCTTCTGAAAAGCCTTGGATGATTCCCCTCTATCCTTCCTCTCCTTACTTCCCTTTGATTTATGGGTCGACTCCATTAGGGTTTGTTTTTCTTTCCCGGACTTAGCAATTTTGGGTGTCATTGGAAGTTATAATGGAGGTTACAAGCGGTTGAGGGATAATATGGTGGTTTAAATTTGGGATATATAGAGGTTTGAGTAGAAATTTTTGAATGATTTGGCAGTTGGAGCAAGGGTTTAACGAGAGAGAGTGAGAGTGCCTGATTTGGGGTAAAACAGAGTATATATAGGCATGTGAGTATTTATGCAAATGAGTCTACTCCTATCTTCAAGGGTTCGACTCTTTTTTTGCCAAAATTTCTTTTTGAGCTTTTTGTTAAAATGGGTCGACTCTTGGTCTTTTAGGAGTCGACTCTTTTTAACAGAAGCCATCAGGAGCCATTTTTAGAAACCAGGGGTCAACTCTCTGAAGCTTGGGGTTGACTCATTTTCTTATGAAATGTAGAAATGACTTTTAAATGATATAAAATAACTTTTAAATGACATAAAATGAATCATATAAGCATGCAATCAAATTTCAATGATTTAAATACTCAAATAAACATGTATAAATGATAATAAATCAAATCAATGGATTACTCATCTCCAATTCTCTCATAAACATGCAAAATCTATCCTCACTTAATGGTTTTGTGAAGATATCAGTTAATTGATGTTCAGTGCTTACAAAATCAAGTTTAATATCACCTCTTTGAGTATGATCACGAATGAAATAATGTTTAATTTCAATATGCTTTGTGCGAGAGTGTTGAATTGAGTTATTAGTTAAATTGATGGTACTTGTGTTGTCACATCTAATAAGAATGTGATCAAAAGTGAGTCCAAAATCCTCTAGTTGGTATTTGATCTAGAGTACTTGAGCATAACCACTTCTAGCTGCTATATACTCAGCCTCTGCTGTAGAGAGTGCAACTGGGTTTTGCTACATGTTAAACCATAAAACTAGCATATTTCTAAGAAATTAACAATAACCACTAGTGCTCTTTCTGTCCACTTTGCTTCCAACATAGTCAACATCTGAATAAGAAATGAGGTTAAATGATGTGCCTTTAAGGTACCATAACCCTACATTGGAAATGTGCTTAAGATATTTCAAAATATTTTTAACAGCAATAATATGTGATTCATTAGGAGTAGAATGAAATCTAGCACATAAATAAACACTAAACATAATATCATGCCTACTTGCAGTCAGATAAAACAATGACCTAATCATACTTCTATATAGCTTGGTATCTACAAAAATACTTTTTTCATCACTATCAAGCTTGGTTGAAGTATTCATAGAAGTGCACAATGGCTTTGTATCTCCATTCCAAACTTTTTGAGTAGATCTTTGATGTACTTAGCTTGGTTAATGAAGATTGCTTCCTTTGATTGTTTAATTTGAAGTCCAATGAAGTAATTAATTTCTCCCACCATGCTCATTGCAAACTCATCCTCCATACACTTAACAAATTCTTTGCAAAGCTTTTCATTAGTAGAGCTAAATATAATATCATCGACATAGATTTGCATAATAAGCATGTCATGATCTCTAATATTTATAATAAGTGTTATATTAACCTTTCTTCTTGTAAAACTATTTTCAATAAAAAATTTTGCTCAACCTTTTATATCAAGCCCTTAGGGCCTATTTCAAACCATAAAGTGCTTTTGTAAGTTTGAAAACATGATTTTAAAATTTTGAATTTTCAAAACTAGGAGGTTATTTTACATAAATCTCTTCAGAAATAAATTTATTAAAAAATGCACTTTTCACATCCATTTGATAAAGCTTGAAAATTTTGAAACATGAAAATATAAGCAACATTCTAATGGCCTCAAGTCTAGCTACAGGTGCATAGGTTTCTTCAAAATCAATTCATTCTTCTTGACTGTAGCCTTGAGCTACTAAATTTGCCTTGTTTTTCACAATAGTTTCAGATTCATTTATTTTATTTCTAAAAACCCATTTTGTCCAATAACTAGATGATCTTCAAGTCTAGGTACAAGGTTCCAAATCTCATTCTTTTCAAATTGGTTCAACTATTTTTGCATTGCCAAAATCTAATACTCATCATGTTCAATTTTTTGAAAAGATTTTGGTTCAATATGAGATAGAATGTAAGATGGTTACAAACATCTCTAAGGGATGATCTTGTCGTTACCACTTGTGATGGATCACCGAATATTCGATCTTATGAATGGTTGTGATCAAACTTACAATCCTTTAGTAGCCCTTGATCCTCATCTTGTCGATTTGAAGGAATACCTTGTTCATCCTTCTCCTTTTGTGAGGCATCACTTGAGTTTTGATTGATGGTAAGATTGTCCATGGTTTGCTCCACATTATCTACATCATCAGTCACAACATGTCTTGATAAAGAGTTTAGTTCATTAAAGATAACATATGTAGATTTCTCAACAATCAGTGTTATTTTATTGAAAACTCTATAGACCTTACTATGTGTAGAGTAGCTAAGAAAAACACATTCATTAGATTTTGCATTAGACTGATCTTTATTGTTGTTTAAAACATAACACTTGCATCCAAAAGCTTTAAAATATAAAACATTTGGCTTTCTCATTTTTCAAAGCTCATATTAGGTTTTGTTTAAAAAATTTCTAAATAAAACTTTACTTGAAACATAACATATTGTATTAACAGTTTTTGTCCAAAATTATTTTGACAAATTATTTTCACAAAGCATGGTTCTCCCTATTTATTCTAAGGTTTTATTTTTGCTCTCAACAACCCCATTCTACTGAGGTGTTCTAGGTGCTAATAAATTATGTTCAAAACCATTTTCATCACAATATTTTTCAAAAGGATTACAATCGAACTCACCACTATGGTCAATCCTAATTACTGTGATTGTAAAACCTTCCTCATTTTGAATCTTTTTTTGCAAAACTTTACGAAGAAAACAATTGTTTCATCCTTGTTAGCAAGAAAGAATATGCAAGTGAACCTTGAAAAATCATCAACAATGACTATAACATATTGCTTACCACCCAAACTAAGAGTGAAGTGGCCTAGATGTAGAAATCATATTTTTAAATTTAAAAGAAACCCTTGTTTGCTTTCCCATTTGACAAGCATCACAAACCTTGTCTTTATTAAATTTGAGTTTGCAAAGTCCATTGACCAAATCTTATGCTTGTATGACCAAGCCTTCTATGCCACAACGAACTATCTTCACTATTCACAGTAGCAAGACATTTTATTTTGCAAGAAGGCAAATCATTTAAATAAAAAATATAAATATTACATTGTGCATGAGTAGTCAATATGGTCTTGTTATCATTGATGTTCACTACAATGCATTTTGAAGATTTAAAAACAACTTTAAAACCTTTGTCACACAATTAGCTAATACTCAAAAGATTATGCTTAAGACCTTTCACAAGAAGAACATTCTCAATAGAGGTTGAAGAATCTTTACCAATACTAGCTATACCAATAATTTTGCCTTTGCTGTTATCTCCAAAAGTGAACAAACCTCCATCCTTTGGTGTGAGAGACGTGAATTGAGCCTCATCACCAGTCATGTGTCTTGAACATCCACTGTGTAAATTCCAATAGTTTTTCTTGGACTTTGCTTGAAGACACACCTATAAAAAGAATAACTCAAGTTTTAACTTTTGGTACCTAAATCATTTTGGGTCCTCGGAGGTTAGTCTTTAATATTCCTTTTGGAACCCAAGCCTTCTTAGCAACATGTGATTTTTGCGTAAGAAAACATTGGCTTGCTGTGTGTCCTCTCTTTTGAAAATAAAAGTATGTAATTTGTGATTTTCTCATAGGGGCCTCAAATTGATTTTTGAAATCTTTTTTCTTTTTAAAAGGGTTGTGACCAATTCTAGCCTTGTCAAGAGAGCATCTTTGTTTTTTAAGAATAGCATCTATCTTTTCTTTCCCTTCAACACATTTGGCAAGAGATTTGTCTAAATGTTTTATCTTTTCTTTCAAAACATCATTAATATTTTATAAAACCTCATTTTCCTTTGTGAGAAAAGGAGCCATCTTTTTTAGAAGAGTATTTTTGATACCCATCTTTTTAAATTCAGCAAGTAAATCATCAAAAACATCTTGTAAGGGTTATAATATGATACCTTTATTTCTTCTTCTTATGCCGTGAGAGATAAGTTTGCAACCTTTGAGGTTTAGATTCTTCATCTGAGCTTGATCCCCTTTCTTCACTCCAAGTGGCAGTTAGAGCCCTTTTGCCTTTCTTTCCTTTCTTCTTTATCATAGGACATTCAGTTTTCATATATCCTAGCTTATTGCATTCAAAGCAGATGATGGTTGAACCCTTATTGCTAGATCCACCCTTTGGTTCAGGCATCTTTTCTCCCTTCCACCTTTTCCTCATGAATTTATTGAACTTTCGTTTACTAAGGGCAAGATTTTCCTCATTTTCATCTTTACTTCCAGATTCATTTTTTGAAGTAGAGGATTTGAATGCAACAATCTTCTTTCTCTTGTCCTCCTCTTCTTGAGCATTATGTTTTTGGATCAGCTAATAGGTTATAAGAGATCTAAGAAGCCTTTTAAGTGGCAAAGTGTTGAGGTCTTTAGCTACTTGTATGGCTGTCACCTTGGCTTTCCATGCCTTTGGCAAAAATCTAAGGACCTTTCTCACCTGTTTACTGGAAGGATACACTTTTCCAAGAGACTTTAAACCATTAATAATGTCATTGAATTGTGTAAACATATCAGTAATATATTCATTAGATTTCATTCTAAATAATTCATAATTATGCACAAAAATGTTAATCTTAGACTCTTTGACCTGATTGGTTCCTTCATGGGTCACCTAAGTCTATCCCAAATCTTCTTAGCAGTCTCACAAATGAAGAGTCTATTGAATTCATTGGAATCTAAGGCACAATATAAGATGTTCTAGATTGCAAAAACTTCAAGTCATTCTCATCCCACTCACATTCAGGTTTGGGCAAAACTACCTTTTCAACAGTCTTGGTGAGAAGCTTAGAACCATTGACAATAATTCTCTATAACTCATAGTCAAAAGATTGAACATATATTCTCATTCTGTTCTTCCAATAGGTTTAATTTGTTCCATTGAACATATGAGGTCTATTGGTGGATTGACCTTCTCTAAGAGAGCTCCCAATCATAAATCAACTCTAAGGATGTTAAACCTCTAAGATAGAGTACTAGCTCTGATACCAATTGTTGGCCCGAATATACAAACTAGAGGGGGGAGGTGAATTGGGTTTCTTAATATTAATCACAAATAATGAAATTAAAATTAATTAAGTAATAGAACAGTAACTAGGCAATGAATAAACAATGCAAGCAAACTATAAGACTTAAGGAAGAAAAACAGAGCACAAATGAACATCAAAATTTACCAAGGTTCAACCACAATGTATGACCTATGTCCTCACCCCCAAGATCCCCTTGAAAGCTCTTCCACTATGCAAAAATCTTTAAATAGCAGGTGCTAGTTGTCTAAGTGCCCAACTCACTTTTTACAAGAGTTTTTCCAAAACTCTCAAAGACCCAAGTGATTTTGTCCAAGTTATACTCAAACTTTCAAGTGTTTTTACCAAGAATACTCAAACTCACAGGTTTATAAACCTACCTAAGTGAAATAAATAAGGTTTATACAATAGGTCACTGATTGTATTGTAAAAGTGCAATTATTATGCCTTAATTAGTTATGTGTTAGACCTAGATTAGGATTATATTTATATTTTTATCTTTATTTTGTACTAACTTAGTTTATTTTACTTGAAACAGGAATCCTATACTAAAAAGGACAAATTTGAGATAAAGTACAAAAAGGCATTCGAACGGTCCAAGAGGGCGTTCGAACGCGTAACGTAAGCAGTTCGAACGGTGGAGTTTAGCAATCGAAGTGTGAACAATAACGTTCAAACAATACGTCAAATGGAGTCACGCCAAGATCAGGTCTGAAGCCTATTCGACAGATTTAGAGAGCATAAAATACAGTTAGAAGTGCATTTGAACGGTTAGCAAGGGTGTTCGAATAGAGGTCAAGCCCGTTCAAATGGTTTGCGGGGTTTTCAATTTTCTATTGCCTATATAAGTTGGGTATGTAACCTATTTTAGATAGCTTTTTCATTATTGCGTTCTTCTAAGTTTTATGAGTAGTTTTAGGAGTAGATTAGAGTAGAACTTTACATAACTTTCATAGGTTTTCAATTCCTGTAGTAAGATTCAATAATTTTTCATAGTTCTTTAATCCCATTAATCAGATTTAGCCTTTTAATATATATTTTGCATATTTATAATGTCTTTGAGTAGCTAGAACTCTTCTTAGGATCTATTGTGAAGATCAATTGAAGATCTGAATGAACAATGGAGGTAAATTAGTTTTCAATGTTTAAATCTTTTTCTTTTTAATTCTTTGGTATCAAACCCTTGATATTTATGAAAACTTAGATGTTTGACTATGTTCGGTAATACTTATGCATGAACCTATGTTCAATACATGTACTACACGAATTGATGGTATGCATATTTGATTCTAAAGCTAATTTAATCTAGAGTAGATATTTACGAAAACCTAAATATTTGATTATGCTTGGCAACAAGTCCATAGTATGTATCTATGATTCTAAACTTGATTTATTCTAAGTTTGATTGTTAAAGAATAATTATTTTTATCGCTAAATTTTTTGAATCAAAGACTCACGACGTCGTCAATGATTTGACTTATCAAAAGCCTCCATTAGAATTCTGGGCGAAGCAATTAATTGGATCAATTGGTTTCAAGACTTCTTTTATTAATTTAGAATCGTTTTCATAGTTTAGCTTAGAATAATCAAACTATTTCTCAACACTATTTTTTTTTATTTTATTAGAGTGTTTTCCTGGGATTTCTGAATCAAAGTGAGTTTCTTGAATGCGCTAACCCTCTTCCTTATGAATCGATCTCAGACTTCACTGAGTATTATTACTGCATCACAACTGCACACTAGTGGATACCAATCGCACTATTTTAGAGTGATTAGTTTTTGGCGCCGTTACTGGAGAACATTAGGCGATTGGCGTTGGTGGACGAACCTTGGAACTTTAATTCAAACGGAAGCACTTCATGATCATTCTACAATCACGAAAGACTCAATAACTCTCTTGGGTAACTTCGTTCCATCTTTTATTTTTGAGCAATTATTATAATTGTAAATTTTTTTTATTTATTCTTATTATTTTAGTTGGGTTGGAGTGGTGTTATTTTTTTTTTAATTGGAGGTGTATTTTGTGGAGATTTGGCGGATAGGTTAGTTTGAATTTGTTGAATTGGTAGTTTGTTATTTGGATATTTGGGAGTTAACTTAGTATTATTTATGGATAATTATTAGAGCATGCATGGTATGAGGAATGCGTCTGCAACCGCTCTTTGAACTATGAGAGATTACACGAATGCTGCTATGACTGACCCCTATTTACACTTAGCATAACCACCAAACTATTATACACCTACCAACCATCCGGAGTGGTGCTTTCAAACTCCATCCCAATACTATGAACCACCATCACCATATTACCAAGCATTACCTTCTCCTTCACCTTCTACATACACATCCTACACACCTCCTCCTTCACCCTACACACCGTATTACGAACCATATCCTCCATCATTCTACCAACCTCTTGTGGAGAGCCAAGAGAACATACTTCCATCATATGTGCAATATACAATAAGTATGTACTCTGGGTTTGATGAAACTTTAGAAGAAAAGGAGAGAGTGCAAGAGCAAGAGGAGGGAGCTTGGGAAGAAAAAATCGAGTAAGTCAGGCAAGAATAAAAAATAATAAAGAGGGACATGGCTCTTCTAAAACAATTCTTTGGGTGTTCGGCCCAACATCAACCCAACTTTGAATATCATGAATAAGAGGTCGAAAATAACTTAAAACCGTCTCCCCATAATGGCTAAGACCCTATTACTATCCCTAGGACTGAGATAATTATAAAAGAAACTATCCTTCCCAAAGTGTATGAACTAAGGGAAGAAGTTCCTAGGGTGGCTATGGGTGAGGGTGAGGATGAGGATGGGGTTCAAAAAGAGTTACTTATTATTCCCAAGGTGTTTAAACTGAGAGAAGTGATAACTGAAGAAAAGGTGAATGAGAAAGAGACAATGGAGAGTGAGAGAGAGGAGCCTAAGAGAGGGGAGCCCCCAATTGAGGACTCCAAGAACAATGAGAGTGAGGAGAATGAAGGGGAGAAAATAGAGAATTTTAAGCATTATGACCTATTTGTTATGGATGCACTTCTTATTTTAAATGTTTTTGATGTTGATAAACAAATAGGGCACACTAAAGGAATTCATGATATGAGTTTATTTGGCACTTTTGTGCATAATCAATTTACTTTTTTTGCATTCTATAATCCTTTTAATCGTTTTGTGTTTAATTGTTATATCATTGAGTTCATTCAAGATGCTAAAATTGTTTATTACTATATTTGTTTGAACTCTTTTTAAGTTTCACTAATGGATGTTTTGGATGATAGCAAAATTTTCCTATGTGGTATAGGGTAGTCTCCTCTCAAATTTTGGTAGTAGTCGGAGGAGTTAGTAAATTTTTATTTTATTTTATTTTTTCTTTTTAGGGTTTTTTTTTTATAAAGTTTTTGCCTAATTTTTTTTTTTTTGGGGGGGGGGGGGGGGGGGGGGGGGGGGGGGAGATGCTCTTTTGGCATCCTAGTTTTTGTTTCTCCTTCCCCCATTCCTTGTTTATTTTGCTTTTGTTTTCAATGCATTGAAGATATTGCATAATTTAGTTTGGGGGGTGGGGGGGAAGTAGTGATAGTTTTCTTTGTTTTGTTTTGCTTTGTTTTGATGTTTTCTTCTTAATTTTTTTTTTAGCTTATTGTATTATTTCTTGTGTTATACTTCAAATCTTGTTATGTTTTATTTATTAGTTTCAGGTGTTGGTTCATGAATGACTATTCTTTCGCCACTTGAGTTCTTCGGTAAAGGCTTGAGTATCATATAGTTCGGGTATTACGATTTGTACCTTTGGCACACTTTTTTATTTATTTCTTGATTAGTAATTATTGGATGTGTTGAAGAGGATTTTGTGAAAACCATATCAATATTCATGTCAATGTAATCTTAGATTTGCAGATATTTTGAGTCATGCATTGGGCTAAATTTGAGTTCATTGTGGATTCACCTTATCGTTGTGACGCATTGCAAGTTTTTGTTATAAAATCATTATAAGAGAGAGATTACATCATTATGTACTATCTTGTTGTATGCCATATCATGTTGATACTTTATGCATGCATATTCCTAAAGGGTAGAAATTTTACCTTGTAAGCTTTAGAACTAACTTTTCGCTTTTGGGAGTGGATATACATTTATTTAAGGATATTTTATTCATTTTTTATTCTTTTAATAGATTTATTATACTTTGTTTTGACTTATAGGTTGGGGTAATAATTGAGGTTATTGACACTTATACCCTTTTGAATTTCAAACTTGGTATCCTTTAGATATTTTGTTATCAATACTCATGTCAATGTAATCTTAGATTTGATGATATTTTGAGTCATGCATTAGACTAAGTTTAAGTTTATTATTGATTCACCTTATCGTTGTGTTGCAATACAAGTTTTTGTTGTAAAATTCTTATAAGAGAGAGATTACTTTATTATGCATTATCTTGTTATATGACATCATGTTGATACTTTGTGCATACATATCCTTAAAGGGTGGAGATTTTACCTTGTGAGCTTTAGAACTAACTTTTCACTTTTGGGAGTGGATATACATTTACTCTAGGATATTTTATTCATCTTCCATTTTTTCCATAGCTTCATTATACTTTGTTTTGATTCATATGTTGGGGTAATAATTGAGGTCATGGACACTTATACTTTTTTGAATTTCAAACTTGGTATGCTTTGGATATTTTGTTAGGCTATTCTATTCTTTTTGGAGCCATAGTTTCTGAATTCTTTCTCTTGAACCTTATATACATCGTCATTGTTAAAATACTTTCCATATAAGAGGTATGATCATTGACCTACTGAGAGTTTGAAAAGAAAGAGATGATGTATTTGCAATGTGAAAAAAAAAAAGAGAAGTAAAAAAATATATATTGTTGAGAAGAAATAGCAAGGAAGAAAAAAAAAGGAAAAAGAGGAGCATTATTATGTGAATTGGGAAGTGAAAGTATGTATTTATTGGTTATTATATGCTTTGATCACACATGTTTTTGAATATTTTACCCTTTTCTCTCTCCATACATCTTTCTTCTTCATAAAAAAGGCTTTAGTTGATGTGAAAGTATACATGAGTTGAAAATTCTTTTGAGTATAAGTCATTTGTATCAATAAATTGATTATCACTTTAACTATGAATATTATATCATGGAGTTATGCCAAATTGTATACACTTACATCTTTGCGATTTTTGTTATTGAATTGCTCTTATTGCATGTCTTTTATATTTACTCTTATGATGAGTTTTTCATCGAGAGAACTTGAGTATTCATGTTTTTGTGAGTGTATATCCGGTAAGACTTGAATCAAAGCATAAAGGATATGGGTGTATGTGATTAATATATTATGAGTTATATTGCATTGACAGTACATCTTAATGTGAATCTTTCTTATGAGGTTTTATGCATTTACTTTGCATGAGTTATAGTTTAGGGAGAATTAAGAATTTTCTTGAATGGAGTTATGTATGTTTCATGTACTTCTACTATTGTTCACATGACATGGATAAATGTTTGTGGGTACTATCACTGCAAGCCCTCATGAGATACCACTCTTCCACTAGGGGTAACTTAGGGGTTTAAAGCCTTGGTGCATATACTAAATGCACTCGTGACTCTCACGAAAGTGGAGATATCTTTTAGTTGTTAGTATTTTGTTAGGAACTAACAAAAAGCTAGTTGGGAAGTGTGATTGTACTCCAAAAGTGCAATTATTATATCTTAATTAGTTATTTGTTAGACCTAGATTTATATTTGTATTTTTATCTTTATTTTGTACTAACTTAGTTTATTTTAATTGAAACAAGAATCCTATGCTAAAAAGGACAAATTTGGGCAAAAGTACAAAAAGGCGTTTGGACGGTACAAGAGGGCATTCGAACGCGTAACGTAGCACACGTCAGTAGTTCGAACAATGAGCAGTAATGTTCGAACGGTGCGTTAAATGGAGTCACGTCAAGACCAAGTCTGATGCCTGTTCGAGAGATTCAGAGAGCATAAAAGATAGTTAAAAGTGCGTTCTAACAATTAGCAAGGGCGTTCGAACGATGGTCAAGCTCGTTCGAACGGTTCGCGGGGTTTCCTATTTTTCTGCTGCCTATATAAGCTCAGTTTGTAACATGTTTTAGAGAGCTTTTTCATTATTACATTTTTCTGGGTTTTAAGAGCAGTTTTAGGAGTAGATTAGAGTAGAACTTTACATAGATTTCAAAGGTTTTCAATTCCTGTAGTAAGATACAATAGTTTTTTAATCCCTGTAATTAGATTCAGTCTTTTAATATATATTTTGCGTATTTACAATGTCTTTGAGTAGCTAGATCTGATTTTAAGATTAATTGTGAAGATCAATTGAAGATCTTGGATGAACAATAGAGATAAATTGGTTTTCAATACTTAAATCTTTTTTTTTCTTAATTCTTTGGGATCAAATCCTAGATATTTACGAAAACTTAGATGTTTGATTATGTTCAGTAATACTTATGCATGAACCTGTGTTTAGTATATGTACTGCACGAATTGATGATATCCACATTTGATTCTAAAACTGATTCAATGTACAGTAGATATTTATGAAAACCTAGTTATTTGATTATGCTTGGTAACAATTCGATGGTATGTATCTATGATTCTAAACCTAATTTATTCTAAGTTTGACTATTAAAGAATAATTGTTTTTATTACTAAATCTTTTGAATTAAAGACTCACGACGTATTCAATAATTTGAGTAATCAAAAACCTCAATTAGAATTCTGGATGAAGCAATTGATTGGATCAATTAGTTTTGAAACTTCTTTTATTAATTTAGAATCGTTTTCATAGTTTAGCTTAGAATAATCAAAATATTTCTCAACACTATTTTTTTTTATTTTATTGGAGTGTTTTCCGGGATTTCTGAACTAAAGTGAGTTTTCCTGAATGCGTTAACCCTCTTTCCTGTGAATTGATCTCGAACTTCACCGAGTAATATTACTGTATCACAACTGCACATTGGCGGATACCAATCGTACTATTTTGGAGTGATCAGTAACTCTTAACTAGAGTAAATAAATAGGTGTAAGCCCAACAATCAACCCCAATCACTCAACAAAATGAATATGGCAGTTAAGGCTCAAAATATTTAGCTTTGATCTTTTATTCAGTACTTCAATCCTTGGATTCTTATGTATAAATATTGTGGAATTCTTGTATTTATAGTTTTGCATTGATTTTAGCCGTTGATGGTGGTTGAGGTGCATTAAATACAAAATCGTGCTGACAGAACGCTAAAAAAACTAGCCGTTAGGCCAAATGTGTTGACCATTTTTCTGAAGGAGTCGACTCTTTTTGTTCTGGTGCCAACTGTTAGGGATTTATACTAAAAGACATGCTTTGTGTAATAGTTTTGGTATTTATTAATAAATTAGTTATTCCTTTTTAATGAAAATCTGTGTGAGCAATGTTTGTCTTGCATTATTTATTTGATAATTATGCATGATTGTCTCTTATTCTACATAGTAGATGATTTGGTGTGTAGAGTACGTCTTACATACGGAAGATCAAATTATCGGTTCTTATGGAATATAAGTTTATCGTTCACAGTCTTAGATGGAATTAGACACACCATTAGTAGAACTGTAACATAATGCTTTAATAGGTCTGTCTTGACTATGTAGAACGGTATAGTCCCAACTCCTTGCACTAGTACACTTTGTGTGTATTGAACATAACCGTGTTGAGGTAATTATTTTTATACTGATTATATAAAATAATTAATACCTCATGATTATTATGAGTGGTTACGCTCTTAACCCTAATACAATAAATAGACACGTCATTTAATATTTATTGTTTTGATTCACAGAAGAGTGATATTCTTTGTAGGTCAATTAACTCAATGAGTTGGACAATAACATTACGTGTGTGGTGAATATTAATTATTGATGGAATTCATGTCCTATTATTGGGATTGATGATACCCCTTTGAGGAAGCTTATAAGTTTTGCTTATGTTAAACCCTACATGTGGATTATGAGTTTGACATATCAAATAGGTTAAGTGGAAGGTTTCGAAGAATTAAATAAGTCTATTAAATTTAATTGTTAGTAATTTATTTTAATAGACGGGTATCTATAATCTTAACGTACGGAGATAAATAAGCATTTAATAATATGGAGCTCGAAATATAATTCCTAGTATGACAGGGAGTGCAATTATAATTTATTAGTGATATAAATTATAATTTACGTAAATATGGATTAATCCTAGTTGGATTAAGAATTTTTATTTGCGTAGGAAGCCTTAATCATGCTAATCCTGTGGTCCCTGTTGTAATCTCAATATATACGCATTTTAAGAGCAGTTAGGGTTACACTAACTCATAATTAAAAGATACAAGTTTTTATGAAGAAAAAAAAACCCTAGCCGCTGCGAGCCCACTCTCTCTAGAGTACGGCGTGTACGAGGGATACAACAAAAGTCTGAAGGTTGAGTTAGAGTAGTTTATTTATACTTGTTGTTGCTGCTTACTATTCGAGATCAAAGCAGAAGAATTTTGAAATTCATACTTGCTGTTATTGGGGATCAAATCAGAGAGATTTCGAAGGTATGATTTCAATCACGTAGATTAGTTTCTACTGATCAGATCAGAATTTTTGGTATTGTGCATATGCATTATAGCCGGGTTGTGAGAAATTCCATAGTCCCCAACACCAGCATCCTCAACCTTCTATCCAAATGTGTTAATCCTTGGAAAATAAGAGTCAACTCTTTTTGACTTTCACCAAACTTTATCAAGGCTCTGTTCAAATGTATTGACTTCTAAAAACGAGGAGTCAGCTCTTTTGGACCTTCTTCAAGACTTTGCATTTTGGACAATATGTTAACTCTTGGGAAAGGAGGGGTCGACGACTCTTTTTACCAGAGATCTCTTGTCCAGTGCCACTCTCTCAATGTGTTAACCCCTGGAACACGTGGGTTGATTTTTTTGCCTTACGGGTTCAACTCTTTGCGAGTCTTCTTTAATCTTCTTCAAAGTCTTCAAGCTCTTCAAGAATCATCCAAATAAGGCCTTCAAGGCTTGAAAATACTTTTCTAAGGCATGTTGATCTCTAAGAACACCTTCAACCTCTTCGAGATGAATTTAATCCATTTGAATCATTTGTAGAGTTCTTCAATCAACATCCAATCTTCCACAGCTTCAAGACATCTTCAAATCTTTAATGAAAGCTTCCAAGTTTTGTGATCATCTTTCAACTAGTCTTCATTATCTTGAACACTTCTAATCTCTTCGAGATAAGATTATGAACATAATCTTATCGTAAGGTTTTTTCATCAATCATCATAACTCAACAAGCTTTATCAAACTTGATAAGCTTCTTAATGCACAAGATCTTCAATGTTTTCATTATATCAAGCTTCAAGTCATAAGCTTTAAAGAGGTTAAGGCCTAATATGATTTGCACACTAATTAGAATGTTAGATCCTTAATACAATATTTTGGTATTGACTTGACTATTTAATACACCCAAGAGCAGGTGTGGCGAAGTTGTATTCAATAATAACTCGGTAAGATCGGGGTCGAACCACAATGAACGGTTATCCAAATAAGCAAAGTTGGCGCTAGAATTCACCTAGGTAAAAAATTAGATACTGACTAAGCCATGCTAAAGACTGTAGCATTGCAATGGTTTCAGTTGGAACTTAAGACAACCTGTTTGAATTCCAACATGAACTGTACCGATAAAATCTGGACAGTTGGTGTAAAAAAAAAACCACAAATAGTAACCAAAATAAAACAGTTTGTTTTGGAAGGTTTGATGATTTTTGAACTAGATTTTAAATTAAACTTATAAAATGTTCTTGGATCCAATTGATCCAATCACCCAATTCACTCGAAATTTCAACGGAGGTTTTGTAACTCAAATCATTAGCTTCGTCTTGAGCCTTTAATTCGAAAGATTTAATGATTAAAACAAAATTCAATAATAATTAAATCTAGAAGAATAAAATTAAAGCCATAGATTCATACCATTGATTTGTGCAATAACTATACCAAACTAAAATTTGTGCATAGAAATTACCAAACTTAGTCAAGAATCTAAGTTTTTTCAAAAATCTAGAATTTAATTATCGAGAATTAAAAGCTTTTAAACATAAATAATGAAAACCTAATTACCTCTATTGATATTTTAAGATCCTCGGATGATATTCGCAATTGGCTCAAAAAAAAAAAACTAGTTACTTATGATAATGAAAAGACTTGGCTTGAAAAAAATGGCTTCATAAATAATTGAAAACTTTTACATATATCTCTCTCTCTTGCCTCCTCCCCCCTTCCTTAGTCTTGGTATTGCTATTTATAGACTTACAAGATGAAGCCAGCCATTCCCTACAATGATGCATTATTCATTTAATTAATTATTAATTTCATGTTTTGTTTTCTTTCCATGTGAATTGCCTTCTTTTCATGTCAACCACTCACCCATTTTCTTATTTTTTTTTATTTTTTTTCCTTTTTTAACATGTGAGTTTGATTCCCCTTTTATCTAAAAGCAAAAACATAAGTTGTTTGATTTGGTGGAATTGGTGAAAAATGGATATTTGCCCATGTGGGTGAGCTACAATCAATAAAGACTCCTTTCTTTCCACGTGGGTTTACTCTCTCTTTTATCTAAAAGCTTGCAAAATGCTTAACAAAATTTATTAGGATTAAAAATAAATTAATTAAAACTATTTATAATGCTAACAAAAACAAAGTTAGGAACTTGTAATTACACTTTTACAATGTAATCACACCCCCTAACTTGCTTTTTGCTAGTCCCTAGCAAAACAAATAAACACATTTAAAAAGATATGCTCCACTTTCATAGAAATCACAAGTGCATTTAACATATGCACCAGGCTTTTAAACCCTTAGGGTACCCCTTGTGGACGAGTAGTGTCTCGTGATGGTTTCTAGTGATTATACCCATAAACATGAAAGTGGGTATTTAGCTGAGGATTAGGAGGATAAAGTATGACTGTATCAAAACACAAGCATGTTCTGTCTATCATACTCTTTAATACACAAGTAAGATAATGTCTTAGAACAACATATGAGAGGCTTTTGTGTATGTGTGATCAATATATGATAAAAAAAAAATATTACAACATAAAAACACAGATACATCCTTTAAGTTTTGATTTGATCTCATTGAATATTCTTTCAGAAAGAAATAACATAGGCATCTCACATCGGTTGTCCTTAAAAAAGAGTAAATGTAATGTAAAATCAAAAGAGAAAATCATAAAAAAAATGATGTGAATATATAAAATGAGAGACAACTTGGCATAATTCTATGAAAGAATACTCAATGATAAAATCACACAAACAATTAATAAGTGGATTCTCTATGAAATGAATGAACAAGTAATGAACACATCAAATCCTCGAGTACTTTGTTCAGGTTGCACCTTAGTCATGAGGTATAAGGTAGGGAAAAAAAAAAAAAGATACAAGAGCTTAAAACATGTGTGATCAAGACATGAATTGATTAATGAATACACACCTTCAATTTTCCTATTTCATTTGATTTGATTTAATATTTTTCAACAACCAGCCTCTTCTTTTTCTTTTTCTTTTCCTTTGTTTTTGTTTTCTTTCCTTCATTGCAAATTTGTTATTTTCATATTGCAAATAGATCACCTCTTTTTTCAATTCAACTTGTACAAATGAAGATACTTGTATTTTCGTTTGTAGGGACGAAACTTTAACAATGATATATGTAGCAAGAGACAAAGAAATAGACTTAAAGATGATTCCAAAGGAATTATGTCAATAAAGAAATCTGTGGTTCAAAAGATCAAAGGTGGCTTTGATTCATTTTTAAAAGTGCACAAAAGTTCAAGGTTACAAGAATTCAACATATTCAATTACCATAGCAATTAAAACAATTGAGTCAAATACAAATATAATGGAGCTATTAAAAAATGATGTGGAAGAAATTTATTAAGAGTAAATGTAAATACTTTGAAAGACGTGATTGGCTTTAAAACTTACTTGGTGAATAATCTCCACTTTTGCAAGGATGAAACTGTACAATATGTAAAAATACTAAACTGATCATAATATGATAATAAGTGATATAAAATAGCCTATTTCTATGTGTTATGAAAAAAAAAAACTTGCAATTATATTAAAAAGAAAGGACAAAACAAAAATTGTGCTAAGGTGAATGATAACATGTTTTAAAAAATTCCAAAAATCTATATTTGCATTTCACTTAAAACTGTACAAAATTATAAAAGATACACAAATCTCTTTTATAGATCTCAAGTGCATTAAGAGATTCAAATTGTATGCTTCTTGGTCTTGTGCATTTTTGTTTTTGAAAAATACAAAATAGCCGCAAAATAAATGCTAGTCATATGTAAGAATAAAAATAAACATGTAAATAAAACACTCAAACATAGCACATTCTAAAAAGAATAATCATTACAGAGTCGAGCCCGACTTTTGACATCAAAATTAAGATAGTCTACCGTTTTGGTGATTCCAAGGTGTCTTAATGCCTCAGCATTTACTTACATTTTAATAATATCTAGGTAAACCATTTAATTCCCTGACATTAGTTGATTACTCCATTTACAATTTTTATCCACACACGTGTGTCTAGCACAACAATGATGCCTATTTTGTCTTTTTGCTTTTCTCTTACAGGCCAAAGTACTGCAACTAGTAAGAGGTTGAGGTTGCTCTTTTTGGAGCTCAGCTCTCCTTACCATCTTTGCAACTTGAATTACCTCGCTCCTGATACCAAATGAAAATATCTGATAGATGCAACATGCAAATATAAACATTCGACCATCTATATAGGAAGTCATGATACTATCCCATTCTTTAACGCTGTTGGTCACAAAGACAAAACTATAAAAATTAATAACACAAATATCAAAAAATAAATGTTATTCCCCCTAACTAGAGAATTGCCACTTCCCGAGGAGTAAAAGGAAATAAAGGGTGGGAAGAAACAACAGGGGGGGGGGGGGGAAGAAGGTCCCTTAACTAAAGATAAAGTATCTAAGGAATTAAAAAGACTAACTGTACAAACTGACCAAGTTATGGTTCTATTAAAACAATAGTGGATCTATAAGATCCACACTTTCAATGAAACTTACAAAATTCTCAAGGTAGGGCTTCAGCCGATGCCCATTGACTTTGAAAACATTCTCATTATTAGGATTTTCAACTTCTATCACCCCATGTGGTGATATTTTTCTAACAATGTAAGGTCCTGACCATCTACTTTGAAGCTTGCCTGGAAACAAGTGTAACTGAGAATTGTAGAACAATACCTTTTGACCAATCGAAAAAGATTTTTTAAGAATGTTTTGATCATGAAGGGATTTCATCTTATCCTTAGAGATTTTAGCATTCTCATAGGCATCATTACAGAGCTGTTCTAGCTTGTTGAGTTGCAACTTCCTATTTTGGCCTACCTCATGGATATTCCCATTAGATTGGCGAATGGCCTAATAAGCCCTGTGTTCAATTTCAACCGGAAGGTGGCATGCCTTTCCGTACATAAGTCTATAGGGAGAAGAACATAAGATGGTCTTATAAGCAGTTCGATAAGCCCATAAAGCATCCACTAACCTTAAAGATCAATTCTTTTGGTTAAGGTTAACAGTTTTCTCAAGGACTTGCTTAATCTCTCTATTTGCCAACTCAATTTGGCCTTGGGTTTGGGGATGATAAGGTGTACCAACCTTGTGCACCACCCCATATTTTCTCATCAAAGGACCTATGGGTACATTGTAAAAATGGAATCCGTCATCACTAATTATAGTATGAGGCATACCAAACATGAGAAAATGTGCTCTTTTAAGAATTTGTTCACAACACGGTGATCATTGATACGCAAAGGAATGACTTCTACCCACTTAAACATATAGTCGATGACCACTGCACTGTAAAAGTACCCAAACAAACTAGGGAAAAGGCCCTTGAAATCAATATCCCAACAATCAAATATCTCGAGGAACATAATAGGGTTCAGAGGCATCATATGCCTCCTCGAAAGACTTCCCAGCCGTTGACACCTATCAAAGGTCGTGCAAAAGATATGAACGTCTTTAAACAAGGTGGGCCAATGAAAACTACTTTGCAAAATCTTTGCAGCAGTTTTGCGTGAAGAAAAGTGTCCACCACACGCCTGTGAGTGACAGAACTCCATGACACTTTGAATTTCGTCGTTGGGAATACACCAACGAATCACCTGATCGAGGCAATACTTCAACAAATAAGGCTCATCCTAAGAAAAACATTTCACATTCCTAAATAATTTCTTTCTATCAAGACTGGACCAATGTGAGAGAATCTTATTGGTAGCCAAAAAGTTAGGCTATATCAGCATACCAAAGAGTAATAGCTTGTGGTAGTGCTTGCACTTGAAAAAGATCCTCATCTGGAAAGTATTCGTTTATGGGAAGGAAGTCTTGGACGTTCCCATTAGTAAGAAGCCTCGAAAGATGGTTGGCTACTATATTCTCAATCCCCTTCTTATCTCTGATCTCAATATGAAATTCTTGGAGCATGAGAATCCATCGGATGAGTCACGGTTTTGTATCAGGCTTAGTAAGCAAATACTTTAATATTGAATGATCGATGTCTATTATGACTAATGATCCAACTAAGTATGATTTGAACTTATCCAATTCAAAAACTACGACGAGAAGCTCTTTCTTTATGGTGGTATAGTTCATTTGGGCCTTATTAAGGGTTTTGCTCGCATAGTAACTAACATGTGATTTCTTATCTATCCTTTCCCTTAGACTTTCCCAATTTCATAATCACTCGCATCGCATATCAACTTGAAGGAAGGGATCAATCGGGTGATTGAATAATAGGGGTAGGGGTCAGTAGCCTTTTAAGCTTCTCAAAAGATTTTTGACAAGAAGATGTCCACTCGAAAGAAACATCTTGTGACAATAAGTGGCATAAAGGGCGAGATATGGCACTAAACCCTTGAATGAATCGTTCGTAAAAATCAGCATGCCCAAGACAAGACTTAATGTCTTTAACGGTCTAAAGGGTGGGGAGCTTTTGAATAAATTCAACTTTAGCCTTGTCTACCTCTATCCCTTTGTTGAACACTATATGTCCAATAAATATACCTTGTGTCATTATGAAGTGACATTTCTCCCAGTTGAACACTAAATTGCTCTCCTCGCATCTCACTAACACCTTCTCAAGGTGTTCCAAACAAGCCTCATAAGTACCTCCATACACGGAGAAATTATCCATAAAGACATCTAAGAACCTTTCCACCATATCGCTAAAAATAGACATCATGCACCTTTGAAAGGTGATCGGTGCATTGCATAAACCAAAGGGCATTCTCTTATAAGCATAAGTGCCTAAGGGGCACGTGAAGGTGGTTTTTCTTAGTCTTCTAGGGCGACTTGTATTTGGTTATAACCGGAATACCCATCTAAAAAGTAATAAAAGGCTTCGCCTACCACTCATTCAAGGACTTGGTCCAAGAAAGGGAGTGAAAAGTGGTCCTTCCTAGTTGAGGCATTCAAGTTACAGTCATCGATACACATTCTCTAACCGGTTTGAATCCTAGCGGGAACTAGTTTATTAAGCTCATTCTTCATTACAGTTATGCCCGATTTCTTGCGCACCACTTGGGTTGGACTAACCCACTTAGAATAAGAGATGGGGTAGATAATACCCGTATCGAGAAGTTTTAGTTTTTCTCCTCTCACGACCGCCTTCATGTTTGGGTTTAAGCATCTTTGCATTTGACGCACAGGCTCAGACTCTTCCTCAAGGCGTATACGATGAGTACACGCAAGAGGAATAATACCATGAAAGTCTGCTATAGTCCAACGTAAGGCCTTCCTATGAGTCTTAAGCATTAGCACTAAAGATTCCTCTTGGCCTTTAGACAGGCTAGAGGAAATGACAATCGGATAAGATTCAACTTCACCCAAAAATACATACTTATTTCAAGGTGGATGGCAAAGGCTTTCTTTTTGGAATGGGTGGTTATTGCTCAGAAGGGATTGGTTTAATAGCACTAGGGGTTAAGGGTTCAAAAGAAGGGATCCATTGACCTACTTATATACAAGACTCACCTTCTACCCCTTTTATAGTTACATCCGTCATACTAAAACAAGCATTCTCAAGCTAGTCATAGGGCTCACTCAAAACTAGAGCCTTCTCTAAAGAATCCTAAAAAAATTCATGCTCAAAGTGCTCATGGATAATAGACTCAATGAAGTCTATTTCTCTGATGCCCTCGCACTCTCCCATTTGTTTACATACCGTAAAGATATTCATCTCTAAGGTCATGTTCCCGAATGAAAATTTTAACAACCCATTTCTACAATGAATAATAGTAGTGGTAGTTGCTAGGACGAGTTGTCCTACAATGAATAATAGCATCGGGGGACATGTTGAGTATCTAACACAATAAAATTCATGGGATAGTAGACATTGTCTACTTAAATAAGCACATCCTTAATAATGCCTCTAAGAACTTTAACAGATCGATCAGCTAACTCTAAAGTCACCCGAGTAGGGCTCAACTCTCCTAGACCTATTTCTCTATTGACCAAGTACAGAAGAATATTAACGCTAGATCCTAGGTCAAGTAGAGCACAATCAATTCTATGTCCCCCAATTGTGCACAAAATAGTAGGACAACTAGAGTCTTTATATTTCAGCACAATTTTGCATTGTAAAATGGCACTCTGACTTTCATTTATCATAGTCATCTTTCTGACATGCAATCTCCTTTTTATAGTACATAAGTTCTTCAAGAACTTAGCATAGGAGGGAATCTGTTTGATAACATCTAAGATGGGGATATTGACCCTAACCTGTTTAAAGATCTCTTAAATCTCAAAATTTAATAATTCATTCTTAGGTTTAGTCAATTGATAGGTAAACAGGGCTTGTTTCATGACATCAATGCCTGCGTCTTTAGATGCATCATTAGATTCAACGAGAGGTTCATAATGATTCTCATTCTTTTCAAATTTTGCTCACTTTCTTTCTCACTCCTCTCATTCTCTTGCTCTTTTTCCAACCCCACAATCTTATCACTACACTTTTGGCTTTCTTTCTTAGGAGGAATGGTTTTATCGATAATTTTCCCACTCCTAAGGGTCATGATGGCTTGCACTTGCTCATAATTAGTTTTTACTAAATTGGCAGGTTTTGGGTTCGGTTAGGGTTGGGCCGGAAATCTCCCTGGTACTTGTTGTTTCAAAGCTTGAGACATTATAACTATGTTCTTCTGAATACCATGTAAGATACTTGCATGTTGGTTAAGCTTTTGTTCAGTCATATCCACCCTATTGGTAACCTCTCTCAAATCATTAGATAATTGATTAACATTGTCATCCATAGTACGTCTGTAAGGAGGTTGGTACTGTGTGGATTGGGGTTGGTAAGGCACAGGTGGGTTGGGTGGTACTGTGTGGGTTGGGACTTGGAAAGGTCGAGCTTGTGGTTGTTGTGGTTGGGGTTGGTAAGGTTGAGGGTTCTGAAACCCTCCTTAGTAAGATTAAGGGTTTTGGGGACCCCTATTTCTCTAACTAAAATTAGGATGATTTTGCTAGCACGGGTTGTATGTATTAAAGTAGGAGTTTCCCTTACTCCTTTGGTTTGAATACCCCCTTTGGTATTGGCTAACCCCATTGACTTGGCCATGCAATGCCTCTCGCACTCCTGGTATGACTGGGCATGTGGCAGTGTCATGCTCTGAAGTGTCACACACTAGACATGGTGAACTGGTAGGCTCAACCTCTATGGCATTAACTCTAAATGTCTCCAAAGCCTCTACTTTATGGGAAAGTAAGGTAACTCTAGCATTCAGATCGTCAACTTTCCTAAGTTGATACTTAACCCCTTGATGTTGTGTGGTTGGTCTAGTTTCAAGATTTTGGGTCCTAGTGGTGGCCCAGTCTCTAGCCAAGTTAGCTAGGTAGTCAAAGTAGTTATTCGCTTCAGTGGAATCCTTATCAGGATAGGTCCCTACGCACATAAATTCCACAAACACCTTCAATTGAAGGGTTAATGAAAAGTAGAAGGTATTGATGATATGTCAATCGGCAAACCCGTGGTATGGATATGACAACAAAAAACTTTAAACCTCTCCCAACATTGGAAAAAGGTTTCACCTAAAGTTAGGGCAAACTGAGAGATTTTGAATCAAAAGGCCTTGGTCTTATGTTTAGGAAAATTTTTTTTAAGAATTCCCCCTGCAGTGTATGCCAAGATTGTATAGACCAAGGCCTCAATGAATTAAATCATATCTTGGCCTTATCTTTCAGAGTGAACGGGAATAGTTTTAAAAGTAAAACTTCCGGTGGACAAGAGTTATCTTGAAATATCAAGCATGCGTCCTCAAAATCCTTGATATAAATGTATGGACATTCAGAATCCATACCACGGAAAGTAGGCAATAGTTGTAGCATTCCCGGCCTCAAATTGAGCGTGTTTTGGTGCTTGGGAAATACTATGCATGATGTGGTAGTTTGCCTTGCAAGATTCACATAATCTCACATTGTTCTATGTTGGGGAGGTGTCATGTCACCATGGTTACTTGCTCTATCATTAAGATCTACTGGAAGCTGTGGGTTAAGAGGGGATTCAAACCCTGAGGGTTGTTAGCCCGATCATTAATGTTGGCCATTAGTATAGGACTTAGATCAATTGTTAATCGAAAATTTGGAATATGACTTTTTGATGGAGAAAGAGTGTGGTAGATAGGAAGAAGATCTTCAACTCTCACCAAACGCCAAAAAACATCCCTAAAAAAGTGTTGTGACACACAAGTGTACGCAACTTATAAGAAATGAATAGTTCTAACCAAAGAAAACACTAAAAAGAAAATGAAAAGAAAGAATGAAAACAAAGGTTAAAAAGTCACCTGCACAAAGAAACAAAAACAACAAAAGAAACACACATTAGAAATGTTAGTATTGGTAACTATCACACCTCGATTTTTCGTAGTCGAGAAAATAAGTGGGAAAAAAATAATAATCTCTCGTTAGAACTCATTCTCCTAAAAGGAGAGTGCGACTAGGTTTAAACTAAAAATTAATTTGAATAAGGGCTTTTGAAAAAGATTTGGAGTTGCCACCTAACTTTGTTAAGGTGAGTTAGGTCACCTAAAAGTAAGTACAATTTGAAGATTAAACTTAGGGTTTTTGAAAAGGTTTTGAAAAAATTTCCTCAAAAGAGTTTTTTTTTTTTTTTTTTGAGAAAAAACGGGTTGTTTGGCAACCTATGGAAAGCTTTAAGCCCTTTTTGAAAATAACTTCGTTATTGGTCTTTGAAAACAATGATTCTAGGTTCGGAGGTTAGTTACGTATAGGGAAGATACATAAGGCTATCACCCTATCCCGCTCTTGCGGTACCTACATGTCTTTCCACCCTAGGTTCACTCATTTAGAATCTTCGATTATCCAATATCTTATTATATCCACTTTGAATAGAATTTTTAGAAAGAGGTTTGAGTAATCACTTTAAGGATGGTATGATGCATGACAAGCAAGTGCATGAAAAAGAATTTGAAGAGAGATTGATTTTGAAAAATGGAATTGGAACTTGAAAAAAGTGGTGACCGTACCCACGAGGGTTGCCTATGTATCCCTTTGTTAGGAATCAGGTCAGTTGTAGTTCAGACTCGGGATCTATTGAAAATAAACACTTTGAGGTCTTGTTTGATTTGAAAAGACACTTTGGTGTCTTTGGAAAGTTTGACTTGAAAAAAGTTGGATTTGAACTTTGAATAGAAGATTTAAAATTAAACTTTGACTTGAAATTGAACTTGGAATTGACTTTGATTTAAAATTGACTTTGGACTTAATTTGAAAAGATTAAGTTGAAGTTTGAAATCATCTTGACTTAGATTGAATTTTGAAAACCATCTTAGTTTAGAAAAGAGTTGAAGCTTCCTAACTTTAGGATTGAGGTTGAACTAGGGTTTGGCTTCACAGGGTTAATGCAACATAGGGTTGAGACAATGCACTTGAAATAGAAAGGTTTGATTTTAGAAAGTTTTGAATTAAGAAGGTTCCAAATTAGGGAAGTTTCGAAGTAGGAAAGTTCTAAATTAGGAAAGTTTCTTTTTTAAGAGAGAATTGATTTTGGAAAGATTTGAATTTGAAAAGTTTTGAATTTAGAAATATTTGAACTAAGAAAGATTTGAAATTTGGAAAGATTTGGAAGTTTAGAATTAAGAAAGACTTGAAAGCTTGAAATTAGGAACAGTTTGAAAGTTTGAAATTATGAGATGTTGAAATTAGGAAAGATTCGATTTATATGTCCTAAAGTTGAAGATTGGATCTTACTTCCAAAAATAGATAATTTGATTTTGTTTCCAAAATTGGAGGATTTGATTTGGTTTGGTTTCCTAAATTGAAAGATTTGACATGGAATTAGAAAGGTTGAGTTTTGAAAATCTTGAATTTGGAAATCTTTGATTTTATGTAGAAAAAGGGTTTTGGAAAATTACAATTTGAGGTAAGTAGAAACTCATGATTTGAAGAAAAGAACTAGGGTTTCCTAATCATGGATTCTAGGATTTTGACTTGGACTTCAAGATAGAGAGTTTTTGGAAAGTAGATCTTTGCAAAGAGTTTGTACGAAGTAAATTTGCAAAATTATTTGGAAAGGAGTTTGAATGTAGACTTTTGAAAGTCTCTTGAATATCTCACTTTCCTAAAACCCTTCTAACCACGAAAAGATTAGATCCATTCTAGGGTTTTCATTTTGACAACAACTAGGGTTTAAAATATGGACCATAATGATCATATTGAATGTAACACTTTTCTAAAATAATCTTAACCATGGAATGGTTAGAATCATCTTAGGATTTGTAATTTATTGAAAAATAATTTAGGGCTTGAACCCAAAATTTGGACATTGATGGTCACATTGAATATTACACTTTCCTAAAAAAAACCCTAAGCATGGAATGGCTAGAATCATCTTAGGAATCTAGTTTTGAAAACAAGTTTGAAAAAAGGAGGTTTTGAATGCAAGTTTTGAAAGAGAACTTTGATGCAAGTTTGAAAATAACTTTGAATGCAATGTATGAACATGACAACCACAATGCAATAGGGTCGTGAACATACAAGGTTAGGCTTCACCACATAATCAAGGAGGCCGAACCCTCACCATCTTAGGTTGAACTTGAAGAAAGCCCCCATCACAGTGACCTTTAACAAGTTTTTTGAGGCATGAACTGGGAAGTCCCTTGTTTTAAGCATGTAAGAAGAGGAGGTAGAAGATGAGGATTAAAATAGAAGAAAACTTAAGTGGGTTAAGAGAGAGAAGAGAGAGGGGGGGATTGTATAAACTAAATCGAAAACCTACCTTATCTTCTCTTTGCTTTGATTGCTTTGTTTGCTTTGAACATTGAGAGCTTTGAATTTGCAGCACTTTGATCTTCAATGGATGCTTGGAAGCTTAGATTGGAGCGCATCTATTGTATGGAGGCTAGGGTTGGAGTGTATAGAGGTTAGGGTTGGAGGGGGCTTGAGAGAATTAGGATTTTGAGGGAACTCGAGCTCTGTTTTCAGTGAGGCAAAGTTTCTGGAGTGATTTTATGAACCCAGAATATGCAGGGGGGGTCTGTATTTATAGGCAAGTAGAACAGGAACTGGCGCCTATTGTAGTGGCGCCAGTTTGTTTTTAAACTTGGCTCGACTAAGAGTGGCACTAGGCCATTTTTTTGGCTTAGTGCCACTACTAGTGGCTCTAGCCTCTTTGGGAAACTTTTGAGGCAGTAAGAAATAGATCTTTGACCCTTAGAACGCAAGGCAAAAGATTTGGGCTCCTGTCCTAGTGACTACCATATAATTTTTAGCTTGACTTCACTAGGAGTGACTCTGAAAAGTCTAGGAATGATCTAGAAAGTTTCGAGTAACCAAACTTGGCCAAGAATAAATGGGAACCCTTAAAAGAGTGTCCTGGAGATAACTGACTCGAGAAACAATGCCAAAATAGTTAAAAAGGTTGATCGGCTCACTAGGGGCAAAACGATCATTTGAACCAGGGAAACACTAGAATTAACCCGGAGTGGCCTATGAGAAAATTAAAAGGCTGGAAACACTATGGAGAGTGTTCCAAGAAATTATCGATTTGATACCCAAAGTCGGTGTGGTTAGAAAAGGCAATCGGCCCACCAGGTGTAAAATGGTTATTTTGCACCGGGCTTACCAGAATAGACTCGGAATGGTTCGAAAAGGTTTTAAAAGGATGTGAATACTATAGGAAGCATCATCAAAAGGTAACAGGTTTGATACCCAAAGTCGGTGTGGTTCTTGGAGGTGATCAGATGCTTAAGGGCAAAATGATCATTTTGATCAGATGCTCTCAGAATCAATCTGAAAGCGATTAGAAGGCACTAGAACATGCTATATTATCTTTGGGACAATCTTGGAAGGGTGGACTTATCACTCTGAGGACTTAGTTACTTTCTCGAGAAGCGTGTTGAAAGGGCCCAAGGAGCAGTTGGTCATTTTTTACCGAAGTGGGCTAGCAAGCACTGGTGTTGACCCGGGTTTTGAATTTTTCCACCACTCTAACAGTGTGTGACAAGTTGGCTTCCAAAGGTATCCGTCCTTTGGTAAAGCGTCACAGCCAAGAGGCGTGTTCGGTCTCATAACATAGGGAGTTTGTTGGCAAGTCCCAATGTCGACCTATTTACAAGTGTTTCTGCCACTTTGATGGTTGTGATATTTGTGAGTATTTCTGCCACTTTGACAGTGTGCATTTATTCTAGAGGCTACTTGATCTCGAAAAGCTACTGGATGGTCTTATCATCTCGAGGCCTTAGGTACTTTCCTGATCGACGTGCCGCATAGTGGACATTCTACGTTGGCGAGCTAGCAGGCACCAGAAGTGAACTGCTCTACCATCTCGGGGACTTGGGTTCCGTCCCGATCGACAGGTTTGAAGGGACTTACCATTTCGAGGAGTTTTCTCAAAAAATGCGCCGTGTTGGATGGATTTACCGTCCGAGGGATCAACTTTCTCAAAAGGTGTGCCAGATTAAGTTTAACTGGTTTGGACTGAAACTGAAATTGGAATTGAGGTTGAAGTACAGACTTACCGTCTTTAAGAATACGTGCCAACTGAAATTGGATCGAGTAGTGCCTCAAGGGCATTCTGGTCATTTGGCCTCTAATGGGCCCGGCGTGCCCGTAAAGCGATTGATTAACTAGATTGAGTCTGGAGAGACGACTTAGGCTCGAATATGTCTATATCGGTTTGAATGTGAGTCTGATTGGTTTGAAGATTGCCAAGCGGGCAAAAATGGGGTGCTTACAGTAACCTTAGTGAGTGGCGCCAACTTGAATAGGCAGTGAATCAATCCGAAATAAGGTTATCCAAAATAAACAAGAAAAAAACAAAAATAGAAAAATAGAAAGTAAAAATAAAGGCTATAAATGATGTTAGATGGCTAGATAGTTAGAAAGTTAGATGGTTAAATAGTTAGAAATGGAACGAAGTCATAGGTTCGTATAAACTGTCCAAATTCCTTCATCAAGGTAGGGATGCAATCAACTGTCCTTGAGGCCACAAATGTGTTATTATTAATTTTTTTTATTTTTTATTTTTGTATATTTTAATTAAAATTCGCTCCCCAGTTTCAGCGCCAAAAATTGACTTGTTTTACTTAATACACCTAAGAGCAGGTGCGGCGAAGTAATATTCAATAATAATCCGGTAAGATTGGGGTCGAATCATAGAGAACGGTTATCCAAACATGCAAAGTTGATGCTAGAATTCACCCACGGTAAAAAATTAGATACCAACTAAGCTATGCTAAACACTACAGCATTGTAATGGCTTCAGTTGGAACAAAAGTCAACCTGTTTGAATTCCACCATGAACAATACCGATGAGATCTGGACAATTGGTGTAAGAAAAAAAAATAGCAACCAAAATAAAACAGTTTTTTTTGGGAGATGTGATGATTCTTGAATAAGACTTTAAATTAAACTTAATAAAATGGTCTTAGATCCAATTGATCCGATCACCCAACTCACTCGAAATTCCAACGAAGGTTTTGTAACTTAAATCATTAGCTTCATCTTGAGCCTTTGATTTGGAAGATTTAACGATTAAAATAAAATTTAATAATAATTAAATCTAGAATAATATAATTAAAGCCATAGATTCATATTATTGATTTGTGTAATAATTATACCAAGCTAAGATTTGTGCATAGAAATTACCAAACTTAGTCAAGAATCTAAGTTTTCTTAAAGCACTAGAATTTAATTATCAAGAATTGAAAGATTTTAAAGATAAACAATGAAAACCTAATTATCTCTGTTGATATTCCAAGATCCTCGGATGATATTCATTATTGGCTCCAAAATAAAAAAAAAAACTAGCTACTCATGTCAATAGAAGACTTGGCTTGAAAAAAATGACTTCATAAATAATTGGAAGCTCCTACATATATCTCTTGCTCTTACCTCCTCCCCCCTTCTTTGGTCTTGGTGTTGCTATTGATAGGCTCACAAAATGAAACCATCCATTCCCTATAATCATGCATTATTCCTTTATTTAATTATTAATTTATTCTTTTGTCTTCTTTTCATGTGAGTTGCCTTCTTTCCATGTCAATTGCCTTTTTTCCATGTCAATTGTCATGTGAGTTGCCTTCTTTCCATGTGAATTGCCTTCGTTTCATGTCAACCACTCACCCATTTTCTTTTTCTTTTCTTCTTTTTCCTTTCTTTCCATGTGAGTTGTCTTCTTTCCATGTGAGTTTATTCCCTCTTTTATCCAAAAGCAAAAACATGTGTTGCTTGTTTTGGTGGAATTGTTGGAAAAGGGATGTTTGCCCATGTGAGTAGGTTCCAATCAATGACGACTTCTTTCTTTCTATGTGGGTTTGCTCCCTCTTTTATCTAAAAGCCTACAAAATGCTCAACGAAATTTATTAGGATTTAAGGTAAATTAATTAAAACTATTTATAATTATTTTAATGCTAACAAATACAAAGTTAGGAACTTGTAATTACGCTTTTACAATGTAATCAGTTATCATCAAAATCAAGGCATAGAGTCAACGTGTGTATCATAATAGTCCAATGTTGTGATGAAGGTTTTCCTTCTTCACAGCATTGCAATGATATGATACACAAATATGTGCCTCACGGCATTGCTTTGCTGTGATGTTGTGTCTGTTGAGTTAAGGTTGATCATTGTCGACTCAAGGTTAATTCCCATATTGATTTTGATGATAACTAAACCTTGTGTTATGTTACTAATGAATCTACTTAGTGTGCAGATTAACAAAACTCATAACTAAGACTTAAAGTTGTATCTTAAGTCTAATACATGTCAAGGAGAATGCACAACAAGTTCAAGAAGCAAGCAATGAATTCAAAGAGTCATGCAATGAACCAAATTGAGAAATGATGCTTATCTCTACTTCAAGAAAATGACTTATATTCAATGAAGATTAATTTGCAAGATAGACTGAAGACTTCATCAGTTGAGGAGATGCAATGACCAGTTAAAGATGAAGAATGGAGATGATGTTAATGCCTAAAGAAGATTTCATCAGAATATGCGAAGATCAGTTGAAGAAGTGCAATGCTCAGTTGAAGATATATTGTTTGTTGAAGAATTTGGAAAATGCTCAAGAGATGATTTCATCTGGTGTGCTTAGACCAATTCAAGACAATGCGATTGAAGTTGCTGAGAAGATGGCTCACAATGAATATCTGATCTCTACATGGAATCTAAGTAAAGTATTCTTCTACAATGTAAAGGATCAATGAAGATTAGATGTGTGAACAGATTTCATCTAGTCTGCAATGGTCTCAGTAAAGTGATCTTTAATGAAGAATGAAGAATTGCTATTAAAGAGAGGAAATCAGAATTGAAGCATTGTGAAGCTTCAAACAATTGAGGAAGCTTGGCATTGAAGAAGACATTCTACAATGATAGAAGGAGCTGAGCAAATGAAGAAGAAGAAAAGATGAACAATGATCTAATGAAGCTTTGACAGTTTGAGATTCAAGAATAAGATCAATATCCAATGATTGATTCAATCCAAATTGAATAGAAGTTAACTCTGATGAGTTAGGAAGATTTGATTGATCATCATACCCCAAAGACATACTCTTTGAAGTTCTTATACCAGTGCTTTGATAAGCTTGATTAATAGAAATTTGAAAGCTGAATTCTGGGAAATGAGGAGACTGGTGGAAATGAGGAGTCGCCTCCTGCACATAGAAGCAAAAAGGCCTGAAGACATATTGAACAATGAGGGGACTCATGAAAATAATGTGTCGCCTCTTGATCTCAGAAGCAAAATGTCTGGAGACCAAATAGAAAATGAGCGGACACATTATAATGAAGTGTCACCTCATGAAGACAGACGCCAAGGCTTGAAGATAAGATGATCAATGAGCGGACACCTGAAGATGAAGTGTCGCCTCCTGGTAGCAGAAGCAAAAGGCTTGAAGTTTAAATGATCAATGAGTGGACACTTGAAGCAGAAGTGTCGCCTCATGACAGTAGAAGCCAAATATGAAGAAGACAGATGAACAAGGAGTTGCCTCATCAACATGAAGAGGGGGCTCATGAGCTCAGTGAACGACGTCTGGTAAATGCAGAAGCAGGAAGTGTCGACACTACAAAAAGTGGAGCCGACTCCCTCTATTATAACGGCTATTTTTCTTAACGTTATAACTGACTGGACGCACATTAATGATACCCAACCATCTCCAATGGATGTAATAAATGCAAGGGTATATATACTAGCCTCCAACTGCATTTATATATAAGAATCAAGAGGAAGAAACAATAAGAGACAAGAATCACTGATATACACTGAATATTCTTCCTACCTTCATCTGTAAGCTTTGATTGTAAATCTACTCTGGTTAGAGAGTTTGTTTGTGAGTTTTATATTTCTATACACTTGTATTTGAGAGCTTGAGAGTTCTCTTGTGTAAAGCAAAACTCTTGTAAAGTTTGAGTGGAGCTTGGATAAAACCACTTGGGGATTGAAGAGCTCGGTGAGGAGTTCTTTGTAAAGTAAGCTGAGCACTTTGTCAATCAGCAGCCCATCTTGTAATAGGTGATTACATAGTGAAAGAAGGCTTCAAGGAGGTCTTGGGGTGAGGACGTAGAGCACGGTTTGTGGTTGAACCTCGGTAAATCTGTGTCTCTCTTCTATTGCTCTGTTTTCTTTACTTCTATTGATAACATTGCTTTGCACATAGATTAACCACTGCTATATTGTTTAGATTAATTTTAATTAATCTTAACTTGCATTAATATTGAAAAAACCCAATTCACCCCCCTCTTGAGTTGCTTATTGGACCAACAATTGGTATCAGAACTAGTATTCCTGTTATTAAGGCTTAACAACCTAGGAATAGATCCATGGCAACCAATTTCGGAAGCTTTTTTGGTGAGGGTCAATCCACAAATAGACCACTTATGTTTAATGGCACAAATTACAATTATTGAAAAAATAGAATGAGAATCTATATCCAATCGGTAGATTATGAACTTTGGAGACTTATTGTAAATGGACCTAAAACTCCTACTTCCAGAATAGAACAAATGGTTGTCCCTAAACCAGAATCTGAATGGGATGAAGATGATCTGAAAATGCTACAATCTAATGCTAAAGCTATGAATATCCTATATTGTGCACTTGATCCCAATGAATTCAATCGCATTTCCACTTGTGAATCTGCTAAAGAAATATGGGATAGACTAGAAGTCACACATGAAGGTACCAATCAAGTTAAAGAATCTAAAATCAATATATTGGTACATAGCTATGAATTGTTCAAAATGAAATATGAAGAATCTATCACTGAAATGTTCAATAGGTTCGCTGATATTATTAATGGTTTAAAATCTCTTGGAAAAGTGTATCCTAACAGTGAACAGGTAAGGAAGATTCTAAGGTCTTTGCCAAAGACTTGGGAAGCCAAGGTCACAGCAATTCAAGAAGCAAAAGACCTTAATATTCTACCACTGGAAGAACTCTTGGGCTCTCTAATGACACATGAGCTCACATAAAAGCAACATGCCCAAGAGGATGAAGAAAAGAAGAAAAGAGTAGTTGCATTTCAATCCACCTGTCAAGATGATGAATCAGCAAGTGAAGAGAATGAAGATGAAATTGCTCTCATCACTCAAAAATTCAGGAGATTCATAAAGAAGAAATGGAGAGGTGGAAAGAAGCAGGAAGCCAAACGAGAACCTAACAAAGACTCCAACATAATCTGCTACGAATGCAAGAAACCTGGCCACATGAAGGCAGAATGTCCTCTGCTCAAAAAGAGAAAAAAGAAATATCAAGAGAAGAAGGCCATGGCAGTCATGACATGGAGTGATGATGAAGAATCAAGCTCTGAGGAAGAAACTGAACCACAGGAAGTGGCTAACCTATGTCTCATGGCTTATAATGATGATAGTGAGGTATCTGATTCATCCCAATTTACTTTTAATGAATTACAAGATGCCTTTGATGATTTAATTTGTGAATTTAGAAAATTAGGAATTAAAAATGGACTTCTTAAGAAGATGATTTCTACTCTTACTATTGAAAATGAAAATTTGCAAAAGGAAAATGAGGCTTTGAAAAATGAAGTTTGTGTCTTAAACGATAAGGTTAAGAAAAATTCTCTTCAAGAAGAATTTTCAAAAGAAAATCACATTTTGCTTGATAAAGTTAAACACTTGGAAATAAGTCTTCATAGATGTGTAAATGGAAAAGAAAAACTGGATGCAATTTTAGGAAAACAAAATTGCTCATTTGACAAAGCTGGCCTTGGTTTTGATCCATTTAAAAGGAAGAATTTTTCAAAAGGCAGATTTGGAACTTCAACTGGAAAAACACAGGTTTCATGTTTTTACTGTCATAAAAAGGGACACATTACTAGTAGAAGCTTTGCCTTACAGAAATCAAATGTTCCTAGCAATGCATGGGTCTCTAGAAGACCAATGAGGACTAACCCCCAAGCACCCCAGATGATTTGGGTACCTAAGGTCAGATAAATTCTGCTGCAGGTTTGCTTTCAAGCCAAATCCAAGAAAGATCATTGGTACTTGGATAGTGGATGCTCAAGGCACATGACGGGAGATGAAGCTCAATTCACTTCTCTCTCTCCAAAGGATGGAGGTCTTATCACATTTGGTGACAATAGCAAAGGAAAGATCATCGGTATAGGTAGTATTGGTAAGAATTTCTCTACGCCTATCGAAAATGTATTACTTGTTAAGGGACTCAAACACAATCTTTTGAGCATTAGTCAATTGTGTGACAAAGGGTGCAAGGTTGTATTTGAATCCACTAAATGTGATGTAATTGACATTAATAATAACAAGATAATTCTCACTGAACATAGACAAGGCAATATTTATGTTTTCAATCTTAATGATTTATCTTCATGTAAAATAGAATGTCTTCCTGCTATGAATAGTGATGAAAGTTGGTTATGGCATAGAAGACTTAGTCATATTAGTATGAACATTCAAAAGTTTCTAAACATGATTTAGTCAAAGGTCTTCCAAAGATAAAATTTGACAAAAACAGAATTTATGATGCTTGTCAATTAGATAAGCAAACTAGAATCTCTTTCAAATTCTTAAATATGCTCACTACCTCTAGGCCACTTCAACTATTGCATATGGATTTATTTGGACCTACTAGGACTCTAAGTCTTGGTGGTAAACAATATGCACTTGTTATTGTTGATGATTATTCTAGATTTACTTGGACATTCTTCTTAGCTCATAAGGATGAGACAATTGTTTTCTTTACAAAATTTTGTAGAAAAGTCCAAAATGAAAAGGGAATTTCAATTACTTTTATTAGGACTGATCATGGAGGGGAATTCGATTGTAAACCTTTTGAAATGTTTTGTGATGAAAATGGTTTTGATCACAATTTCTCAGCCCTTAGAGCACCTCAACAAAATGGGGTTGTTGAAAGGAAAAACAGAGTTTTAGAAGAAATGGGTAGAACCATGCTTTGTGAAAATGATTTACCAAAATACTTTTGGGCTGAAGCTGTTAACACAGCTTGTTATGTTTTAAATCGAATTTTATTTAGAAAGTTTTTAAACAAAACCCCCTATGAACTTTGGAAAGAAAAGAAACCAAATGTCTCATACTTTAAAGCTTTTGGATGTAAATGCTTTGTATTGAATAACAATAAAGACAACCTCGGTAAGTTTGATGCTAAATCAGATGAGGGTGTATTTCTTGGCTATTCAACACATAGCAAGGCTTATAGAGTCTTTAATAAAAGGACTCTAGTTGTTGAAGAATCTGTCCACATCACTTTTGATGAACTTAATCATTCTTCAAAGAATGTTGCAAGTGATGATGCAGATGAGCTAGAATCTGGAATGAAAAAGACAGACATCCAACCAAGCTCAAAAGAGGAACCTCAAAAAGAAAGAGATGTACAAGGAGTTCCTACCAGCCAACAAGAAATTAATGAAGGACTACCTAAGGAATGGAAGTTTGTGAATAACCATCTTACGGAACAAATCCTAGGTGATCCTTCACAAGGTATAAGAACTCGATCGTCTATTAAAAATATATGTAATCATCTTGCATTCTTATCTCAAATAGAACCTAAGTGTTTTAATGATGCTGAACATGATGAATTTTGGATAAATGCAATTCAAGAGAAATTAAATCAATTTGAAAGGAATGAGGTATGGCACCTTGTTCCTAGACCTAGTGATCATCCAGTTATTGGAAGTAAATGGGTATTTAGAAACAAAATGGATGAATCTGGAATTGTTGTGAGAAACAAGGCTAGACTTGTTGCTCAAGGTTATAGTCAGGAAGAAGGCATTGATTTTGATGAAACCTATGCTCCTGTAGCTAGACTAGAAGCCATTAGATTATTACTTGCATTTGCTTGTTTTAAAGATTTTCAATTGTATCAAATGGATGTGAAAAGTGCTTTTCTAAATGGTTTTATCACTGAAGAAGTTTTTGTTGAACAACCACCTGGTTTTGAAGATCCAAAACTTCCTGACCATGTTTTTAAACTAACAAAAGCTTTATATGATTTGAAGCAAGCCCCAAGGGCTTGGTATGAAAGATTAAGTAAGTTTTTTTATTGAAAAGGTTTTTCTAGAGGAAAAATAGATACAACTTTTTTTTTTTATCAAAATAAAAAACAGTGACATGCTTGTAGTACAAATTTATATTGATGATATTATATTCGGTGCTACTAATGAATCGCTTTGCAAAGAATTTGCTAAGTGTATACAGGAAGAATTCGAAATGAGCATGATGGGAGAACTCAACTACTTTCTCGGACTTCAAATCAAGCAATCGAAGGAAGGCATCTTTATCAACCAAGCCAAGTACATCAAGGACTTAGTCAAAAAGTTTGGCATGGAAAATGCAAAGCCTTTAAGTACTCCAATGAGTACTACAACTAAATTGGATAGCGATGAGAAAGGTAAGTCAGTAGATACTAAGCTTTATAGAAGTATGATAGACTCTCTATTGTATCTAATTGCTAGTAGACCTGACATAATGTTTAGTGTTTGCTTATGTGCTCGCTTTCAATCTAATCCTAAAGAATCTCATATGATTGCTGTAAAAAGGATTTTTCGTTATCTAAAGCACACACCAAACCTTGGATTATGGTATCCAAAGGGCATTTGTTTTAATCTAAATGCTTACATTGACGTTGACTATGCGGGGAGTAGAGTTGATAGGAAGAGTACAAGTGGCTCTTGCCAACTCCTAGGCAATATGATTGTACCTTGGTTTAGCAAGAAACAAAACTCAGTTGCTCTCTCCACAACTGAGGCTGAATATGTAGCAGCTGGGAGTTGTTGTGCACAAGTGTTGTGGATCAAACAACAATTAGAAGATTATGGAGTCTTGTTTGATCATATTCGTATTAAATGTGATAATACTAGTGTAATAAACTTGACTAAAAATTCTATTCAATACTCTCGCACAAAATACAATGAAATCAGATATCACTTTATACGTGATCATGTGCAAAAAGGTGATATAGAACTTGACTTTGTGTGCACTGATATACAATTAGCTGATATCTTTACTAAACCATTAAGTGAAGATCGTTTTTGTATGATTAGAAGAGAATTAGGGATGAGTGATCCTATATGTTAAACTTATGTTTGATTCGAGTGAAAATTGTATTTTGAATGTCTAAATATGTTTGTCATTCATATGAAATACTTTTCTTGAATTCATGATACATTATATGATCATATTAAGATGTCTTTTATCTCATAAATTGAAAAAGATCATTTCATGAAAGTCTTATGATTCATATGCTCAGTCTGGGTGAAAGAGTCGACACTTTATTTCATAGAGTCGCCTCATCACATCAGTGGACTTAAATCATTTTATTAACAAGTCATGTGTCGCCTCATTTAGTTCATGAGTCGCCTCATGCTGCGGGCCTATATACTTTGACGAATCCCACTTTACAAACATTCGAAATTTCCCTCTCATTCATTTACTCTCACTCTTTTTCTCTCCCGCTCCACTGTTCGCACCAAAACCAAAGGTCACTCACAAACCTTCGTGTATCTTCATCTCTATCTTTCTATAAACCCTTGTCGATCCTCTCTCTCTCTGTGTCAACCTTCACTACTCCTACAATGGCTCCCAAAACCTCTAAACCGAAAAAGATGTCCAAAGCCCTAGTGGTAGTACCTGTCCCTGCTTCAACTGAACCGAAGAGAAAATCCAAAGGAGGGTCTAGCAAAGACAAAGGCAAGCGCAAGAAGAGTAAAACTGGAGAAGCTTTATCCTTAGCAGCTCTGGAATGGAATGAACTATATTTTAGTGAGGGCAAGGCCCATGAAAGGTATAATTTGACCTTCTCTCTTCGAAAAGTATTCAATGGAAGATGGATAGACTATAAATTCTTTGATCTTCATAAGTTCGAATTTGGTGCAAAATTTGACAACCTAGGGTGGAAGTATATGACAACACTCAGGGATGATGTTTACCCTGATTTGGTAACTCATTTTTATTCAAATGCTGAAAGGGAATCTGGAGAAGTATCTGCCAAAAGTTATGTTAAAGGAATTACTATCAATTTGGATAGAGAAGCAATTAGAAATATTCTTGGAATCAGAATTGGTGGAGAAGTCTATAGAGATAGTGTCTCTAGAAAAGACCAATTAAAAGTCCTTGATGGAAAAGACATGGATGAAAATGTACAGCCTCTTGCTATTAATCTACCTCTTGAATTAAGGCTTGTCCATCACTTTATCTGCACCATATTCACTCCTAACACTGGGAAATATGACTATGTTTCGAAAAAGGAGTTGTTCTTTCTATGGGCTTACATAACTGATACAAGAATAGATTTGTCTCTGTTTATTTTGGATCACATATATAAGGCCACAATCTCCAAAATAACTCTGCCATATGAAATCTTCTTGACAAAGGTTTTCAAGCATTTTGGTATTGATCTGAAAAATGAGAAGAAGATAATCCCCAAAGTTATTAATGATGAGTATAATGAGAGAACACTCAAAAGAATGGGGTACATGCTAAAGGATGACAAATGGATTCCCAAGAAAATTGAAGGAGAAAGAACTTCAAAAGGAAAAACCTCATCTGGAAGCACCTCGAGGCAGAGAAGCACAAGAAGATTATTAAGTCTCGAATCACAAGAAAGCACAGGGGATCTAAATTCTTTTATGGCTCAAGTTATGGAATCTCTGGACAAACTACATCACAAGGCTGATATTGCAAACACAAGGATGATGATTTGTGAAAGAAAGATAAGAGAACTCAAAAAGGAGGTTCAAACTTTGAGAAATACTAAAGGAAAACTTACAAAAGAAGAAGAAGAGGAAGAAGAAGCTAATGAGGAAGAAGAGCAAGCACAGGAAAGGGAAGAAGCCAGGGAACAGGACTCTTCGGCCACTGAGTCTGAAGCTCACTAGACCATCCTTCCTTAATCCTATTTATCCTCACCTATCACCTTTCCTCACCTCATACTTCCTCTCACTTCATCACATCTGTTTTTCTCATGGCCCTGTTATAACATTTTTTTTGGCCTTAGATAAATGCTTTTGTTTTGATTCTGAAATAGTGATTATGAACATGATAATTGTACAATCTTTTGTAATCTCACAAGTTTCATTCAATGAAATATCATTCTCTTTTGGTATCACATTTGCTTGCTCTAATAGCTTGCTTGTTTGTTTATTTCTCTGTTTCAACCATATATTCTGCTCTTTATATTTTTTTTGCTATTATACCTGTCTATTATTCTAACTTATTTGATATCATACTCATTCTATTTCTCTTTTTGATGAATTGACAAAAAGGGGGAGAAGTATGGGCAAAATTAAAATCAAACTTGCATTAAACAAGTTTGTAAGTATGATGGCAAAATTAATGCAAACTGAAGAAGAATACAATACATGTTTGTTGAAAACTAAGTCAAACATTTCTTTGAATGGGAATAACATGACTTATGGGGAGAAATATTTTTTCATTAGAAAACTTGAATTGGATAAGAAATGGATTTTACTAAAATAACCATGAATTGCTTATTGCATTGACATTAAATGAAAATGACATAAAATGAGTACCTTTTGACATAAATAGAGCATGTTCTCAAGGGGAGTAACATGAATCTCTTATCTCAAAATGTCTTTGATTTAACTGACAAAAACTCCCTGAAACTGTTTTTGAAATGCTTTTATCCTTTAAGCATCATTTGCTTAATTACAAAACAAAGGGGGAGTTTTCTCATTGGTATGATTATTTAACTCTGTTCACTTAATTCATTCTTATATGAACTTATTTTGTAAAGGTTTTGTCATCATAAAAAATGGGGAGATTGTTGAGTCAAGGTTGATCCTTGTTGACTCAAGGTTAATTCCCATGTTGATTTTGATGATAACTAAACCTTGTGTTATGTTACTAATGAATCTACTTAGTGTGCAGATTAACAAAGCTCATAACTAAAACTTAAAGTTGTATCTTAAGTCTAATACATGTCAAGGAGAATGTACAACAAGTTCAAGAAGCAAGCAATGAATTCAAAGAGCTATGCAATGAACCAAACTGAGAAATGATGCCTATCTCTACTTCAAGAAAATGACTAACATTCAATGAAGATTAATTTGCAAGATAGACTGAAGACTTCATCAGTTGAGGAGATGCAATGATCAGTTAAAGATGAAGAATGGAGATGATGTTAATGCCTAAAGAAGATTTCATCAGAATATGCAAAGATCAGTTGAAGAAGTGCAATGCTCAGTTGAAGATATATTGTTTGTTGAAGAATTTGAAAAATGCTCAAGAGATGATTTCATCTGGTGTGCTTAGACCAATTCAAGACAATGCGATTGAAGTTGCTGAGAAGATGACTCACAATAAATATCTGATCTCTACATGGAATCCAAGTAAAGTATTCTTCTACAATGTAAAGGATCAATGAAGATTAGATGTGTGAACAGATTTCATCTAGTCTGTAATGGTCTCAGTAAAGTGATCTTTAATGAAGAATGAAGAATTGCTAACAAAGAGAGGAAACCAGAATTGAAGCATTGTGAAGCTTCAAACAATTGAGGAAGCTTGGCATTGAAGAAGACATTCTACAATGATAGAAGGAGCTGAGCAAATGAAGAAGAAGAAAAGATGAACAATGATCTAATGAAGCTTTGACAGTTTGAGATTCAAGAAGAAGATTAATATCCAATGATTGATTCAATCCAAATTGAATAGAAGTTAACTCTGATGAGTTAGGAAGATTTGATTGATTATCATACTCCAAAGACATACTCTTTGAAGTTCTTATACCAGTGCTTTGATAAGCTTGATCAATAGAAATCTGAAAGCTGAATTCTGGGCAATGAGAAGACTCATGAAAATAAGGAGTCGCCTCCTACATACAGAAGCAAAAAGGCCTGAAGACATATTGAACAATGAGGGGACTCATGAAAATAATGTGTCGCCTCTTGATCTCAGAAGCAAAATGTCTAGAGACTAAATAGAAAATGAGCAGACACATTATAATGAAGTGTCGCCTCATGAAGACAGACGCCAAGGCTTGAAGATAAGATGATCAATGAGCGAACACCTGAAGATGAAGTGTCGCCTCCTGGTAGCAGAAGCAAAAGGCTTGAAGTTTAAATGATCAATGAGTGGACACCTGAAGCAGAAGTGTCGCCTCATGACAGCAGAAGCCAAATATGAAGAAGACAGATGAACAAGGAGTCTCCTCATCAATATGAAGAGGGGACTCATGAGCTCAGTGAACAACGTCTGGTAAATGCAGAAGCAGGAAGTGTCGACACCACAAAAAGTGGAGCCGACTCCCTCTATTATAACGGCTATTTTTCTTAACGTTATAACTGACTGGACGCACATTAATGATACCCAACCATCTCCAATGGATGGAATAAATGCAAGGGTATATATACTAGCCTCCAACTGCATTTATATATAAGAATCAAGAGGAAGAAACAACAAGAGATAAGAATCACTGATATATACTAAATATTCTTCCTACCTTCATTTGTGAGCTTTGATTGTAAATCTACTCTGGTTAGAGAGTTTGTTTGTGAGTTGTATATTTTTATACACTTGTATTTGAGAGTTTGAGAGTTCTCTTGTGTAAAGCAAAACTCTTGTAAAGTTTGAGTGGAGCTTGGACAAAACCACTTGGGGATTGAAGAGCTCAGTGAGGAGTTCTTTGTAAAGTGAGCTGAGCACTTTGTCAATCAGTAGCCCATCTTGTAATAGGTGATTACATAGTGAAAGAAGGCTTCAAGGAGGTCTTGGGGTGAGGACGTAGACCACGGTTTGTGGTTAAACCTCGGTAAATCTGTGTCTCTTTTCTATTGCTCTGTTTTCTTTACTTCTATTGATAACATTGCTTTGCACATAGATTAACCACTGCTATATTGTTTAGATTAATTTTAATTAATCTTAACTTGCATTAATATTGGAAAAACCCAATTCACCCCCCCTCTTGGGTTGCTTATTGGACCAACAGTGTCCTTTTGCCTTAGGCTTATTTTGGTGCTCCTGATTCAGGGTTTATGCTCCTGGTCGATGGACTGGTCTTCAGAAGGTGATATCGAGGATCACCAGCCTCCAATTTAGGTCATCGGAGCTTGTCAAGGCTTTAGTTTATGAACTTCGAAGCTTCAGGCTTACAGTATAGGGTTACAGAGTCCGACTGTGCTATGATTATTGAGACTTGAGGTTAATGATGTTAGGCGATGCTGATAGAGATCGGAGATGACTGATCTCCGAGATGATATCATTAGAGTCCAATCGGGATGCAGTCATTTGGACTTTGGTTTAAGGTGATCGGAGATGACCGATCTTTAGGATGATGTCATCGAAATTCAACCAAGATGTGGTCACTTGGACTTCGGTCTAAGGTGATCGGAGATGACTGATCTTCGAGATGATGTCATCAGAGTCGGATCGGGATACGGTTGCTTGGATTCCGGTTGAAGGTGATTGGAGATGACTGATTTTCGAAATGATGTCATTAGAGTCTAATCAGGATGCGCTCTCTTAGACTCCAATTTAAGGTGATCGGAGATGACTAATCTTTGGAATGATGTCATCAGAATAGAAACCGGGATGTGATTGCCTGGACTCCGGTTTATGGTGATTGGAGATGACTGATCTCCAAAACGATGTCATCAGAGTTTGATAGGGATGCGGTCGCTTGGACTTCGGTTTGAGGTGGTTGGAGATGACTGATCTCCGAAATGATGTCATCAAATTCTGATCGAATGCAATCGCTTGGACTCTGGTTTAAGGTGATCGGAGATGACTAATCTCTAAAATGATGTCATCGAAGTCTGACAGCGATGTGGTTGCCTGGACTCCAGTTTATGGTGATCGAAGATGACTGATCTGTGGAATGATGTCATCAGAGTTTGACCAGGATATAGTAGCCTGGACTCCTATTTAAGGGGTCATCGGAGTCTAACCAGGATTCGATCTTCTAGACTCTGGTTTAAGGTGTCATTGGAGTCCACCGGGATGCAGTCTTCGAGACTCCGGTTTAAGGTGTCATTGGAGTCTGATCGGGATATGGTCACTTGAACTCTGATTTAAGGTATCATCAAAGTTCGACAGGGATGCGATCTCTGGGACTTTTGTTTAAGGTGTCATCAAAGTCCGACTGGGATGTGGTCTCCTAAACTTCGGTTTAAGGTGTCATGGTGTCATGGAAGTCGGACCGGGATGTGGTCTTCGGGACTTCGGTTTATGGTGTTGTTGGAGTTCAACTAAGATGTGGTCGCGTGGACTCCGATTTAAGGTGTCATCAGAGTCCGACCGGGATGCAGTCTTCAAGACTTCAGTTTAAGGATATGATGTGTGGGCCGAGGGTCAATTTTGGGTGTCAACTCTCTTCCAAAAGTTGCATTTGTTTGGAGTGGTGCTCGAGTTGTGCTTAAGTATTCTTAGTCTCATCTATGAACTTTTAAGTTGTGCTTTAATATTATTAGTCCCATCATATGAACTTTCTCCTTTCCCCTTGTATTGCATTGTCAACTTAATGACATCAATGTAAATTTTGTAAGAAAAGTAAGACATAATGCCCTTTTCATGATAGTGTCTTGGTTTAGGTTTCTTTAGCTAAAGTATGATTTTGTGTTATTTATGCTAGGGTTAATTACATAGACATCCCCTGAACCATTGTTTTAAAAACAAGATTGGACCGGCCGATTCAATCGGTAAAATTAGAAATTGGCTCGGTAAACGGTCTAAATTACCTTTAAAACTGTTTGAATAAATAACATGTAAAGAACCAGTTAACCCAATGGTTAAACCAAAAAACTAAACTGAAAACTGCCAAAGGTACCGGCCGGTTCAACTCCTTTGACAACCTTTTTTTATTATTTATGGGTAAGTGGTCCCTTATCTCTCTCTCTCTCACTCTTGACAGTTTGTGTTTTCACTGTTTGGGTAAGTGGCCTTCTCTTTCTCTCTCTTTCAATAGTTGTTGCATATATATTTATCATATATGGGACCTACATTTATACCACCATAAACTACATTTTATACCACCCTAAATCTTTCAATTTATTGCGTTTTTTCTTTTAATATATATATACACACCAAGAGGAGCCATATGCCACTATTTTCTTTCAATTTAATACTCTTCCACTCTCTCAATTTAATAAAATTGTATAAATTGTCAAAAGAATTCAGATTTTTTTTTTTTTTTGCATTTTAACTACATATTATTTATTTATATATGTGTAATGTATTTATGATGTCACGGATCAATTCCAGTTGACCTAATGATTAAACCAATGATCTGTAACCCGGTCATTTTTTCGATTCACTCAACGGTCCGATTTTCAAAACATTGTCCTGAACTGTGACTCAGTATCACCCTTTTTATAACTAGACTAAGAAATTATTTATTGAACTTGTCCATGATCTGTTAAGGAATTAGTTGTTCAATAGGCAAATCAAATTCAACTATACCACTCAGGAGTTATCTGATTGCAATTGATAGACTCTATATCATTTTTAGTTTCCCCCAATTTACATACTTCGATCTCTCAATCTGTAGTATGCCTTTGATAACTTCTTTTATGAGTCATTTAGAGTAAATTTATCTAACAGTTGTCCTTGCATATCACTTTTAATAGCTCCATTTTCTTAACCAAACAGTATTATAGAGCAGAATCAAAAACATATTTGTACCACATTTTGTGTGTGTGAGTGCATGCACGAACATGTTTTTGTGAGTGTGGCTGACCGTGTAATTGTGCATACTTGAAGCTCTGATTAACCAAAGACTAAATGGATACAATAGATTAAAATTATATAACATGTTTTGAGCACCAAATACTATAGAGTAGTAGTTGATTAATAGTAGAATAACCTTTCATAATTGAGGAATTACACAACGTGTCATTATGCCTGGTATTAAGAACCCGTTAATACATTGTTTGGTCTCATATTCTCCAGTAAATTAGCCAATAATACGACTTCTTTGAATCGCAATCTGTAGAGGTATAAATTTCCTTTTGTGTCAAATTCTTTTGCGAAGTTGGGGCAATAGAATACAGTAAAGAAGACTTAACTACCAATAATTAGGGTAACTCTATTGACACCACAACTTTTGTTTTTGCGAGATTAAGTACTACTGTCTTATAGATGGTTGTGCAACACCTTGTTGATAACTTCAACCTTAATTCACACATCTTTTGTATGCAATTCAGATGACAAATAACATGGCATTACCGGCCACGTGCATCGCACGTGATTACACACTAGTATGGATTATAATATTAGGGACTATAATTTACACATAGAATTGTCACACGGTCAGAGAATGTACGTACTTAAAATTGACAACATTTATAAACAAACTAGGCTAGGCTATGTTCGGTATAGCATAATAAGGCAAAGTACTAAAAGCATAATAAGGCAAAGTAGTAAAAGCTAAAAAAACCTTTTCATAGGCCTTGTTAGCTAGAATAATGCGAGAGAGTACTCGGAAAGAGAGACAGAGGGAATAGTTTCTGTATTAAATTGATAAATAATAATTAAAGAGATGTACACCATATACATAGAGCACTAGTGGAGTGCTATACGAGAAAGCATGAAATAGGAAAGGAAGTAAATTAGGAAACCTAGCTAGAACATACACCAAATCATATTAAATACACTTAGAGATAGTCCTTCTGACGTCTCTCTGACTGTGCACTTCCTAGATAATATGCAAAACCAAACCTCATATGGTATTGCCACGTGAGATGAGAGATCCAAATTAAGTGTTCTGTTCGGTTCATGAGTTTCAGTGGTCTTCAATCTTCATATACCCTAGGGTTGGACGTGGTTGGTAGCAACGCCAACGGCGTCATCCGGGATATATTTTCCCCAGAACCAGTGCGACTTCCACACTCTGTTGATCTCTTCAATTGGGACATTCTTGGTCTCGGGCAAGAAAAAGTAGACAAAAAGTGTCATTACGATCATAAATCCACCAAAGAAGAAGAAGAGACCAAACTTCATGTGGCAGAGCATGGAGAGGAAGGCTTGACCGATGATAAAGGTGAAGAACATGTTGACAGAGACGTTGATGGATTGCCCGGCCGATCGGATCTCCATGGGGAAGATCTCACTTGGCACTAACCAACCCAATGGACCCCAAGACCATGCAAAGCCAGCTACATATAAGCAAATCATGATCAATGCAAAGTTGCCCATGCCTATGGAGAATGATCCTTCGCCCGCAACTCCAAACACACTGCCAACGATGGCTCCCACAGCAATCTACAATTTAAAAAAAAAAAAATCAGTGGTGATGATTACTGTATCCTGTTTAATGAAGAATTGTCAAAAGCAACAACATATATATATATATATATATATATTGAATATAACTTTAATTTTACCTGGCAAATAAGCATCTGAATGCCACCTTGTAGGAACAGAGTCCTTCTTCCGAACTTATCGACTGTGAAGACTGACACCAATGTAGCAACTACGTTAACAAGGCCAGTAATGACAGCACTCATAAGAGAAGCATTATCTCCGAAGCCTAGTGTTTTGAAAAGAACTGGGGCGTAAAACATGATCACATTAATGCCAGTGAGTTGTTGGAAGAATGGAATGAAGAAGACAATCACAAGTTGAGGCCTGTATCTCCTCTGTAAAATGTTCCTCCATGGATGCTGCACCTGCTTTGAAGCCTCGCTTGCGTCGATAAGTTCTTGGAACTCTGCATTGACATCTTCCACCCCTCTAATCTTCTGCAGCATTTCCCTTGCCTTCTCTGCATGGCCTCTCTCGATGAGGGAATTGGGTGTGTCCGGCAGGAAGAGAGCTCCAACCGTCATAATGACTGCAGGAACAGCTGCCAAAGCCAAGGATATCCTCCACCCTTCTCCACCCTTCATCTGGGCTGTGCCGTAGTTCACCAGGCCTGCAGCTAAAATTCCAATCGTAATGGCCATTTGGAAACCAATGTTGAGTGCTCCTCTAATCCTCGCTGGCGCCATTTCTGACAGATAAACTGGTACGGACTGCCATGCATATATATATATTGTTAAATTAGTCACAGAGAGAGAGAGAGAGAGAGAGAGAGAGAGAAATGAAATAATTTTTCACCTGATTAGCATATCCAATTCCCGCTCCAAGCAACAAACGACCAATGATAAGCATTGCAACGTTTTGAGCAGCGCCATTAAGGATTGCTCCAACAAGGAAAATTGTACCTCCAACAAGCATGGAGACTTTTCTGCCAAAGAGCCTCGTTGTGGCTGAAGCAAAGAAGGAAGACACCAAGGCCGCAAGGTAAAGGGAAGATGTGAACAGTGTAAGCAGGTGACTATCGAATTTGCAGTACTGACTTTCATGCTTCAGATTCTTTTCCTTCTTGTATACAGTTGGGAAGAACTTCTGCAAGAACTCATCCATGGATGTTACACCTCCTGCACCAAATTATATATAAGTATGCTAATAACCATAACAACATCATTAATGGAAAACCATTTTCATTCTCCTGAAGAACAAATTAGGGATTGAATGCCAAGAGTTGTAGATGATGGGAGCACTAACAAACCTGAGATACCGATGTCATAACCGAAGATGAGACCACCAGTGGCGGCTACCAAACAGGTTATCACCACAAAGCCAGTGACACGGCCCTCATGATTCGCGGAACCTCCCTCAGTAACAAATCCTCCACCTGCCATCTTTGTTGTAGCAAACTCCTGTGTTATGCTTTTTAGCACTTTTTTTTTCTTTGATCTTAGTTATGGAAGAAATAAAGGTAGTCTCTCAATTTATAGAAACTCCTTTATCTTCCCTCACTATATGGGCTAGCAATCTCCTTGCTTTTTTGGCCCGTCTTTCCTCACTGTCATGATCTCCAGCCAACCTGAGCTTTATATAGGTTTTCAAAGTATTCCTAGACCCGACAAAGTTGCGGTATCTTTAGCAATACAGGTGAAAATAGAATATAGTCAAGCAATTTTCTTTTGGCTTTGACCATTTTATTCACTAAGATCAATTGTGACTAAAAGCAGATAAGGCGGGTTCAAATCCTTTACTATTTGACCACTCTGGTTCAAACTGTTGTGCGGCTGAACGTTAAGTTAGCTTCTTAAAGATAAAATTGGTTCTTTTAGATAAAACTACTGGGGCAAAGCTACACATCCATAAAATTTATACAGAATTTATATTCAAAATGGTGTAACTGAGTTGTGAGTTTATCACTTTAAAACAAAAAATTCACCAAGATATATTTTAATTACAAAACTGCCACTGCTACATCATTCTGGTTCAAAATTCTAAACAAAATTTTTAAAAGAATAGTATTTTTCAAACTGTTGCCTTTTGTTTAGGGATAAATTTGGGTGAGTTCTAGTAGAGCCTTTGACTGCCTTGGTATATGGAATAAACTTAAGGGTTTAATAGGCTAAGACTTTGGGGCTGGATGGCCACTGCTTAAGATTGAGACAAAATTCGTGTACACGTTCACTGGAGTGATGTAAAAAAAATAGTAATTGGATGAATCAGAAAATTATTGATGCCATGTCAGCCGATAAACAATACCGGTTGGTATAACATTTCTCTTCTTGTTATTATCACTATTACTTTTGCCTTCAAGAAAAAAAGATATTGACCCTTATATTTAAACTGTTAAGTTTCGGATAAAGTGCAAGGATACATTGTGTAATTAATTAATTTTTTTTTTTTGTTCAAATCAAATATACTTTTGGCATGAGTAATCGTTTCTTCTTTATATGTTTGGTGATGCCATGATGAAATGGTTTTTTGAGCAATAGCAAGAATTTTATTGACATAACAAGTCAAAGGTTTTACCTACAGAACTACAATGATTGTATAAGGTGCTACCATTCTTTCGACAGTCAGATTCTTTTGGAGGTGGTGCCTTGATTTTTGCTTAAGTATTCTTAGCCCCAACATACCAACTTTCTCCATTCCCCTGGGTATTATAACTTAGCCACCATAATAAATAAATAAATAAAAAATGATCGCGGTAATAAATTCCTTTTGTGAGGCCAAGTCATTGATCTAAAAATTTGTTGAAACATAGTGTTCTGACTGGACAACAACTAGTTAGTGTATTTGTGTGCTTGTATTTGTATATAATATGAAACTTTACATAGAATTCACTAGGTTTTCTCTTCTATTTAGGTGTCACATCTATTGCTGTTCCGTTGTCTCTCTTTTTAATTGAAAGTTGGGGCTAATTACCTGGACCTCTCCTGAGGTTTACTTAATTGTACGGACAACACCCATACATCTTGAAATTACATTGGTTTCCCTTGTTTTTAATTAAACATTTGTGATAGATTCCTCCTTTCTATTCATGTCGTTTGGTTGTCCAGCCGGAAATGTTGATGTCTTCTACTATATCAAAAAAGAGACAAAAACATATACAAGGGGCATACCTATTGCAATTGTTGGGAACTATCGATACATGAAGATGGGGACCAACCACTAAACAATTAGGTAAAAGCCAACAAACTTGCAATTGTAAAGCGTACAATAGAAAAAAGGCTATGCAATCTACATCATCCTCTCTTGTTTTTAAAGAACTCGCCCTCGAATTTGACTCCTTATTGGAACTATTTTCAGCCACAGGAATGAAATGCTTGACATTAAACACATCAGAAGTTTGAAAGTGATTGGGAAGCTTCAAACGGTAGGCATTATGATTAATCTTCTCAACAATTTTCGAAGACTTTTTCTTACAACAAGCTTGTTATATCTTTTAATGAAAAATCTGTCCTTAGTAAGAATTACCCAAACATAATCTCTAACTTCAAACTCCACAGTTCGCCTATACTTACCAGCTTGTTATTTGTATTTGGCATTGGACTCCAACAAGTTCTATGGAGTGGACTTTTGCATATAGTCACATGCATATATACATATACATATACACCAACCTTGGAAATTTGGTGGTTCAAGGGATGTGCTCTGTTAGAGTTTGTGAGTAGTAGCTGGAGGGGTTGGGAAATGGGGATGACTTCTGGTAGTCGAGGTCGTCTGTGGTAGTAGGAGGTAGGGGTAAGGATGAATTGGGGTAATAGAGGTGAGGCTAGGTGTGGCAAGGATAGGGTGGGAGTATGTTGACACCGGAGGTCTTCATGGTCCACAAGCCTAACTCAATTAGGTTCACAAGACATTAGAGATGAATTTTCAGAAACCAAAAAAACAAGAGAAAAAGTGAAGTCATGGATTTTAAGGCAGATTTACAGCGAAATCTAAAATAATCGGGAGAGTTCCAACAGTTGACCCACATATGGTTGAAAACGTCTAAGAGTCTAGTTTCCAATGCATTAAACAGTGCATCATTTGAAGGTCTGTCGAAAGAGTTATGCCCATTCTACTAAAGTGTGTTTGCGCTAACTGTTTGACCATCAATTCTGTAACTTTTGGTATCCTTTTATTTTTGCTCCAACATAGTTTCTTGGAACTTTACCAATTTTATTTTTCAGTATTTGGAGTCTTGTTAAGTGTCTTTCAAGTTTCTAAATCCTTTTATTAGCTTGTATTAATTTGGGTCAAGTTTTCACTTTTCAAGTTGTTGAAACTCATGTTGCCCTTCTTGAAAGTTGTCTTTGAATTTCACTTATGGTTGGAGGGTTGTTCCATGCCTATATTAGCAAAACTTAATCAAATCTAGTATTGATAATTTTAATGAAATTTCATTTTGGCTTTTGAAGAAGAACGAATTTTTCTTGTTATCCTTTTCTCTTATCCCTTTTGGCAGACTTCTAATTGGGTGATGAGCTTGTTACCCGAGTGTTCGCTTATGTTTCCTCCTCTTTTCTCCATTTTTCGGCTTTAGATTTGGTATCAAAATTTGGCTTCTTGTAGTTGGTCGGCGTCTCGTGAACCTAGTGTTGAAAAGCCCCAAGTCGTGAACAGGACCTTAGAGACGTTGAGATGGATGACTTGAAGAGACAAGTGGAACAACTCTAGTAGCATTTGTAACGCTATGAACCTTTAGAATGTGATGATTCACATCATGATTTAGAGCAACAAATTCCAACGAATAGGAGAAAGTTAAACTCTTCTATTGTGCTCCAACTCAAGTAGTCACGGGAAAAGGGTCTCTCTCTCTCTCTCTCTCTCTCTCTCTCTCTCTCTCTCTCTCTCTCCCCCCCCCCCCCCCCCCCCCCCCCCCCCCTTAATTCCCCTCCCCTCCTTAAGCATCAAGTAAAGAGGCTTCTCCCTATCGTCGATTCCGAGGAAACCATGATTTCCTTCAAGAGTTTGATATCAAAGTTGATATTCCATAGTTTGAAAGAAGAATGCAATGCAAAGAATTCATAGATTGTTTTCTTCATCATGGATCACACTGTTGAAAGAATTTTTGATCTTATGCATGTCACTAAAGATCGCAAGGAAATACTAGTGGCAAGCTTAAGAAACATGCTTCAATTTGGCGGAAACATCTCAAGAACTAGCATGCTCATGAAAGAATGAGTCACATTGTGACTTGGGAAAAGATGAAGAAAGAGCTCGAGAAAATTCTTTTCAAAGAACTACTGCCAAGATACCTATCTCAAGTTCCATAATTTCAAACCAAAGGAGCTGTTCGTAGAAGAATATACAACATAATTTGATCACCTCATGATGCTTTGTGATGTTGCCAAGGTAGATGAACAAACTATAACCTGTTATCTTGGAGGACTTACGTCAAAAATTACTAATGTTGTTCAGCTGCAACCTTATTGGAGTTAAAATATGTTTTTAAGCTGGCAATCAAGGTGGAAAAACAACTCAAAGAAGCACATTGAAATAGCTTTCGGTCTGGGAACAAGGATGGGTTTTGCAAAGAAAGTGTCTCAACTTCCAAACCTCCTTCATCACACAAAGCAGCCCCTCAAGTCACTACACAAATAAGATGGAGCAGCAAGTTCAAGTTATCCTAACAGCTCCAATCTTAACACTCGCAGATGTTTTAAGTGTCAAGGATTATGCCATATTGCCTCCGATTGCACAAACCACAAGATAGTCTCTTTTATGGAAAAGGACATTGGAGAGGAGTCCGAAAAAGATGATGCATCAACCAATGGAGAGAAAGAAGGAAATGGAGAAATCACTAATGGGGATCAAGGAGAGAGCCTAGTTGTTAGAAGAAGCTTATGTGTAATCCATGATGATGAAAACAATTGGCTCTGCAACAATATTCTAGTGTGTAAACCTTTCATTAGAAAGTTTGTGTTGTTTACTTTAATGATATTTTAGTGCAAGGTGAGAACAACACTTGGAGCATCTTCAACAAATGTTCAAGACACTAAGGGAGCAAAAATTGTATTCCAACTTGAAGAAGTGTCACTTCTTTACAAACAGCCTTGCCTTCATAGGCTATGTTATATTCGGTGAGGGCATTAAAGTAGATCCTAGCAAGGTGGAAGCAATTATCAGCTTCCCCATTCCAAGATCAGACTGTGATGTTCAAAGTTTCTATAGTCTTGCTTCATTTTATTGACACTTCATCAAAGGATTCTATTGTGATAATTTTAATACTTTTAAATGCATGAATCATACTGAAGTCTAAGATGGTGAGTGCGAGGTCGATTCTATAGGGACTTGTGAATTTTTAGAAAATTAATTAGAATAAATCTAGTTTACTCTAACCTAGTTAATAAATCTTAAGTTTGTTTAATTATTCTAGCAATGAGAAAAATTATATAAACAACCAAATAGACAAGTAAGCAATTAATCTAACAAATAATTGTAATAAAATAAGAGAAATTAAATTAAGATAACTAAGGTTTCAAAATCATGATTCCTAGGTTGATTTCCTAAGGAGTGTATCCTTTCATCCCAAGTGTAGGATGGCGGAGTAGTATAACTCATGATTCCGAGGTTGATTCCCATGAGGATTGTCTTCAATATGAATTATAAACCTTGACAAGCATTCTTTTCTATCGGATTTGCAACAAGCACAATAGATTACTTCTAAAAAGTAAACCAAAAATGTATTGAGTGTGAGAGATTGATTTAACTAAACTAAAGCAATATCAAAACGTTTAAACTATAAAGGAGAAGGTTTTTGATCCAATTGATCCAATCATCCAATTCGCTCATGGTTTTAAAAAGATTTTATAATTTAAATCATTGGCTTCGTCTTGAGCCTTTATTCGGAAGATGTGTGCATGGACGGTCAAAGACTTAGTCAAGAAGACAAGATTTCGATGGGATCTAAATTTGTGAAAGATTTAATTCAATGATAATTAAATCTAAAATTATAATCAATTTAAGTTATGGATTCGTACCATCGATTTGTTCAATTTCAATACCAAACCAAGGCTTGTGCATTGAGATTACCAAAATTAGTCAACAATCTAATTTTTTTTTAGAGATCTAGAGTTCAATTATGATTTAACGTATGTTCTATAGGTTTCCTAATTTACTTCCTTTCCTATTTCATGCTTTCTTGTACATCTCTTTCATTATTTATCAATTTAATATAAAGCCTATGCTCTCTTTCTTCTCTGTTAATTTCTCTCCCTCATTATTCTAACAAGAAAAATTAAAAAAAATGCTTTCTGGCATCATGTAATGTTCTCGTAATAAAAACTATATCTTAGAAGAGCACAATAAGAGAAACAGAAGGAAAATTAGAATGCTTATAGCTTTTTATTACTTTGCCATATTTGAACAAAGCCTAACCATTTGGTTTTGAAAACACAATTTAAAGATGATGGAATTTTTAGATTCTTCTATTTTCGTTTCTAAAATTTAAAAAGGGAAGATGAAAATGATTGAAAAAAAATAATATTAAATAATTATAAGAGAGAAATGGCTAAAATTTAGATAGATGTATAGGGACGGCTCCATATTATACGTTGTGGGGTAAGTTGACCTACCGGAATTTTAAAATTTTCTTTAATCAATATAAAAATTTTAATAAAATTTAATATTTGTATAACCTGACCCCACTCTTTATAATTTGACCCCACTGGGATGCCTCCAAGGTAAAGAAGAGGATTGTATTTTAATAAACGAATTTTTGAGCACCTTGTAAAAAGAAAAAATATAAACTTTTTAGGAACTTGTATAATGAACAACCAAAAGTTTACTTTTAAATTCCTTTTATGTTGATAATATATGTACATCCCTAATTTTTTTATGTAACCTATAATTATGGGCTAGTCTTCAACTACTAATTAGAAAACTATCAGTTTCATTCTTGTTTTGTACTATTCCATAATTCCTATCTCCTACGATACGCCCCACTCATATGAGAGGCCTACCCAAAAAAACATAACGTCGCAGACTTATCAATATAATGAAAATATATTTAAATAAAAAATAAAATCTCAACTGTCGAACTTTTCTAACTTGTTGTTTATATACATAAAACCATGTATATATAGGTTTTTAGATTGGCATATTCTTAACAAAATCATTTTATATGTAATTCTAGTATTTAGATAGACGTATCAAATGTGTAGGAATGAATAAGTGTTGCAGGAAAGGCAAAACAAAGATAGTGAAGAAACCGCAGAGTGTTCGAACGAGTCATCACCATTCGAACGACTTACTCAAGCATTCGAACGTCAAGGGTGTACGAATGTCGGATCAAACCATTTGAAAGCATAACAAAGTTTTGGAAATCAAGTTTTCACTCCATATCTGTTTAAAAAATATTTCTTAGTTCGAGATACAATTCGTCCAAGGCTCTACAAACACTACAGACTTTATATAAAGGCTTTGAAGTTGTCATAATATAGATATACAATCATAAAGCATTATAGGGGAGACGTTGGCCAGGGTGGCCATTGATGATCTGCTCATTGATGTATATGGACTCGGGAGATGGGTGAAAGTCCCAACTCAAGACGTACCACTAGTGGATACAATCTCATAAGGGTTTACTTGATGAAAGGGTGAATCACTTTTGATACGAAGTAATAGGCACATTAAACATATTTTTATCATGTTGATGAAATGATGAAAGTTTTGATATGATGAAAGCTATGAATAAACTTTCTTTTAAAAGTTATGAAGTATTTTACATTACCTTTTGAGAAATGCAATTTATAAGCATCAAGAGATTTACTTCAACGTTATAAATTATAATGCTTTTGCTTATGGATTATTGCTCATATATCAAATGCTTCAAGATAACTTGATGGCTTATGCTTTCAGCTAAACTTGTCCATGGTGTTTTGATGCTTCGACTGTTTTATTATTTACTAAGCTTTTACTTAAAAATTTCAGAAAATCAAGGGTAAGAGCCTATGCTTGAAGGTATGTTTTGATGAAGATACTTTATGGGAATGCTTGAGACTCGTGTTATATTTTGGCTGTAGTTAAATGATGTACTTTTTGGGAGTTTTGGATTATGTTGAATTTGTAATATATTTTGAGAAACTATGTTATGTATTTATGTATGTATGGTTCTGGAATGGGCCAATGATTATTATGACTTTATGTTATGCTAGTGACATAGGTTGATGAAGTTATAGGCACTTGCTCTGTTATGCTCTGTTATCTCGACGCATGCATAGATTATCATGATTATGCTTCTGCAATTATATTTTCATAAGCAGGTGATCAATCTTTTGATTAGCTCAGCCTTCGGTAGCGAAGTTGCTGGCCAATCATGGTCACTAATCCACAGAGGGCCGGTTTGGTGTTGTAACATGAACTACATAAATTCTTTGTGCATATTATTTTTCTTTAATGTTTGTGTGTAAATTGTGAGTGTGCTTCTGTATGTTTGCGCATGTGTTTAATCCCAAACACTCTTGAGGTTGTGTATAACATTATGTGAGAGGAAATGCTATATGTACAATTTTTTAGGAGGGCAATGAAAAGAACTTACATTGATATTAATAAAACCAACAATTACTCTGATATCATTTTAGTTTCCTTGTTTTGATTTTGATTTTTGTTTTTCATGGTATACACACACACACATATATATAAATGACGTTTTGTTTCAAAGCATAGTGATTTCATTTTTTTTAAATTCAGTGTGAGACCGGTCAACAAAGCAACAAAAAAAAGAGAGGGGGGGGAGGGGGGGGGGAATTTTTATTCTACTTGTCAAGGCCTATGCGGTGGTAGTTTCTGTTCGTGGTTTTGACTAAATGAAGTTCTTGCCCTAGGTTCAATCTTCAAGGAGGTAAGGGGGTTATATATGGGTTTTGCTATTGGGTTAATATTTTTTAGTTATTCATGTTGTTGGGGTAGAAACCATGCCTATAAGATTTTTAGGTAAATTTCTAGGTGTTACATAAACTTGAAAGTTGGTTATTATTTTATTTGTTGACTTTCTTGTTTGATTCTTGTCATGTTTAACATTATGTGTTAATTAATTTATGCTTCATGAGTTTGAATATCGTGAATTAAAACCTAGGGATTTACCATTATTACATGCTCGGTAAAATTTGGGGTTTGGCCGTACAATAATTAATTTATGAAATTGACTTGATAGTTATATGATTCATGTGTATGTGAGTTATTCCTAAGGTGTTGGTTAGCTTAAATAAATTAATTGAATAATTTGGACTACTTGATATAATGCAAATAGGCATAAAATAGATAATTAAAAATATTTTTATGTCTAGGGTGTGTTTAGAATTGAAGTCAAAGCTATAGGAGAATTTTTATAAATTATTCAGATAAAAAAAGCAAGTTGGCATATTAAGTTTTATGATTTAAATGAAATTTGAGCATGCTTGAGATATTGCTTTGTGTCTAGAATGTATTTAGAATTAATATTATAATGATGTGATATTATTTGAATGAAAATGGTGATTTAAAGTGAGGTGCTTACTTACTTTGATGTAATTCATATTGGTTGCATATTGTTAGATTCCTAGTTTAGGTTTTGTAATGATTATAGGTTTGATTTTAAATCTTAGATGATTATAAGAGATAAGTTATGAATTTGATGACTTGGATATTATTGGTTTTACTTTTGTATAAAGTTAATATTGGTTTCGACTTGTGTTGAAGTCTATTGGTAATTGGGTATGGTCGGGCATGGGCTTGGTACCCTAGGCCTTAGGATTTGCATTACAATAAAGGCATAGTGCCTCATTTAATGGGATACATGCATCTTTTGGGTGCGGCCCATAAAGAGTGAAATTATTTGAAAACACGCTTTCTTTAGATGATATCTCATAAAGAGCGGAAGAGGTTGCATATGGAATTGTATCCCTTCCTTAGTACGGCTGGTCGCACTATGCACTTGCATTAGGCTGGACTTGGGTGATTCATGATATTTTTGTTTATTTATTTATACATTTTATCATTTCAGTTTTAGTCTTATAGAGTCAACTTGATTTTGTTGTTGTTGGTTACTGAATAGTTTGTGGTTTGATGTTATATATATGTGATTTTCATTTAGTTGATTCATACGAGTGCTTGTACCGTATCATTTGGTATTGGGTTGCAAGTTAAGATAAAGAAAATGCATTTCTTTACTTTCTCGCATTCTTATCTATACATTTGCACATATCACCTCATTTTTATTATCTCAATAGCATAACATTCTACTTAAGTCGTGGATATGCTCACCCTACAATAGTTATAGGTGGGCCTTCGAGCAAGCAGATTTGAATACTTGGATTAGGACATTGGAGACCTCTATCCTATTTTGACCCTATATTTCTATGTCTTTGGGTTTTAGTTGCTTTTCTTGTTTGTTGTATTAAAATTTTATTTTTTTATTTTTTCTTTATTTTAGATTTCATTCGGATGATTGTATTATTATTATTATTATTATGTTGTATTTACAGTTTTATATTTATGTTTGGTCAAATGCTATAACTTGGTTCTTCTTACGGTTTGGTTTGGATGATGGGTTGTGAACGTAAGAATATTGGGTTTAAGTTTGGATGTTTTGAGACTTGCTATTTTCTTTTGTCAAGTTTTTATTAAACTGGATTTGTTCAAAATATGAATGAACCCACGCAGTTTTGTTTCAGAAATTTTTAAAATAAAAACTATCTTTAAAATGAATTTCAAAACCTATTTTGATTAAAATTTGACATGGATCCTAATTTTAATTTGAACTTTTCAACGTTTGAAACTTTATTCCTTGGAAATTGGCTTTTCAAAAATTAAGGCGTGACAACTTGGTATCAAATCACTAAGTTTGAATACTCGGTTACTATAGGAGAGGCTTTGTCTCGAATTTTGGTTTGTATATGCATATTAGTTGCATAGGATATATTATTTGTTGCACTAAATGTTTGGTTTGCATGCCATATGGATTGTGAGCATGGATTTAATTTGGATGATCATTTGTGATTACTTTAGCAGATTTTCATACATGATTGATTATAGTATATGTGATATACTTGAATAACATAATAGCATGATTGGATGCTTTGATGGGATACTTGATATTATATACCTATATTATGATATGTGTTGGGAATGTGATGATATGGGTAGTCTAGAATGAGATAACGACTTAGGTTAAGGGATAAATGAATATACGCTTGATAGCATGTGACTATATGGTTTGGGTATATGTTTTATCGAAACATGTTGGCTTTATGGATACTTGATGAGCATACCGAGATTATCTGTTTCTGAACTTCTGTTTTATGCATCTTATTAGAAGGATACCTATTCTTCAACAGTACGAGGTATATTTTTGTTGTTTGGCTAGGGCATTGTTAGATTCATGGGTATCGCATTTATTCTTAGCCACATTGTTTGTGGGGGCATTGGGGTTAAAGGTGGACCAGTTAAAGTTAGGCTTATGGGTACACACCTTGGTTGGGGTTGGAGTATATTTAAACCGAGTTTGCTGGAATTGTGTTTTGGGGATTGACGATCGCCAATTTGTTCATGACTTTTGGGAATAGGCTGGTTGTCTATATTTAGGGTTGTTATAGATTGTTTCAATTGTAGAGTGTCGATCTGTTCTCTTGAGGGAGATTGCTTTTGGTTTGTAGGAGCATAGTGATCCCTTAGTGGCTTCTTTATTTAGCCTATTTGCTAGGGTTAGTCCTAGCTTTTTCTTGGCTAGTTAGTTGAGAATGGAGTTGTAGTTCATATGGAATTTGCTTGGGTTTTTTGCAAGTATCCAAATGTTTTCCTTGATGATTTGTTTGATCAATTGAAGGGTTCGAAGTGTTTCTTGAACATTGACTTATGGTTGGGTTATTACCAGTTGTCGGTTAGGAAGGAAAACATCTCCAAGACAATTGTCGGTTGGGTTTGTAGTGATGCTATTCGGGTTGACAAACGCACTAGCAATTTTTATGGCTTTAATGAATCAGATTTTCACAAGTACTTGGATCTATTTATGGTTGGGTTTGTGGATAATATTTTGATATATTCAACTTCGAAGGAGCATTTGTGTATTGTCCTGCAGATACTACGGGAGCACAGATTGTTTACAAAGTTTGAGAAATGCGAGTTTTGGCTAGAAAAGGTGAAAGTCCTTGACCGTGTGGTATCAAGTGTGGGAGTATAGTTGATTCTTCTAAGATTGACTCGAAATGGAGTTAGATTCATGTGGGATTACGTGTGTGAGCACGCAATTCAGAAACTAAAAGGGAAGTTGACTACAACACCAGTGAGAGGGGTTGTTTACATGGTTTATTGCTATGCGTCACGAGAAGGTCTTGGTTGTGTGTTAATGCAATTGGCTTTGGTAGTGACATATGGTTCATGGTATTTCAAACTTGCGGCAGTTGTCTTTGTCTTGGAGAGTTGGAGGCACTATCTCTACAATGAGAAGTTTGAGGTGTTTTCTAATCACGAGGGTTTGAGGCACATATTCATTCAGAAATACTTTAATCTTCGTTAGAGGCAATGGATGGAGTATATGGAGGACTATAACTTTAAGTTACATTATCAAGCTGGGAAAGCCAATGTTGTGACAGATGTCTTGAGTAGGAAGTCTTGGAACAGTTTGGCCAGTTTAGCTATTCGGGAATGGAAGATGATTGATGAGCGTATTAAGTATAACCTTTATTTTGCTAAGAAGACATTACCAATTGCATTGTTCAGGATGATGACATGGTCCGTACTTCTTAGTCGGGTTATCAAGACTCAGTATTCAAATGAAAAGGTAGATTCTATTTAGGCTACAGTGACAAGGGACTCGAGGATTGGGTAGTAGGCATAAAATATGGCTTGTGGTTCTAGGGAAGATTGTACATACCAATGGCTTGCCAAGACGAGGTCCTCTGGGAATTTCATCATTTGCATCTTACAGTTCATACGAGAGGTACGAAAATATATCATGATCTACTATGTCAATTCTGGTGGAGGGGTATGAAAGGAGATGTACAATTTGTATTACGATGTTTGATTGGCCAGTAGGTTAGGGCCGAAAAACAAAGACCAGCACGGGAGTTACAACTTTTACTAATAGTAGAATGAAAATGAGAATATGTCAGAATGGGCTTTGTTACAAGGTTTTCATATCACTGCGAGGGCACGATGTTATTTGGGTTGTAGTTGATAGGTTGATAAACTCAGCACATTTTTGGGGGACTCGAATGATAGATTTTGTATATTCAGGAAATTGTGAGACTTCAGGCATTTTAGTGTCTATTGTTTTGGATTTGGATCCAAAGTTCATGTTGTGGTTTTGGCAAAGTCTTCAAAAAAACTTGAGAACTCAATTGAACTTCAGTACAACGTTTTGCCCTCAAATAGACAAGCAGTCAGAGTGAATGGTTTAGATCTTAGAGGACATGCTACGAGTGTGTGTACTTGATTTTTAGGGTGGATGGAAGGATCATCTGCATTTGGCGAAGTTTGCCTACAATAATAGTTACTAGTTGAGCATTGAGATGTCACTTTTCAAGGCTTTATACGGGCAGCAGTGTGGGTTACTAGTTTGTTGGACCGAGACAGGAGGTGCAGTTAGCATGAGACCAGATTTGATTCAAGAGTAGATCAAGAAAGTAAAAGTGATTTGTCGGTGACTGTTTATAGCTCAAAGTTGTCGGAAGAGTTACGCGGACTGGCGGAAGCGACTTTTAGGGTTCGAGGCAGGTAATCACGTGTTTCTAAAGGTTTCCCTACGGAAAGATTTGAGGATATTTGGTTAGAGTGGGGAGTTATTGCCACGTTATATTAGACATTTTCAGATTCTTGTGAGAGTCGGGGTTGCATTTCAGTTGATGTTACAACCACAACTTTCAAGAATGCATGATGTTTTCTATGTTTTGATGTTGAGAAAGTACGAACTGTATCCTTCACACGTGTTAGATTGGGCTAAATTGGAGTTGGAGGATGATGTCTCATTTAAGGAGTATTCGGTATAGATTTTTGACTCTAGAAAGTGGGTTCTTCAGGGTAAGACCATTCCTTGGTTGAAGGTGATGTGGCGACGTGATAGGGTTGATAAGGTTACGTGGGAACGAGCGTCAGAGTTGTATCCTAAATACCTTGAGTTGTTTACCAATTAGATATGGTTCGAGTTTCAAAGACGAAACTATTTTCTTAGTTTGGAAGGATGTGATGACCAGTCAACAAAGTATAAAAAAAAAAAAAAGGGATTTTTGTTCTACTCATTACGGCCTACACAGTGGTGGTTTCTATTTGTGGTTTCAGCAAAATGAAGTTCTTTCTCTAGGTTCAATCTTCAAGGAGGTAGGGGGTTACCCGTGGATTTTGCTATTGGGTTAATATTTTTGAGTTATTCATATTACCGGAGTATAAATCATGCCTATAGATTTTTAGGTAAATTTCTAGGTGTTACATAAACTTGAAAGTTGGTTATTATTTTATTTGTTGACTTTGTTGGTTGATTTTTGTCATCTTTAGCATTATGTGTTAATTAATTGATGCTTCATGAGTTATTGAATATTGTGAATGAAAACTTAGGGATTTACCATATTTGCATGCTCGATAAAATTGGGGGTTTTGCCATACAATAATTAATTTATGAAATTGACTTGATATTTATATGATTCACCTTTATGTGAGTTATTCATAAGGTGTTGGTTAGCTTAAATAAATTAGTTAAATAATTTTGACTACTTGATATTTTATAAATAGACATAAAATAGATAATTAAAAATATGTTTATGCTTAGGGTGTGTTTAGAATTGAAGTTAAAGCTATAGGAGAATTTATATAAATTATTCGAATAAAACAAGCAAGTTGGCATATTGAGTTTTATGATTTAAATGAAATTTCAGCATGCTTGAGATATTGATTTGTGTCTAGAATGTATTTAGAGTTAATATTATAATGATGTGATATTATTTGAATGAAAATTGTAATTTAAAGTGAGGTGTTTACTTACTTTGATATAATTCATGTGGGTTGCATGCTGTTAGATGTCTAGTTTAGGTTTTATAATGATTATAGGTTTGATTTTAAACCTTAGATGATTATAAGAGATTATGTTGTGATTTTGATAACTTGGATATTACTGGTTTTACTTTTGTGCGGTGTTAGTGTTGGTTTAGACTTGTGTTGAAGTTTATTGGTAATTGGGCATGGTCGGGCATGAGCTTGGAGCCCGCCCTAGGATTTGCATTACAATAAAGGCCTGGTACCTCATTTAACAAGATACATGTATCCTTTGGGTGCGGCCCATAAAGAGTGAAATTATTTGGAAACACGCTTTCTTTGGGTGATATCTCATAAAGAGAGGAATATGTTGTATGTGGAATTGTATCCCCTCCTAAGTACAACCAGTTGCATCATGTACTTGCGTTTGGTTAGACTTGAGTGATTCTTGATATTTTTGTTTATTTATTTACGCATTTTATTATTTCAATTTTAGTCGTATAGAGTCAACTTGATTTTGTTATTATTGGTGATTGAATAGTTTATGGTTTGGCGTTACATGTTTTTTTATTTTCATTTAGTTGATTCATGTGAGTGCTTGTACCTTATCATTTGGCATTGTGTTAGGAGTTAAAATAAAGAAACTGCATTTCTTTACTTTCTTGCATCCTTATTTGTACACTTGCACATATCACATTATTTTTATTATCTTAGCAGCATAACCTCCTACTTGAGACATGGATATGCTCACCTTACAACAGTTGCAGATGGGCCTTCGGACAAGTAGACTTGAGGACTTGGATTAGGACATTGGAGGCCTTTATCCTATTTTGACCCTATTTTCCTATGTCTTTGGGTTTTACTTGCTTTTCTTGTTTGTTGTATTAAAATTTTATATTTTCATTTTTTCTTCATTTTAGATTTCATTCGGATAACTGTATTATTATTTTTTTATATTTAGAGTTTTATTTTTATGTTTGATCGAATGCTATAATTTGATTCTTCTTGTGGTTTGGTTTGGAGGATAGGTTGTGAATGTAAGAATATTGGGTTCGAGTTTGGATGTTTTGAGACTTGCTATTTTCTTTTCACATGTTTTTATTAAATTGGATTTGTTCAAAATACGAATGGACCCACGTAGTTTTGTTTCAGAAATTTTTAAAATAAAAACTATCTTTAAAATGAATTTCAAAACCTATTTTGACTAAAATCTGAAGTGGATCCTAATTTTAAATTGAATTTTTCGATGTTTGAAACTTTATTCCTTTAAAAATGGCTTTTCAAAAATTAGGGCGTGACGTTCAGTTTTTAAGCACTCAAAAAATAGTATAGATGAGCTTCTTAAACGTGGATTTTAAAAATTTTAAAAAAATCTTAAAAATATTTTGCAAATACATTTGTGCCCATAGTAATTTTATTTATTTTTTTAGTTTTATATTTTAACAATAAAAAATTAATTTTGAAAAGTGTTTAATTTTAATACATTAACAGTGTAAAATTTATTTGCACAAGCCAGGTTCCAAAATACAACAGTTAGTCGTAAAAAATAATAAAAGAGTCTAGGCACCATTTGAAAAATAATACTCATGACTGCATGTGGCATTATGGTACCCCACTTGCATAATTAAAGTTTACATTGTTGGTGGATTAAAGTAAACTCTTTTGAAAACAATGCTACATCCACGAGCAAGAGAGAAACTTACAATGAACGGGAGATTATTGGTCTGGGAGAATCCTAAACACCCAAACAATCGATACTAATAACTAAGCCATGAAGCAATCTCCATTTCCCAGTTCATCCCAATGACCCGAGCTCTGAAGCCAGGCACGTGCACTTCTCAGTTCCCTGTGTTCTTCCCATCTCTTCATTACATCTTTACAAACCCTTTTAATCACGGGTAATGCTAGGTATACTTCTCTCGGACACTCTCAGAAGCACTTCTACTGAGTTGACATGCATTGATAGGCAGAGCGAGAGAGTGAGAATTCGTCTACCTATTAATGCATGCCGACTCAGCAGGAGTGTTTTTGGGAGTGTCCAGGAGGAGTGTATCTAGCATTACCCTTTAATCACTGTACAAGCGTCACTTGAGCTCTCAAAGCCAACCTTGGACAAGAAGATAATTTTAGAATTTTTCTAATTTCTCATTTCTAGGAAAACCTTAAAAATCCTAGTCCCCCATACGATTAGAAGAACTATAAACATATTGGAACCCTTAACGGGTATCAGTATGCACAACTTGAAACAAATACATATACAAACTCAATAACCATATGGACTCGCAGAAAATAAGAATTTTTTTTTGCTTGGTTCTTGTTTTGGTGGCTAAGTTATAATACAAGGGGAAGGGAGGAAGTTCGTATGCTACGGCTAAGAATACTAAAGCACAAATCAAGGCACCACATACAAAAAAATCCAAGTTTCAAAGGAGTGATAGCACCTCCAAAACCGAAGTCCAATTGGTTTTGAAAGCACAATTTAAAGATGATGGAATTTTTAGGCTCCATTTGGTTATGGTTATGGTTATGATTATGGTTTCTGTTTTCTAAAATTTGACGGAACTGAGTTTAACAGATTGGTTCCGGAAACTGTTTTCGTTGAAACCGCATTTGATAAGGTGGTTCCGAAAGTTGTTTTCAAAAAAATTTTCAGAAAACACTCCAGTTTTAGGAATTATTAAAAATGTTTTTTCTGAGTTTTCGAAACCGTTTTCCTTTGAAAATGAAAATGATGATATTTTTTATGGTCCCATTTTTTTATTTCAGAGAACAAGAAAAATAAGATGTTCTCAAATTTTTTAGTTCCGAAAATATGAAAAATAAAAACAAAACCGCAACTAGAACCGCAACCAAACAGAGCCAAAAAAAAGATGGCTAAAACTTAGACAAATGTGCAGGGCGGCTCCACGTTATACATTGTGGGGTCAGTTGATCTTACTGAAATTTCAAAATTTTCTTTAATCAATGTAATAATTTTAATAAAATTATGTATTTGTATAACTTGACCCCACTATTTATATTTGACCCCACTGGGATGCCTCCAAGGTAAAGAAGAGGGTTGTATTTTAAAAAACAACACTTCGAGCACCTTGTTACAAAAAAAGATCAATTTTTTAGGAACTTGTATAATGGAAAACTAAAATTTACCTTTAAATTATCTTTTTATTGATAATATATGTACCTCACTACGGAATTACGTAACCCGTGATTATGGGCTAGTGTTTAATTACTAGTTAAAAGATTGTCAATTTCATACCTTTTTTGTATTGCTCCATAGTTCCTGTCCCTGTGTAATCCCAAAGTTTTGAATCATTATTGTTATTCTTTATATCTCTCTAGTATATTAAATTTATAAATGCAGATACATTTTAGTGTATTTGTAATTATTCAACATGGGAGTGTATTTTTAAATATTTAGCTCGTGTGTAATTACTTTTTAAGGAATGAATTTTAAATTGTACAATGTCTTAAAGTAGTATATGTATTATACATGTATACGTATAGGCACCCACGTGTAGGATTGTGAGATTCTTAATTGAGATTGCAAGTTCGTGTGGCGCCTCCAGTATTCTTTAGGCACCTTCAAAACTTTACAATTTTGCAGTCCTATTAGGAAGTGTCTAATATTTATCGCAATGCGAAGCAACTAAGAAAAAATTTAACCTCTCACAAGGCAAAGAATAAGAAATAATTTTGAGCACTTAGTTAAAAATAAACTTTTAGAAACTTGTACATATGGAAATCTAGAAGTTCATTTTTAGAATCTCTTTATATACGTAACATACATGCATAACTAAGAACTCATACAACTCATAATCATTGTTCAATCTTTAACTACAAATATAAGAATTTGTTAATTTTACACCTATTTTGTGCTCTCCATAGTCTCCCTCCCACATAATGAGATTTTTACCCATATAAGAAGATCATGGAAGAACATATAATAGCATGGAATTATCAATTCTCTCAAAATTAATGTAAAATATATTTCAAATAAAGAAAAAAAAAGTCACAACCATCCGACTTCTCTCACAGTCTACTCACTATATATAAACACACACACACACACACACACACAATATATGTAAAGAGAAAATTTTGGATAAGAAAAAGAATAAGAGAGTACAAAAAAGGGGTAATTCGTGTCGTTTGATGTTGATGACCATTTATAACAATAAATGTTAATAAATTGAAACCCCATCATTTTTATTTTGAGACTTTAATTAATAGTTGAACATTAATTGTTCCTAATGGTATAATTTTATAGCAAATTATGATTTTTGATCAATTTTTAATAAATTAAATTTAATAATTTTGTGAATCCTTATTTATTTGTTGTTTCTATTTGATATGTTAAGGCTTCTACTTTGCGAGAATATTATAATATTTTAGTAATTGAAGAAATTATTAATTAAAATTCTGAATTTAGATGTAATCTTTACTCAAATTTGCTTGATTTAGATATATGTTATAGGAAATTTATGTTGAGTTTTCGTAAGTTTTTAAAATAAAAAATTACTATAAAATAAATTATTAAACGACCTCACTGAATAAAAATCGTGGAGACACCACCACACTCAAATAATAGTGCAAAAACAAGATAATCCCTTAGCATTAAGTGTGGAGCGTATCAATGAAAGAATGAACCATAAATGTACAGAAAACCATCTGATTGATGCATAACGCGAAACACACTAAGCCATCATGATTGGCACTGAAGCCCCGTTATAGACTAGAAGGAAAAGGCAATCCAGTCAAAAGCAAAGTGGGTTATGGCCCTTGAAACCTAACAAGGAATGGCAATCCAAAGATGAACCACAAGAAGAGTATTGAGACCGTGTGATATATAGGTATTAAGGCTGTCAATAGAGCATATATTTTTCTTTATTAATGTAGAAGAATGAGGTATTGTGTGTATATTCATAGCATTTACAACAAATTATCCTGACCTTTCTTTAGTTTTATTGTAATGTAAGTCCACTCTTGACATTCTTGAAATTAGTTGGATTTTATGGAGGGTGGATCTGTTCAGATTCTCTTTTAAGTTGACCAACATTTATTGGTTTAGCACACAGTTTTGACTTATTATATGAGTAACTAGTGTATGTTCTATGTAAAATTTTGGGACAAAAGGCTGAGATACTAACTCAACTTTTGAATCGTGCCAAATTTTTAAAGGATATTGCCAAATGTATAACTATGACCGTTATACTATATAATTTCTAAAAGGGTCCTGGTCTAGATAAGACAAAAAAAGTCTTCTAAAAGAGGCCCACAATCAACTACAATAGTGAACTTCAATATATATATATATATTAGTTTAACAAAAAATGAATAAACTGGATAAATAAATACAAATTTTGAAGGCCTCAAATTTTTATGACCTTACATGCTATAGGGTCCAATATAGTTTTTACATCTTCTTTTGAAGAAAAGAAAAGAAAAAAAACTAGTCCAAATGAAAAAATATGTTTGCTAGAAAAAGAAGTCCTAAAAATAACATACTAGTCAACTTCGGAAGAAAAAGACACCAATTTAAAAAAATCAAATAAAAATCTTTACAACAATATTAAAGATGGTAAAACGTCCCATTCAAATTGCTGCATTAGGTCTCAAATTGTCTTGAACCGGCCTTGCTCTCGAGTCCATTTATGTGAGACGAAATGCTATGTGTATATATGTTTTCTTTTGGAGCAACAAAAATAACTTAATTTGATGTTAATAAGATAAAAAGAACCTTGTTATCTATTTATTTTCCTATTTTTGTTTTTGGTTTTCAATTTTCATCTTTCAGAAATGAAAAATGAGAAGTTTCAAAACATAATCATTTAGCAATAGCAATTTCATTTATTAATCTTGTCTTTTTCTATTTTTGATAGTAGAAAACAGTTTGATAGCAATAGCAATTTTATCCCTAAACCAAAGGCAGCAGTTTTATCTAACAAACAATTTTATCTTTAATACGCTACCTAAACTGTCAACTGCACATCAACAAGGTCTTGGGCAACTTTGCACTGATCATGATTGGCTTATATGTAGCTGGCTTTGCATGGTCTTGGGGTCCATTGGGTTGGTTACTGCCAAGTGAGATCTTCCCCATGGAGATCCGATCGGCCGGGCTAACCATCAACGTCTCTGTCGACATGTTCTTCACCTTTATCATCGGTCAAGCATTCGTCTCCATGCTCTGCCACATGAAGTTTGGTCTCTTCTCCTTCTTTGGTGGATTTACGATCGTAATGACACTTTTTGTCTACTTTTTCTTGCCCGAGACCAAGAATGTCCCAATTGAAGAGATCAACAGAGTGTGGAAGTCGCACTGGTTCTGGGGAAAATACATCCCGGATGACGCCGTTGGCGTTGCTACCAACCACGTCTAAGCCAAGGGCATATGAAGATTGAAGACCACTGAAACTCATGAACTGAACTGACCACTTAATTTGGATCTCTCATCTCACGTGGTAATACCATATGAGGTTTGGTTTTGCATACTATCTTGGAAGTGCACAGTGAGAGAGACATCAGAAGGACTATCTCTAAGTGTATATAATATGATTTGGTGCACGTTCTAGCTACGTTTCCTAATTTACTTCCTTTCCTATTTCATGCTTTCTCCTATAGCACTCCACTAGTGCTATATGTATATGGTGTACATCTCTTTCATTATTATTTATCAATTTAATACAAAAACTATTCCCTCTCTCTCTCTTTCCAAGTTCTCTCTCTCATTATTCTAGCAAGGCCTATGAAAAGGCTTATAGCTTTTACTACTTTGCCTAACGACCTGGATTTTTGGACAGTTAAAAAAATAATAAAATAAAATAATCTCAAAATCACATGTCGTCCAAATTAAAACCAAAATTTATCTCAAAAAATATGACCACAAATATTATACAACCTCAATTGTTTTCAAAATATAACACCTCTCCCAAATAAGGCTCCAAAATAATGAATGATCAAATTAATCGAATTAAATTCTAGAAAATAAACTTTAAATATCTTGTCCTTCCTTGCTTTGCCTCAACTTGAAAAAGAACAATTTAAACCCGAAAATATACAATACGACAAGAGTATAAATGCTCGAATCCAAACAGAATTAAATCAACAAAAGTATACTTTCAAGAATTTGGATAACAAAGAATAAGGGAATAATCAAGCTGATAAAAATCGGACCAATATCTCAATAGAGCCTATTACCAAGCCATTCTCAGTACCATGTCGAACGTCACTCCGGTCATACTAAAAATAATAAACCAATAACCAAACTAGAGCCCCCGCAGAGTCATTGTACCATGCCACGTATAGCCTCATCACATAATAATAATAATAGCTCCACAAGTGCATGCGTACATATACTGATTAGTTCCATGACACATCAGCTAAAATAAACTAGCAAATTTTTGAAAATAAATTTAGTAGTGAATTCATCAACGACCATGACATTCAAGGATGTGCCGAAAGAAATTTAAATAAGCCAACAATTATATAATCAGGAAGTTTAACAACGTGTACGAATATTCAAAATGACTACAATTTAGGAATGACATGAATACACTCTTTGTAAAGAGATTTAGGAATAAGCATACTGTATACTTCCGGTTTACCTCAAGTGTGTTCTATCAATTTTGCAGAGATCACCACAACTCTCCAAATTATTTTACATAAACTAAAAGCAAAGTGGTAGAATTTCCCTTACAATTTCCTACTCTCTTTTTTTTATTTGGCTAACACTCTTCTTTTTTTATGTTTCACCGAAATGGGTGTGAAGAGAATGGACTTGCCGAAGCCTTGATTTTATAGGATGAGAATAATTGGAGAAGGGTTAAGGATATAATGAAATTTTCATTTTGCCTTGGCCATGGAAAATATAACAAGTGTCTTCATGAAAAAAGGGACAAGTATGTCCATGGAGAAAGAGACAAGTGGTTCCATGAAAAGATTACAAGTTTATTCATTGAGAAAGAGACAAATGGTTTCATGAAAAAAGGACAAATGTATCCATGAAGGAAGAGACAAGTAGTTAGAGTATAAGAGTGACAAGTGCACCAACGTGAAAAGAGCCAAGTATATCCATAGAAATAATTACACTTATCAAGATTAGGGCCTAATTGTAGTTTTAATTTCTTATGGTGCGCTCTTGTTATTACTTCTACCTTTGTATTTATACATCTACCCCTTGTGCTTCAATTTCCTCTCTTACTAATCCTTAGACCATTTTCACTTATGGCCTTTTAAAATTTTCTTGACAATTCATTCTAGTGATAAATTCATAGATCTTAATTTAATAATTCAAAAATACTTTTTTTTTACTTACTTTAAAAAACTACGAGATGTTACAATGTACCCACCATAAAAAATTTCATCCTCGAAATTTGCCTAATGACACAAAAAAAATTAATTTTTCACTTCCACTGCGCACTCTAATAATTTTATTAAGTATAAAAATTCTTTAAACACCCACTCAGTCTCATATAAGACCTACCGATTATGCTCTGATACCAACACTTGTCACACCTCACTTAGGAGCACGACCGGCCATGAACCACGAAGCCTTGGCTCGCAGGTCACGAAACCTAACGCCTATAATTAATCTAGCGAATAGCGGAAGTGTCCCAAAAGTTTAATTGATAAACAACCAAAATGTAAATATAATAATAATTCATTGTTTCATAGTGCAATAAGTTCAACCTGGACCAAATACCATAGAGTTTTAAGTAACTCTTCAACCCAGTAAATACCATTAGGTTATATAATTTAATTCTAGAATCAATTCAGTAGCAAAAGGGTACCGCCAAGGTATTGGAATTTATTAACCATAATACAAAGACAAAAAGACTCGTAATAACCCTATGGAGGTCAAGCAATGATCCCAAATCTGAGTCCATAACTACTATTGCACGCATTCACTTGAAATGTTGGATATGAGTGTGAGCTCACAGCTCGTGAATGATAATGCAATGCGTAATAATATAATTTTTAAATCAAGATCCAACATAAAGAGTCGAAGGTAAAAATAATATAAGTCATATACTAGTTCCAAGAAAATAAATAAGTGTTTCCAAAGATCTAGTTTGTCCAAAAACATTTATACACCAATACCAGAAACAACCAAATCTAAATAATGATCCAGATACCAAAATTCAAAGTTTCAAATAAATAATAGAATCAATAATAATAAATATCCACATGGTGAGAGTATCAGAGAGTAAGCCAATGAACCAGAATGCCAGAACCAAACCAGAAATTAGAATACCAAAAGCCACAAATAATTCTTAAGGTGTTCTATAAGCCAGTTGGATCCAACATCAGACATAGAGTCACCACGGGGTGGCAAACTGGGTCTTTTCCCTAAACCAATTCGGTGAAGGTCACCTAGACGCACCAGGTATGTTCCTTCCCATTGAGAAACTAGAGTCCCCAACTTGGGCATATTCTCTAGTTGCTAGAGGCACCCACAAAGCAGACTTTTTCTCTGAACTTTTCAATACCAATAACCAAACCAATCCAATACCAATTCTCACCAACCATCACCAATGTGGAATTAAAAATAATTTATTTTCAAGAAAGTAATGTATTACCTTGCTAAAATATGCTTTCTAATTTAATAATAATCAATAAAGTAGTCTGACTTAAAAAGATAATTTAGGTATGAAAATTTTTAAAAATAATTAGTAAGACAAAAACCACTCACCTGTAGCTGATGTCCAAATAAATTACCAACATAAGAGAATTAGCACCAAGGAACTGCTTCACTATAGGGGTGTCCTCCCTTCTGATTCAAGTCTAAAGTGTGTACTGTGTAACATTGAAGATGAATCATCAGACCATTTACTTCTAAGGTGCAGGATTACCTGGCTCATATGGTCTTCCATTTTAGGCTGGTGGGGTCTGTAATGGGTTTCCCCTTCTTCCTTGACTAAATTGGCCTTATGGTGGCAAGATCACAAACAGCTCCCCTTGGAACAATCTATATGGAAAGCCCTCTTCTTAGCAGTGATTTGGAATGTATGGATTTTTAGAAACAACATGATTTTTAATGAGCCTCCATTGGACTAGCTAGAAACCACTTACTCCATCAAGCTCCAAGTTGCTCTTTGGGTGAAAGCAAAAGTTGGCAACTATGAGTTTAGTGTAAATGATTTGATCTTTAACATAGCAGGTGTCAAATCCCTTAAGTTAGCTCCCCCGCTTCCTCTGTTTAATTAGCTCTACAGGTTGATTTAGAGCTTGTAGTTGGCTTCTTGCCAACCTCTCCCTCTTCCTTGCTTATCTTTTTTCTTGTAGGACTGATTTGTATTGGCTATCTAATACATTGAAGCCTCAATGTACCTTATCCTATCAATGGAATTCTATTTGTTGATCAAAAAAAAAAAAAAATGATATATATAGGAAAGTGACTTGAAGCCAAGTTCAATAGGGATTTAATCTCCTACACCCACTTTCATTGTGTTCCCATGTCTCATCCAATGGAAATGAGTAAAAGAAACTTAGTGCCCAACTTCAAGGATGTAGTAATCCTATACAAACCACTCATGTGTATCCTATCGTCTAATCCAATAGGAAAAAGGTTGAAGACATAAGGCACTTCTCCATATGTCCTAATAATTCAATTAATTAAAGTTAGGAATAAAATTATTTTAAAAAAAATAAAATAATGCATGAAATAATTTATAAAGGAAATAGTAAGAAATTTTTGGGTCCTCACAATTATGCTTTTAGTACTTTGCCTTATTATGCAATACTGAACATAGCCTAGCCTAGTTTGTTTATAAATGAAGCTATCAATTTTAAGTACGTACATTCTTTGATGTGTGACAATCCTTTCTATAATTATAGTCCCCAATATTATAATTCATACTAGTGTGAAATCACGTGCGATGCACGTGGCCGGTAATGCCATGTTATTTTTCATTTGAATTGCATACAAAAGTTGTGTGAATTGAGGTTGATGTTATCACCAAGGTGTTGCATAACCATATATAAGACAATAGTACTTAATCTCGCAAAAACAAAAGTTGTGGTGTCAATAGAGTTACCCTAATTATTGGTAGTTAAGTCTTCTTTACTGTATTCTATTGCCCCAACTTCCCAAAAGAATTTGACACAAAAGGAAATTTATACCTCTACATATTGCAATTTGAAGAAGTCATATTATTGGCAAATTTACTGGAGAATATGAGGCCAAACAATGTATTAACGAGTTCTTAATACTGGGCATATGACACGTTTTGTATGTTCTATAGGTTTCCTAATTTACTTCCTTTCCTATTTCATGCTTTCTTGTATAGCACTCCATAAGTGCTATAATTATGAAGTTCTCAAGATAGGTGATAGGAAGGGTGCCACTAGGTATTCAAGGGGCATGAAAAGTTTTAAAATTTTTGTAAGGGATGCTGAATTGTCAGTCTTGCAAATGGAGTGAAGGATTGGTGGTTTGATATAAAGTATATGCCTTTAAAGAAATTCATTTGGCCTCTTTATTTGTAGCAATGATTTGGAAGCCATGGTTATCAAAGAATGAGCTCAATGGAACAATGTAGGAAAATAGTTCCCCTCTATTGTTCCCTTTTCCATTCCTTCTTTTACCTATCACTCTCCATCCCTTCCTTGTAACTGGTTCTAATCTTGCTTCCAATCATTCACCTATTATGGATCCTAGCAATGAAGCAAACCATTCCAACAAGATATTCACTTTATTTGTTGATAACCTGCCTCAAGACATGTATAATGCTTGGTTGAGAAGAATTTTCATGAAATTTGGGAAGGTGTCCGACTGTTTTGTGCCTAGAAAATTCAAAAAATTCTATTGTACAAGATATGGCTTTGTTCTCTTTCTTTGTAAAAAAGAGGCAGACAACACAATTCAAATGCTTGATGGCATATGTGTTGGTCCAATAGGCAACCCAGGAGGGGGGGGTGAATTGGGTTTTTCGACTATTAATACAAGTTAAGATTAATTAAGATTAATCTAAACAATATAGCAAAGGTTAATCTATGTGCAAAGCAATGTTAACATGAGAAGCAAAGAAAACAGAGCAAAAGGAGAGAGACACAGATTTACCGAGGTTCAAGCACAAACCGTGGTCTACGTCCTCACCCCAAGACCTCCTTGAAGCCTTCTTCCACTATGTAACCAACTATTACAAGATGGGTTGCTGATTGACAAAGTGCTCAGCTCACTCTACAAGAACTCTTCACCGAGCTCTCCACTTCCCAAGTGGTTTTGTCCAAGCTCCACTCAAACTTTAGAAGAGTTTTGTTTTACACAAGAGAACTCTCAAACTCTCAGTTACAAGTGTATAAGAGTATACAACTCACAAACAAACTCTCTAACTAGAGTAGATTTACAATCAAAGCTCACAGATGAAAGTAGGAAGAATATTCAGTGTATATCAGTGATTCTTGTCTCTTGTTGTTTCTTCCTCTTGATTCTTATATATAAATGCAGTTGGAGGCTAGTATATATACCATTGTATTCATTCCATCCGTTGGAGGTAGTTGGGTATTATTAATGTGCGTCCAATCCGTTATAACATTAAGAAAAATAGCCGTTATAACAGAGAGAGTCGGCTCCATTTTTTGTGGTGTCGGCACTTCCTGCTTCTGCATTTACCAGATATAGTTCACTGAGTTCATGAGTCCCCTCTTCAGGTTGATAAGGCAACTCCTTGTTCATCTGTCTTCTTCATATTAGGCTTCTGCTGTCATGAGGCGACACTTCTGTTTCAGGTGTCCACTCATTGACCATTTGAACTTCAAGCCTTTTGCTTCTGCTACCAGGAGGCGACACTTCATCGTCATGTGTCCGCTCATTGATCATCTTATCTTCAAGCCTTGGCGTCTGTCTTCATGAGACGACACTTCATTGCAATATGTCCGCTCATTTTCTATTTGGTCTTCAAACATTTTGCTTCTGTGTGCAAGAGGCGACACCTCATTTCCATGAGTCCCCTCATTGTTCAATATGTCTTCAGTCCTTTTAGCATCTGTGATCAGGAGGCGACTCCTCATTTCCATGAGTCCCCTCGTTGCCCAGAATTCAGCTTTCAGATTTCTATTGATCAAGCTTTATCAAAGCACTGGTATAAGAACTTCAATGAGTATGTCTTTGGGGTATGATGATCAATCAAATCTTCCTAACTCATCAGAGTTAACTTCTATTTAATTTGGATTGAATCAATCATTGGATGCTGATCTTCTTCTTGAATCTCAAACTATCAAAGCTTCATTTGATCAAGGCTAATCTTTTCTTCTTCATTTGCAAAGCTTCTTCAATCATTGTAGAACATCTTCTTCAATGCCAGTCTACCATAATCGTGTGAAGCATCATAATGCTTCAATTCTGATTTCCTTTCTTTGTTAGCAATTCTTCATTCTTCATTACAGAACACTTCAATGAGACTTTTGCAGACTTGATAAAATCTCTTTACACATCTAATCTTCATTGATCCTTTACATTGTAGAAGAATACTTCACTTGGATTCCATGTAGAGATCAGATATTCATTGTGAGCCATCTTCTCAGCAACTTTAATCTCATTGTCTTGAATTGGTCTTAAGCATATCAGATGAGATCATCTCTTGAGCATTTTCCAAACTCTTCAACAACCAATTCATCTTCAACTGAGCATTGCACTTCTTCAACTGATCTTTGCATATTCTGATAAAATCTTCTTTAGGCATTAACATCATCTCCATTCTTCATCTTTAACTGATCATTCCATTTCCTCAACTGATGAAGTCTTCAGCCTATCTTACGAATTAATATTCATCGAATGTAAGATATTTTCTTGAAGTAGAGATAGGCATCATTTCTCAGTTTGATTCATTGCATAGCTCTCTCAATACATTACTTGCTTCTTGCACTTGTTGTGCATTCTCTTTGATATGTATTAGACTTAAGATTCAACTCTAAGTCTAAACTATGAGTTTTGTTTATCTGCACACTAAGTAGATTCATTAGTAACATAACACCAGGTTTAGTTATCATCAAAATCAATATGGGAATTAACCTTGAGTCAACAAGGATCAACCTTGACTCAACAATATGGCCCCTTCACCATCAGCTCTTAGTAAGCTATGTAAAATATGGTTGGCATATCAGAGGGCATCAATTCACCTCATGCATACCTAATAGAAATTATCAAAGTAAAACATCAGGAAGAAAATCATATAAGCAAGTTCTAAAGGGACCAAAAGATCCAGAGCCAAAGAAGGTCATTACAGCTGAAGATATTAAGGAAGAATGGTTAAAACAATGCATGATTGGCATAGCTAGAGAGTTCAACATCATCTCGAGTATTTAAGAAGCAATGAAGTGTGAATGAGTGTTTGGTATTACAATTATTGGTTTTGAACTATTTATGAATGGTCTTATCGTGAGTTTAACTTCTCTAGAAAAGTTTGGCTTAATGTAGAAGGGATGCCTCTGCATGCCTGGAACGAAATCAATTTCAAGATAATTGGAGACCAATGGGGGTCAACTATTGCAGTGGATTCAATGACTACGAGAAAAATGGAGTTAAAATTCGACAGAATCCTTATTGAAACATCTTCTGAAAATCTTATAAGTGATCATTATCATATCCAAGTGGGCAGATTTCTTTATAAAATTAGAGTAACTAAAGACAATTTTCAAAATATCCATATATGGAACACAAGTTAAGGAGGTGAGCCATGTTAGGAATTTATATTAAAAGACATGATTTGTGTTATGACTTTAATATTTATTAATAAATTAATTATTCCATTTTAATGAGAATATGTGTGAGCAATGTTTGTCTTGCACTATTTATTTAATGATGGTGCATATATGTCTCTTATTCTACATAGTAGATGATTTAGTGTGTAGAGTACAGCTTACACACGGAAGATCAGATCATTGGTTCATATGGAATATAAGTTTATCATTAACAGTCTTAGATGGAACTTGACACACCATCAGTAAAACTGTAGTATAATATTTTAATAGGTATGTCTTGACTATAGGGAACAGTATAGTTCAAACTCCTTACACTAGTGCACTTTGTGTGTATTGAACAAAACTATGTTAAGGTAATTGTTTTTATACTGATTATATAAAATAATTAATACCTTATGATTATTATGAGTACTTATACTCTTAATCCTAATATAATAAATAGATATGTGCATTTAATATTTATTATTTTGATTAACAAAATAGTGAGATTCCTTGTGAGTCAATAAACTCAGTGAGTTGGACAATAACATTACGTATGTAGTGAATATTAATTATTGATAGAATTCACGTCCCGATATAGAGATTGATGATACCCCCTTGAGGAAGCTTATAAGTTTTGATTATATCAAACCCTACGGCAGATTATGAATCCGACATATCAAATAAGTTAAGTGGAAGGTATCAAAGAATTAAAGAAGTCTATTAAATTTAATTATCAGTAATTTAATTTAATAGACGAGTATCTATGATCTTAACTTGGAGAGATAAATAAACATTTAATAATGTGGAGCTCAAAATATAATTCCTAGTATGACAGGGAGTGCAATTATAATTCATTAGTGATATAAATTATAATTGACATAATAGGGATCAATCCTGGTTGGATTAGCAATCCTTATTTGTGTAGGAAGCCCTAATCATACTAATTTTATGGTTCCTGCTATAGCCTCTATAAATACGCACTCTAAGAGCAGCTAGGGTTACACTTGCTCATAATTGAGAGATACACGTTTTGTGAGAAAGAGAAACCCTAGCAGCTGTGAGCCCACTCTCTCTAGAGTCAAGCGTGTGTGAGGTATACAGTAGAAGTTCGAAGGTTGAGTTCGAGCAATTGATTCGTACTTGTTACTGTTGCGTGTTGTTCGAGATCAAAGTAGAAACATTTCAACGTTTATACCTGCTGTTATTCGGGATTAAACTAGAGAAATCTCAAAAGTATGATTCTAATAACGTAGATTAGTCTCTGCTAATCATATCATAATTTTTGGTATTATGTTTATACACTATAGTCGGGTTGTGAAAAATTTCGTAGTCCCCAACAGCCAAATCTCAAATTAGGAAAGTAAGGGACCATCAAAGGATAAGGAGGGCTCGCAGCACATTAGTAAGGCATCCATCCATTCAAGTTTATTAGTAAGTCCTCATAATGCAGATAATTCTCACAAAGTCATCCAGGTAGCAAAGATTAGAATAGGGTAAAAGAAAGTCAAAGCAATTATATGAACTAGGATACAGTAAGGTAAAAGCCAGATTTAAGCCTAAACCAAGATCCACAAAGAAAAGTCGGTCCATCTCAAATTCTTTATCATCTCTTCCATCAAAGAACATAATCAATAGGAACTCTATCATTCTCCATCATTTTGAAGGAAGCAGCAAATACAATTGAAATGAGCAAGAAATTGGGGAGCAATTATTTAAGAAATGAGAATATCTTTAAACTCGCTAATGCAAGCAAACTAGAGTGAGAATCTAAAGCTTAAAAAAAAAGGGGGCTGTACAGCAACCTAAGAAGTGTTCTCAAATTCAAGTGGAGTATTTTATTTCATATATGAAGATTTTTACATGGATCATATAAGGGGTGATGGCAGAGCTGAGAATAGGAGTATGGCGAAGAACCTAGTGACGAATGGGGCAACTATTATGCTATTTGTGATTTGGCTAGCAGCAGGCTCTGTCGGCATCTCTAGTGGTTTAGTATGCATATGGGCCACTTCCTTCTTCTCAATGGAATCTAATCAATTTGAACAAATCTTTATTCTACTGAAAGGATGATTGGTAGATGGATTTGAATGCATAATAATAAATTGTTATGGGCCAAAAGTTGAGGGGCTTAGAGAAGCTTGGTGGAATCAGATACCATGTAAGGAGAAGATCATTAGTTTGGGTGTGTCTAGAGAGATTCGGATTTCAAAAGGAGGGGTGGTTTGATTTAAAACTCAAAAAGATATAGAAGATGTCTTTGCATGGTGGATTTGGCTCACAAGAAATGACTTCTCTTTCAATCAAAATCAGGTAGCTTGTGTTCAAGTTGTAGAGGGCATCAAAGTATCCACTACTTTGTAGATTACATCAGAGGTGGTAAAGCTGATTCAACATTTTTTATTTTTTATTTTTTGATTAATAAATAAAGATGCATAGATCAAAAATGATGTTACACAGCTCTGGACATACCCAAGATCAATATCACAAGGCAAAGGAGCCAAAACAAAATATTACAACCTGACTATAGATAGCTAAATCGACATCATAAAAACAAAGACACATTGCCTACAAGAAAAGCCAACTTAAAATCTGGACAAGTGAGGGAAAAGTGGCTTAATCTGGAGTACACATGGATTTGAATTTTTCTAACCACAGTTTGAGGAGCTTGAACATTCCCTTCAAAAACACGCAAGTTCCTTGCCTCCCACACGGAATAAATGGAGCTGGCCAGGCCAATCCTTTTGGCAGTCGCATGCATACCCGAACCCTTTGTTGTTCTGAATATCCATTTAGTGGTTGCCTTGACTATTGTAAGCTCTCTACATAAGCCTAGCCAATTCTTGATGGGCATCCAAACATGCTTGACAAATGAACATTTGAAAAAGAGATGATTGATAGATTCAGCTTCGGCCCCTACACAATGAGCACCCCAGGTCCACTGGATCATGACGTTTATCCTTCGTTAAAAGTCTATCTTTCATAGCCAACCACAGAATGAAGGCATGTTTGGGGATAGCATTGCTCTTCCAAACTACTTTAGACCATTTTACCACCTGACTCTTGGGCCTAAAGAATTCATAAGCTGATCTGGTGCTAAATTGGCCTTGCACTACCCAGCTTTGCAGCTGCATTGTTGTTGCCTGCTCAGACCCTTCAAGAGAAAGCATTTCATCTCGAATCAGCATAATTTGCTTGATCAATTGTGAGTCTTCATGCTTTACTTGATAGGACCATAAGGAAGATTGCTTCAGATAAATGTGGTGCACCCATTGTATCCAAAGGGAGTCCTTCTTTGCATGTAAGTCCCATAAGTTTCTAGCCAACAAAGCTTTATTCCAAGCTTTCGGATTTTTAATGCCCAAACCTACTTCCTCCTTCGGCAAAGTAACTTCTTTCCAAGCAACCAAGAGTTTCTTGTTCACACAACTCTTGCCTCCCCATAGAAAGTTCCTGCAAAGCTGACTAATTTTACCTTTAACTCCCACTGGAATAGGGAGGATGGAGAGTCAAAAGCATTCAACACCTTGGAGGACAGATTTAACCAATTCTGCCCTACCAGCATATGAAAGAGAGGACCCTGCCCATGCATTAATGTAACGTGAAATCTTGTTGATGAGAGGGTTGAATTGCACTTGGGTGAGCCTAGCATCAACTACCGAAATGCCTAAGTACCTAAAGGGGAAAGAACCAGGTTCAAACCCTGTGACTCGCTAATTTCCTCCAAATCCGAGCTGCTAATCCCAGCTGCGAAGACATTGGACTTAGCAAGGTTTTCGATTTTGCTAATCCCAGCTGCTAACCCTACCGGAATGCCCAACATTTTCGATTTTGTATTTGCGATAGGTAGGTTTTGCTCATAGGCAGATTTTGTTTATTGGCTTCTGGCCAACTGTGTTTTCTATGGTCCATCTTGTATCTCTTTGGGTGAAGGCTGGTGGTCCCCTTTTCTGTCCGGCTATTTTGCTGGCTCAGCCTTGGGCTCTCCCCTTCTCTTTGTAATTCCCTCTTTCAATATATTTGCTGTTAAAAAAAAAAAAAAAAAACAGCTTCTTGTATTGCATTGATGGTGTATGTAGTTGAGTTAAATTTTGCTTCATTTGGTGATCCTTGTCGTTGGTATCTGCCATCTGTTTGCTTTCAGCGGTCAGGTCTGTTGAGTCCTTTTCTGCCTTGCTATTCCTGCTGGGCCAGTCTTGGTCTCTTCCCTGTTCCTCTTGTATCCTCTCCTTTTTTCAATATATTGTTTCTTTCGTTGTTAAATAAAAAAAAAAAAAAAAAAAAACTCCACTAGTGCTATATATATGGTGTACATCTCTTTCATTATTATTTATCAATTCAATGCAGAGACTATGTTCTCTCTCTCATTATTTTCACAAGGATAATGAAAAAAAATGCTTTTAGCTTTTAGTACTTTGCCTTATTATGCTATACTGAACATAGCCTAGCCAAGTTTGTTTATAAATGAAGCTATCAGTTTTAAGTATGTATATTCTCTAATGTTTGATAGTGCTCTATGTAAATTAGACTCCCCAATATTATAACTCATGTGAGTTGGAAGGCTAACCCCATCAACATATTCCTTAAACTGTTCAAACAGTTTTCAATGTTTTCCAAAACTAAAGTCCATTTGATAACTAAAACAAAATTTAAAGATGATGGTATCTGTACATTCTCATATCATTTCTAAAAATTAAGAAGTGAAAATGAAAAAAACTGAAAGCAAAATAATATTAAATAGTTTTGAGATAGAGATTGCTGAAATTTAGCCAGATGTAGTAGGGATTTTTTTCAAAACACAAATTTAAAAATTTCTTTGATGAATGTAATATTTTAATAACATTAAGTATTTGTATAACTTGACCCCACTATTTATAATTTGACCCCACTAGGATGCCTCCAAGGTAAAGAAGAGGGTTGTATTTCAATAAACAAAATGTTGAGCACCTTGTTAAAAGAAAATAGATAAAATTTCTAGGAACTTGTATAATGAAAAACTAAATTTTACTTCTAAATTCACTTTATATTGATAATATATATATATATATATATATATGTACCTCCCTAAGGAATTACTTAACCCATAATTATGGGCTAGTCTTTAACTAGTAATAAAAAAACTGTCAATTTCATACCTGTTTTGTACTCATACGATTCAGCCCACTCATATGGAGAGAGGCCTACCGAGAAAACATACTGCAAAATATATTTAAATAAAGAATAAACTCAACTGTCCAACATATACATAAAAATGTGTATATCTATATATACACATGCTATAATACATACAAAGAGAAGATTTTAGATATAAAAAAATAAAAAATAAAAAAGAAGAAGAAGAGCGAATACGAAGAAGGGAGAGATTTTAAAAAAAAAAAGAGTTCTTCATATTTGTATGGTGTTATAATCATTCATAAAAAAATAAATATCAATAATTGAAACTCTATATTTTTTGTTTTAAAATTTTAAATTAATTTTTAAATATTTGATTGTTCAAAGTGATGTAATTTTATAGTATATTATGATATTTGATCAATGTATTTAGTTTTATTATCTTTAACATTAAAGTACCCTGCTAAATAGGGGCGAAGCCAGGAATTTATTTACAAGGGTGCCAAAAGTTTTTTTTTCCTACAAGGTATTTAAGTCTTCAGTCGACTACTCCCTCAAGCTCATGCAAGATCCACGTAAACAATGTAAACTTAATACATTGCATGAATTATGGCTACTTCGAGGAGGCGTGAGGAGGGATCGAAGTTGAGGGAGTAGGCTCGACGACTGGGTCCCCCCTTGTGGTTTGGGAATGCCAAAATTTGAAACACAAATTTTCACCTATTGATACAATGATTATATTTAAACATTATTTACACATATTTCTAAATTGTTGGATGGGTGCCCATTACAAGTCCACCAACTATTGATTTTTTTGAGTTTTAAATGGTGCCCATTAGGAGCCAACAATCTTTTGAATTTAATAGGCTACAAATTTGGATGACTAAGAAAAAATGAATAAGTCTTATAGTCCACTATACAAAAAGTTTACTATTACATTAAGTTAGAACTTTAGTTTTAAACTGTGGTGATCTCAATACAATAGATTTTTTCTGGAATTTTATATGCATCCTACATAAAGGAGGATTATACAAAAATTGAGAGGTGACAATACAAAAATTGAGGTGTCAATACATTAAAATTTTACTAAAACACGATGTATATATTATATATACGGGTATAATTGGGAGGTTGCCAATATAAAAATTGGGCTATCAATACACGAATTAAAAATTTGTCAAAACACTATGTATATATATTATATGTAGGAGTATTATACAAAAGGTGCGGGTGCCATGCAAGGTTACACTACAAAAAATATCATCAATAGCGACCAAAATATTGGTCACAAAAAATCTCATTTCTGAAATACCATTATGTTATTCATTCTACCCTTTATTATTATCACCATAAAATTGCTCATAAGAATAAATTTCATCATATTCATCCACAAAAGCAACATAAATGAGACTTGCAATACCAATCAAAAAAACAAAGCAACATAAATGTATATTTACATCAACTGTATCCAAGCAATACCAACCAAAAAAAAAAGTATCCCGAAAGAATCTAGACAGCACTAAAGAGACTCCAACCGCCACCAATGTGTATCTGAATCCAATCTGCAAAAACCAAAAATTAACAAAAATAGATTTTAGATTTAGTTAGTTCAATGTCATAACTCTGGATCAATCTATGTAATAAAAAAAAAAGTTGTGCATAATTATGACAAGTGAATCTTGAGCAAGTGAAATAAAATGTAAGTTAGAACACCAACAATAAAAAAAAAAAACTTAATTAGAAAATCCAGTCAGCTTATAACCAGTATAAAAAAATCATCAAGAGACCAAAAATTAAGCAAACTCAAGATTGATCAGAATCCAGAAGCCAAGCACCCAGATCTTTCAAAAGTCCAAAAATACCATCTTTAATCAAGAATTTAAGAGAAAACCCAAAAAAATATTTTGGGTTTTCATGACAGTAATCATCCAAAGGTCATTCAACTCAATCCGCATCGCATACAAGAAAGTCTATAGCATTTGTTATACTTTCACCACTTCTCTTAAATTAATATCATAAATCAATGAGAACTGATTATATATAGCTGACCAACATGAGAGGTCGGCAAGAGCCCTCCCTAGCTAAGATACTGAAATAGGCTAGGATAGATGAGACTTGCCTAGGGAGCAGAAACACTAAGAAGATAATCCATTAAACACAGGGTAAAACACACCCAAAATGATTATACATGAAAGCTCAATGTGCCTCAATTGAAGTCTAATTAATTTCTAACTAATCTGATCGATCTAGAAAATACTTTGCTTTGCGTAAGACATAACTAAGTGATGAACTTAATATTTGTATATGATAATGCATGTTCAAAATTGATCTATCTAAAGGATGATTTACTTTCTTGATTCAAGAATACTACCAAGTCAATAATGTACATTGCCATGATGCGGAGAGAACAAATATACCTCCCAAGTCCATCCACGACGCGATTAACTCAAATAATGACTCTAGTCGATTTGACTTTTGAGTTAAAGCCTGCACCTCCTCAGCCAACTCATCATTTCTCTCTGCTTGCTTTACCCTCCTTGTAGCTTCCTCTAATTGCGTACGGACAGCTGGTCCTACTTTTGGCTGAAGAGTTTGGCCTCACCCCATGCCCACGACCTAGTATGTATCCTGGTGTGGCACCAAGAACTGTTTCACATATTTGACCCTCTGGCACAGGACATGAGTTGAGCTCCGTCATCTGCATCTGTATATGAACCGACTGTATTTAGTTTACATTTTCATATGACACTATATATAAGAACTAGTTAAACTAAGTAAAACAAGACTTACATAAAACTCCTCAGCTTGTGCTGGCGTCCAAGACCCGTCCTTGCTGTGGGTACGCCAATAAAATTCTATCCTACCAATCTCAGCATTTTCCTACACATAATAAACAAATTATCTACAGTTCCATAATTAGAATTTTATAACAAATGTTAAGCTATAAAACCAACTCCTCTCGACTCCGCAAAAAGGACTTTGATCCACTGCAATGAAGAATTTTCAAGTGAGGGCGATTTTGTGTACTTGTCTTGCTCCTTGCCTGCACTCACCTGAAACTCCTCAGACATCACACAATCAGACGAGATTCCAGTTATTGGGCTTTATGTCAGAGTAGGGGTTAAGGTGTGCCTCGTCTATCGTCCTAAATGACCTTATGCGCGAATAAAATCGATGCTGATAATCAGAGTAATGCCCACCAAGAATGTAATCAGTTACGGCTCTGACGTTTGGATGCTGAAAGTCTAATTTGAACACATCCTAATTTCAACAAAAATAAGAACATTCATGTCTAGCAAGTTTTCCTTTTTAAGTGTAGCAATGTTATGGAAGTATCATTATATAAAAGCATGTATGAAGTCCATTTACATCCAGAAGCAAGAGGAGATCATCCATGAACACAAAGATTCAAAGCAACAAATCCTGTTCTAGTGAAACTAAATTGTCCTAAAGAAACAAGCTCAGGTAAGTGGGCAGATAGGTTATGGTGAACAAGCTAGACGGTGTACATGGAGTTCGCTACCTTTTGGGACATTGAGAAGCAGACAATGGACAAATATCTGATGGACAATAATGAAACAAGCTCAGGTAAGTGGGCAGATAAAGTTATAGAACAAGCTTGATATTGTACTTGGAATTCACAACCCCTTGCGACATTGGGAAGCTGACAATGTACAAATTTTTTACGCCTTTTACCAAAAATACCTCTCAGATTCTTCCAGCATAGGTCCATGGAACAAACTAAACTTATTAACAATAAGCAACCAGTTTGATATTCCTGCTACAAATGATTTTGATGAGCTTGATGATGGCTCTGGAGTGAGAAGAATAGATGATGATGACAACACTGAAGAAAGCGTGAAAGAGGGCGATAGGATGAGATAAGATTAACAACATCAGATAAGTTTCCCTCGTTTTCACAATTTCCTTCTTCGTAGCATTACTCCCGCCAATATATTCTGGCTTGATCATGTGTTGATCGTGTCTTTGTATATGAAGAACACGCAAGAAATTACAGAACTCAACTATGGCCTTGGACAAACAGACCTCTTCTACAAAAATATGACTTAAGTCTATCATCTAATATTACTTTTTTAATCCATGCCTTTGTTTAGATTTAAATATAATTTTTTTAGTTTAAAGTTCTTGGTTAAGATTTCTTTACATATAGAGTGCGCATGTGCTAGAGATAGACATTGGTCTGGCCGGGCAGGGTCTAAGCTAAATATTTTTTTTTAATCAGGTTCAAAATCAATTCTCAAACTTGCTCAAAGTAAAATTCTAAATTTTTAAGCCCATCCATTTAAACAAATAAATGTTTTTTCTTCAAATATAATTTTAAATAATATAAAATGTAAATATATATAAATTCAAATATAAAATATATTACTTTATATCTATTTGTTCCGGGCTGGGCTTGAAAAACAATTTTCAAGCCCACCTATTAATCTAATCGAGCTAAAAACTAAATCTCAAACCCTATAAATAATGCGTGGGTTTAGATAGACCATTGGGCCTTAGATAGACCATTGGGCCCGTGGCCATCCTTAGCATGAGCCAATTCTGTTTGGATCCGTATCAAACCCATAATAGAGTCCATCTTGACTTGTTTTGAATTTTTAGACCCAAAACTCAACCGACCACACCAATTTGTGTTGGTTTGGGTTGCTTCAGCTTAGTTCTATGGTTTTGTTCGAGTCAAGTGGTTCAAGTCCATTTGAGTTGGGTCGGTTATTTTATATGAATTTTAGTTAATTCAATTAATATTTTAAATAGACTCAATAGACACCTTTTTATAGCGAACCATCATTCATTCGACGGCTGGAGTATGATTTATGTGCATGATTACCTTGCATGAGTTTAAGAGAATAGTCAATATACAAAGATAATAATAATATTTAAATATAACAATAATGATTTAAAGCTATATACATTATACGTATACATATATAGGTTTGTAACATGCATAGCTTGGATAATGAGTTGGTTCAAATCGGGTTGGATCTTGAGTCGGTCTGGACCCCAATACTACTAACTTGAGAATTAAACCAAATACATTTGTTTGGCCACTTAAAGTTGTAGAATCAAATTGAACCGTTGACAGCTCCATACCAAACCGATCAATGGAGATCTAATTGGTCTAGGTATTTGGTCCTTTTGTGACATCTTACATGCTACCGCCACATAATTACATTGTGTTCAATAATGTCATTTTAAGACCACAATAACGGGTGAGAAGGAAAATTTCTTTATTGGTGGGTCATTATATTAATCACAAATGAAGTTGTGGAGCAATTATATTTAGAAGACAAATAAGGGGCACAAAAAGAGAGCAAAGGGTTTGGATTCATTTCGGTTAACTTGAAATATACCAATCATTATCTATATAGGTACATAGAGGAGAGAATGGAACTAAGGGAAAAAATAATTAAACATTTAATTAAAAAGGTAAGAAACAGAGGGTAACTATAAGGTAATTTTTATTCAGATGGAAAAAATTGAAGAGGGATTTAAACAAAAAATCATTTGCATTTTTTTTTTAGTACTGTTGTGCTCATTTTTGAAGGTATCTCACCAAGATATATTTTATATATGTAAAAAAAAACTTTATAGGGAAGTGAAATTTCTTTATTTTCTTTTCTTTTTTTTCTCTTTGTTTTTTCTTATCATGAAACTTTTGAGTCAATGCCTTGATTTTGATGATAACAAAACATGGTTAAATGATCTAATAATTCTACTTAGTGTGCAGATGAATTATTAATTAGATTTTAACTTGAAGCTTATCATAATAGAGGATTTATGATGCAAAGATTTGAATAAAGAATGAAAAGCATGATGAAGTGATGTATTCTACAAAGCTGATATTATAAGAAGAAAAAGAAATCTCAAGTTGATGAAAATCCTAGATTAAAGATTGATAAGCATGAAAGAATAGCATATTCAACAATGGTGATTTTATAGGAGAATGAAGATGATGGATATCAAAGAAGAAGAATGAAAATGATCAAACTCTTGATTTAAAAGATTGAAGACTTTGAGGACTTGAAGATATCTTGCAAGAATGGAAAAAGAAGAGACCAACTCAAAAACATAAAAGCTTTCTTGAAAGATTTAAAGATGTCTTGAAAACATGGAAGGAATCACAAGATTTGGAAAGCTTTCTTGGAAGAGTTGTTGAAGTCCGTGGAGAAAGCCATATTGATTGAAGAAATGAAGATTCTAAGTCATGGAAACTCTCTTGAAGATCTTGAAGAAGACTTGAATCAATGGATGAAGCTATGATGATAGAAGAGCACTACAAGTGATGAAAATGAAGAAAATTTACCTTGAATGGATTGAAGATATTCTTGGAGTCATCTAACCTTGAAGAAGTGTTTGCAAGCTTTAAAAAGCCTATTTAGATAATCCTTGAAGAGATTGGAAGCTTTGGAAAAGAATGAAGAAAAGTTGCAAAAATATGGGTTTTGGTAAAAAGAGTCGACCCCTCAAGCAAAAAGAGTCGACTCATTTGAACAGAGCCTTGGATTTGTGCTGGAGACTCAAAAGAGTCGACTCCTGGCCAAAAAGAGTCGACTCATTGCAACAGAGAACAAAAGTTCTGCAAACAGCTTAAAAGAGTCGACTCTTGGGACAAAAGAGTTGACTCTTGGGACAAAAGAGTCGACTCATTTGGACAGTGACTTGAAAAATCTGCTGAAATGCAAAAAGAGTCGACTCATTGTGAAAAGAGTCGACCCCTAGACCCTAACGGCTAGTTTTCTGACAGACGGTATGGGCAAAAATGCAACCAAATCTTCTCCCATACTTCTCCAACAGCTAGAATCGATCCATACCTATATATATGAGATACATACAGCTTCAAAGAAGAAGAGAAGAGCAATCATACCATTCATATCAAGTGCTTGAAGCTAAAAATCACCTGTACCTCACTGCCACATATTTTTGCTGAGTGTTTAAAGTTATCCATTAAGTTGTATTCGTTCATATACTCACTAGGAGAGTCACTCTTTGTATAATCTTTATTCATTCTCATTTGGGTGAGTCTGTAACCTTGTAAGTTTGAGTGTTCTTGGGAAAAACACTTGTAAGTTTAAGAGAAGCTTGGACAAAATCTCTTGAGTTTTGAAAGCTTGGGAAGAAGCTTTTGTAAGAGTGAGCTGGGCACTCGTGGCACAACCAGCAGCTGTGTAAGGAGTATTGCATAATGGAATTCCTTCGAAAGGATCGAAGAAGAAAGAACGTAGACAAGGTTGGCCGAACCTCTATAAATCTGGTGCATATCTCTTCTGCCTCTATTTTGCTTACTTGCTTACTATACATGCTTGCAAATACTTGTATTAATGTACACTTCATTTGCTTGATACATATACTTTGATTATTTGTTACTAAAATACATAAACGATTTTTAGGTGCAATTCTTGTTATAAATTCTATAAAACACAATTCACCCCCCCTCTTGGGTTGCCTACTTGGGCCAATAGAAACAAATAAAATGGAAGATTTTTATAATTTTTATTTTTTATACCTTTGACACAAAATCTCACTTTTGGACCTGTAATTTTATTTGCACCACATAAGATCTTACATTTACAAAAAAAAAAAAAATTATTGTCAATCTTATGTTATATCCATTTAGATTTTGACGGAAAATTGCCACAAAATCCCTTATTTTAATTATAATGATGACTTTGTTTGGTTGTTAAAGTCTCCCTTGCCTATTGCGACCAACACAATGGTCGCAAAATACATAACTTTTACTGACCTGATATATTGGTCACAAAGCCCCTCTTATATGCTACAAAGTAAAATTGTGTTTTGATAGTTTTATATTGTGACAACAGATTTGGTCATTAAAAACTTTATATTTTGCGACCAAATACATTGGTTGCGAAAATGCTTAGTTTAAAATTGATAGGCGACCACAAGGCATTTGGTTGCAAGAACGACATTATGTTGGTTGCAAAAAAATTTGCCACCGGCGGGAAAGCTTGCCGCCAATGATTAGGCGACTAAAATTTTAAGACTAAGTTTTCTTGTCGCTATGAGTTCTAGCTTCTTACTTTTTGCAATTATTGTTGCTTTTAGTCGTTAAAAGCATATTTTTGGCGACTATGTTTTGTTTGTCGCGCAAAATCTGGTATCCAAATCTAAGTATTTCTTGTTTTGCCACTGCCACTAAAGAAAAGTCCTGGGGCCACCATTGCAGATGTAGTAAGCAAGCTTCTCTTATGAAAACTGGTTGGCGTAATTTACCAGGCTAAATATTTCAAGTTTGCACGTGATGGTCCTCTTTCCCTTGCCAACGATCCTTGCTTATGGACAAGAAATTACACCTTATGCGACTACCTTCGGCAACATACACATTATCTCGTAGACAAAAGTGCCCTTTTCGTGATGGAATTTTTTCTCATTGCCAAAAGAGTTTGTCTGAGGTTAAAAACAAACTTTTCCTATCACTAAAAATAGAAATTTTTGACATGAGAATTTTTTTTTTTTTTACTGGGCATCTAGGTCTTCGGCTAACTACTACATTGAACTTATGCAAAATTACCGTCCACATGAACTAAGCCACAATAACTTCTTTTTTTTCTTGCTGCTAAACTAGCTGCAATGGCATTTTATTCTCCATAGCCAATTTCTGCCCCAAAATTTGGCACCATCAAATATATATATATATATATATATATTTTTTGTTCAACAATTGAAGATATTCAGGCTAACTTGCACATAAGGGTGAAAACGAGCTTAGCTAAGCCAAACATTAGTCAGCTCAAGCTCGGCTCGGTTGGTATTTGCCTTTGATAAGCTCGGCTTCGATGCATATTCCTGTATTTTGTTTGAGCTCATGAATGACGTACGAAAAGTGGGAATCTTCAGTTTTACCCCTGAAAGTTTGAAGGAATTTACAGGAGGCCATACGCCACTCTACCGCCATTTTCATCAACGGATGGTCCAATCTGGACAATTGTGGATGTATATTTGAACACAAGAAGCTAGCCGAGCTTATACGAGTCGAACAATCTCTCGATCGAACTCGGTTTGTGAAGGAGTCCAGCTCTAAAATCATGTTCAAGCTCCATTCGTATATGTAATGAGCTTCAAACGGTCAACCGCACGAGTCTAGTTCAAACGATTACCGGATGAGTCGAGCTCGAGCTTCTCACAAGCAACTTAATTCAGTTAATAGTCTTATTTGCATGTATTTTAACTGATCTCCCGATCCGATTAAAAATAGACCATTCACATGGAAATTCGGGTATTTGGCAAGACTAGGCACAACCAAATATTTTCTCCCTACAAGGAGGGGAAGGATTTGGTCGAGTAGTATCTTTAAAAGTTTTAGGCAAAACCTCGTTATAAAGAAGCCAATTATTCACTTTCTCGTTTTCTTCTCTCTATCCACATCTCTCTGCTTTTCAATCTCTATGCCTACTTGTAAAAAAATTATTTAGTAGGTCCAGAATACAACATTAGTATAATAACATAATGTATTTGACCTACTAAAAGTAAACACATCATATATCTTTTACCAACACAATTGTATAAGTATTTCTCCTAAAAAGAGAGAGAGGAGTAGTTGACATATTAGGCTAGAATAACATAGGTGTAAGATGCAAAATGATCTCAACCATTACCTGAAAAAAAGCAGTTGGAAGCAATTGTATCTCAATATATATATATATATATATATATGTGTGTGTGTGTGTGTAGTAATAGAAACGTGAATCTATGAAACTCGTTGAACCGGCAACATTATTTAGCATTCTGTCGCATATCATAATCAAATCGAACCGGTCAGTTCAACAAGTTGAAACAAAACCAAACTCTAAATTCATACAGTTCAATAAATTTATCAAAATTATATATGATTGGGTTGACTAAAAGAACTGGCTAATATTTTAAAAAATTAATAAACTGGACGATTTCCTAAAAAAAGTCAAAATCGTACACATTGTGCATGATATAAAATCATTTGTTTTTTAAAAACATGCATTTTGTGATTTTTTGATGAACAATAGAATCAAGGACGAGGCAAATAATGCACATTTATCTCTTTCTTACCTTGCGTTTCTCATTTTAAAAAAATTTTCTATATGTTTTTTAAATTATTATTAGATATATTGATATAGGTATTACAAAAAAATAATTAAAATGTAGAAATTATAAACTAAAATCAAAAACAAAAAAAATAAAGATGAGAAAGACGAGGGTATAGAAAGAAAAAAAAAAGATTAGACAAATAATGCACATTATTCTCTTAATAATGCACATTATTGTAAAATTTTGCACTATTTTTTTAAAATGAAAATACTAGTGAATATAATATTAATTGCAAAGAAAAACAAATATTCTTGAATGTTTTTATAATTATTTATTTTTACAATTTTTTTAGAAGTATTTATTTATACCTGTTTTGAATAATAAAACAAAAGTGAGTATTTTTATTTCATTGATAATTTTTTAACTATTATTTTATTTAAATATATTTATTATTTATTATATAATCGGTTAAACCTCAATTAAACCAATAAATCACTGAACCGGTGACTTGATCAATTGAATCACCGGTCCCATTTTGATAACCATGATCGACTAAACTAATTTAGTGCCACTACTGACGTGAGACGTCTTCTTGCAGTGATATATATATAGCAATAGACACGTGGATCCATGAGACTTGTCGAAGCGGAAAATTATTCAGCATTCTGTCGGACTGAACTAATTTAGTGCCACTACTAGCAGTTTCTCTGTTTCCATGATCAAGAAGCCATACACCATCATAAATTCTTCTTCAAAGCCTCACATAATTCACGTGATTAATAGATGCAAGAACATGAGAGAGCTCAAACAAATCCATGCTCAGATCATCAAAGAAGACAACTTTTGTCCTGGCCACGAGACTCCACTTGAAGTCTCGAAGTTGGTCTCTTTTTGTGCAGTTTCATCCCATGGAGACTTAGCCTATGCCAAAACAATCTTTAGACAGCAGAAAAACCCCTCTGTTGAACTCTACAACTCTCTCATTAGAGGACTCTCTTTGAGTAAACACCCTGTTGAAGGACTTTCATTGTTCAAACAAATGCTCCATAGTGGCTTGCAACCCAATAATTTCACCTACCTATTTGTGATCAAAGCGTGCACTGAGTCGTCAATGACTCAATATGGAATTCAAGTTCATACCCACGTTGTTAAATGTGGCTTAGAATCTGATTCTTACATTCAAAGTTCCTTGATTCATTTGTATGCCAGTAGGAAAGATTTGCATGTTGCGAAGCAGTTGTTTGATTTGTGTTCTGAAACGGACCTAGTTTCATGGAATTCAATGATTGATGGCTATGTAAAATCCGGTGAGATGGAGTTTGCACAAGCAGTGTTTGACCGGATGGTATTTCGAGATGTAATTTCTTGGAACACTATGATCAACGGTTATGGGATCCTTGGGAGAATAGAAGAAGCAAAGAAACTGTTTGACGAAATGCCTAAGAGGAGTGTAGTCTCCTGGAACTCAATGTTGGCGGGTTATGCTAAATGTGGGAATGTGGAGCATGCTTTTGATCTGTTCTCTAAGATGCCTTGTAGAGATGTTGTGTCTTGGAATGCTATGTTAGCATGCTATGCACAAAGTGGGAAGGCAAATGAAGCTGTTGCTTTATTTGATGAAATGAAGGCCTTGGGCATAAAACCAACTGAAGCCACTATGGTCAGCCTATTATCAGCCTGTGGTCATTTGGGTGCTTTGGACCAAGGGTTGCATGCGCATTCTTACATCAATGATCACAAAATTGAGATCAATTCCACAGTTGGCACAGCCTTGGTAGACATGTATGCTAAATGCGGTAACATTTCTCGTGCTTCTGAAGTTTTTTATTCAATTGAATCCAAAGATGTTCTTGCTTGGAACACCATTATTACTGGCATGGCCATGCATGGTAATGCTAAAGATGCCCTACAACTTTTTGAGAAGATGCAAAAAGAAGGTGTGGCACCAAATGATATAACTTTTGTAGCTGTGCTTGGTGCTTGTCGTCATGTTGGAATGATAGAGGAAGGTCGGAGAATATTAGCTTGTATGAGCAGCTCTTACGGGATTGCACCCAAGGTGGAGCATTATGGTTGTGTCATTGATCTCCTTGCTCGGGCTGGGCAATTGGAGGAAGCCATGGAGCTCATTGGGACAATGCCTATGGAGCCTAATGCTAGTGCTTGGGGAGCATTGCTTGGAGGATGCAGGATTTATGGCAATGCTCAGGTGGGTGAAAGAGTGGGGAAATGCTTGATCAATCTTCAACCACAACATAGTGGACGGTATCAAATCCTCTTTTTGCTTAGTATAATTCTTTTTGTTATACCATTACTTAAAACAACTTTATGATATACTTGGATTAGATTCAAAGTGTAAACTAAAAAGACCTCTCCTATTATTTTTGAAATAACAATGGCATGAATTTAGATCTTTTGCAGCACCTCACTACCTTCCTTCTTTTGATTTCAGTATCAGAGTTCTGATTTTGATTCTGGAAAAAATGGTTGTTGTCACTCTGCTTTTTCCATGGCATACCTTAGAAACAACCAAATTTTGTACCATTTGATCCCAATATAGATGGAACATGGTGTGGAATTTACATCCATATATGCTCTGTATTGAACATTTTCAATTTTAGATTGGGATGATCAAATACTTCTGCTTTACATTTGACAAACTTTCATTCTGGCCTTTTAGGTTAGATAGCTTTCTTTTCCACCATTCCTTTCATTTTCACTGTTCCATACAATCAAACAGCCCACTGTACAAATTTTTTTTTCTTTTATTGCATAGCTTCTAAGTGTCACTTACTGATTGCTGATTGCTACTAAAGGCCTAAATTCAATGCAATCAGAAAAAGCTGAGGGTTTACACCTTTAAGGGTTTTGAATAATTTAAAGATATGTTTTAAAAATTTTCTCACACTGATTTAAATTCTCATTGAAAGCATGCAAAACCAAGGGGTCAAGCTTAGAGGTGTTGCTATCAACTCCTTTAGAGACCAATGGTAGACTATTCAGTAGAAAAATGACATGACTACAACTAGGAGCAGAACAGTTATAAGATGATTCTGCTATACCACGCCAAAGGGGAGGAGCAGATGATGGTTTGTACAAACCCTTGGGAATGTGAGTCGTTCAAAAATTATGAGTGGAGCTCAACTTAAATTATTCTGTATGAAATTGTTTTCTGAAGAGAAACCCGATGGTGTCAAATTCTAAGCATAATAAGATCCCATTGAATCAGATTCCTATTATCATGATATAGAGGAATGTAATTTGCCACTGTTCCAACTTTAACCAGACTCTGCTCATTTTTTCATGTTTATTCAAGTTTGTCTATTGAGCATCGGGTACTGTTGGAGTAAACCGAGCTTGACTTAACTGATTGTATAGTGTTGGCTAGAAAAAATATCAGAACCGAATTTACCATGCTATTGTCTTGTTGCCAGTTTATTTATTTATATATTGTCTTCTACAGTTATGTCCTTCTCTCGAACATATATGCTGCTGCAAAGCGATGGGATGATTCAAGAAAAGTGAGGAATCTTATGAAGACTAAAGGTGTTTCTAAGGTGCCAGGGGTAAGCGTGATAGAATTAAAGGGCATTATTCACCGATTTGTTGCTGGTGATTGGTCCCACCCTGAGGCAAATAATATTTATGAGAAGTTGGGGGAGATATCAACTAGGCTGAAAGCTACAAGCGGGTACTCACCAGATACAGACCAAGTTTTGTTTGACATAGAAGAAGAAGAGAAAGAGCACACATTGTCCATACACAGTGAGAAGCTTGCCATTGCTTACGGGTTCCTACACTTGTGTCCAGAGGAAGCCATCAGAATTGTAAAAAACCTGAGAGTTTGCAGAGACTGTCATTATGTCATAAAGCTGATTTCAAGGATTTATGGTCGAGAAATCATTGTGAGGGACAGGAACCGGTTTCACCACTTCAAAGATGGTGGGTGTTCTTGCCTGGATTTTTGGTAGATTTATGGGGACCTACACATGTTGGGATCGCATTGTTTCCTATCTGATGTTAGAACAGGACGGGTTCACCCAAAATTTTTGTTGATGTTTTGACCCAGGATTGTTTGGCCTTTTACTAGCAATCAGTGGCAGACCAACGGTCGGCTGAGCGGCCGTGGTTGCTTCCACTGAATTTTGAAAAAAAAATGATAAAATAAAATTTATCCTATCCATTTAAGATATGGATTTTAAGCGACCCAATTCAAATAACACAATCCAGTCCAAGTTACTCAAACCCATACCAACTACTCAAATACAACCAAATTCATACCCAAATTTAAGCCCTAAAAATTACTCACACTCTATGTGCTCTTCCAACAAACTCTCTCACACTCTACTTTCTGTCTCCCAACCCAACCACGTTGTGTGCTCGCTCTCTCTCTAGACGTCACCGATGAATTTAACCCAAAGGCTTTGAAGCTAAATCTCTCACACCTCGGCCAAAGGCTTTGAACCCGCTAACAGCCTTTGTCCTTGATTTGTTGATTTATTTAAAGTTGAGTTGATTTTTTGAGCAACCATCAAGTAAGTTGATTTGCTTAATATTGAGTTTAGTTTTTTTTAGCTATATTTATATCAATATTAACGAGAAAAGAGACTATGTCCAACGTACCTTGATTTGCTTAATGTTGAGTAGTTCTGCTAGTGCTACTTGATTGAGTACTCCGGGCCTTCGGTTAATGTTTGAGTTTGTGTTTGTATTTGATCTAATGAAATGTGATTTTTAAATATTTGAAATTAATTTTGAAACAATTATGAAAAGGTACTTTAAGAAGAGAACATTTGTTATCATGTACAAAATTTTGAATATTATTGTATTTTTTTACGTTATCATATTATATATAAAATAATTATTTATGAGTATTTTCTGCGTCCACTAAGAAAACTATAGGTCCACCATTGCTAGTAATTGTGTTTATTTCCGTTAAAAGTAGATCAAACTGCAGGGAAGAGTCTATGCAGAAAAGGAGGAAAAAGATAGTACTACATATGTAGCTCTAGATTCTCTGAGGAGCTTAAGGAAGATAAAAGGCACAAGCACAAGCAAAAGCAAAAAGCTTTTGTTTGGAGGGCTTAAAGCAATGCAATTGTCTCCCAAGAAAATCTCTATCATGGGAAATCAGTGTCTGATCTTCTTTGCATTTATGTCAACTTCGCATTACATGCCTTTGAGTAAATAATTTTTGAGGCAAACCTTATTGTCACGGGGCGGCATTTGTGAGCAAGTTGAATGTCACAATGCCCCCGTGTGGCGCCCGCCAAGCTCCCTTGACAAGCCCGCCAAGCTCAAGTCTCCACCGGTTGATTGCAAGCAAAGCAATTTGATAGCATAATACAAGCATTTACATTGGAAATTGATGGAAAGAAATACACAAGAAATTAACAAAAGAGTACATTTTCATTACTAAGAAGGTATTTACAATGCTTAGAAGATGAAAAACAAGTGCTTGGTTGATTACAAGAAAAGTGGTGGGGGGAGGTTGTTGACATACATACCCCCCTTATAGTAGCATTTTTAGCCATTTACAAACTGACAAGTGAAAACATAGTGTGTGCCCGAGGAGTCATAATAGACTCTCATTAATTCCACACTTGTTCAAAAATCCTAAACTCTAGGAATGAGAAAATACATCATAAAAGCTATGTACATAAAAAAAACCTAGCTTGATTTGCCCTCCGGAGCTAGGAGAAATGCCATGCCAAAGATGCGCCAAAAAGGTGTACTATGTGTAAATTTGGCATTGGCCCTTCATCGTCGCCACGGAGGGAATTACATCAAAGGACTTGCTAGGACTTAAACTCTTACATATTTACAAGGGTTTGGACGCTAGGTTGTGCGGCAAAATGTGGTCGGAACGTCCCTCAAACGCGAATGCGCCGCTGCTGCCCGCTGCCTTGCCTGCTGCCTTGGCTGGCTGGTGCCTTGGCTGCCAGCTTGCTGCCATGGCTGCCACGTGGGGCATTTGGTGGCTGTCTTGGCTGCCATGTGGGGCATTTTTGGGGCTGCCTTGGGGCATCTCATGGGGCATAAATGGGGCTGTTTTGGAGCTGTTTTGAACAATGTTGGGCATCCGTCCTCCACCATCTTTGGCACACCTTGGGACCTTAGGGCAAGTGCGAAGGCACTTGCGTGGGACGTCATGGGATGCATTGGATCAGCTTAGAAGAAAAAATCGCGTAATTGCCATTTGAATCACACTAAATTGAATAAGAAAAAGGTGGTGTTTTTTTTTTTTTTCTTTATTAAGACTGATTCGCCGGAGATAAGGATTGCTTTGCATCTCCCTTTTGAAGTTCATTGTGGCATCTTCAGCTTAAGAAATTTCTTGCATCTAGTAAACAAAATCTGGTACTGCATCGTGGTTTTTATTTTAATCTCTGAGACCAAAGATGTAAACAAGGATTATAGCACACATGATCAAGACTAAATATGGGCCAGTGACCCAAAAGTCCTTCGCTACTTTAGTCCGATGAACCAATAGTCGTTAGGTCACTCAAGGCCCAGTTGTTTAATAGTGAGAAATTATTTCATACGACAGTGACATGGTGTGAACTAAGGCTAATTTCATTACATTCACGATAGATCTCGCGTGAGACCAGTAATATGGGACTTATGCATGAATACTCAAATCATAATCAAATTGCATAGGTATGATCATTACATGAAATAATTTTTTACCGCGCATGAGGATGAAGTTGGCTAATTCTCCTGACGTGAGAGAAAGAATCCACATGAATATCGCATTAGATTTTATTTTATTTTCTCACAGATTGTTTTTCCAAAAAATTCATGGAATTAATAGATCCCATTGTGACCTTAAAAGTGGTCTCAGGTCAAAGCAATAGGAGAGATGTAACTTCATGAATTTTGTGTTCATATGTGAATCAAGCTTTAACTGAGAAAATTAATGTTTGAATTTCATATTTCACACGAGAGTATGTGAAGCCCACCCACAACAACCTTTGCCCGCAGTATTGTTTCCTTAGAAGTATCTGCCCACTTCAGTACCCTAAAGCCCATTTGAGGTCGAAGCATGAGTCATGAGTAATGACCAAATTGTATGGTGCTTTCATACTAGACGTACAGGGCCACTGTAAGTCGGGCTCAAGTCCAATTCTGTGGATCTTTACCTTTTTGCTTTGAGAAATTAGTTGATCAAGAATTTTGACTTGCAATAAAGAAAATACTGTTCTTTTAAAAAATTTATATAGAAAATTCAACTAGAATGATCTACTGACATTTTTGTAAATAAAAGTCATCATAATAGATATTTTGTTTTTAAATAAATTACTCTCATTTAATTATATTATTTTTGTTATAAATTTTATATGAATTTTCTATTTGTATAGCATTACGTTTCATATGGTAATTCTGTGAGATCATGATTCACGAGCACTGGTGCTTTTAATTTCAAAGAAAAATGTTAGCCTTGCATTAGGTGCAGGCTGATGCTAGAGCTACACTTAATTCGAATTTCCCTCATTTTGGAAGGGCCTCGTTTCCATATATTGTTGTCCTAGCTAACTAGGTCAAATCAAAGTTATATGGAATTTCATGGGCTTTGGTCCGTCCTAAGTCAATTGGCAAGGGTTGGTCAAAAGTCCCAATGGACCAACCTTCTTCACCAATATAGCACAAAAAACTCAAAGCTTGTTTGAGGTTCCTTTAAGTTTGTTCAGTATCTCCTTCTTCAATTGAGTTCATATCTAATGGCATTCCTCAAAATTAGCGTTGTTTTGAAATAAGTGCTTATCAATCCTCATTTACAAACTCACAATGGTTGGAAAACAACTTCTTGTGAAATGCTGCATCTTCTTTATTAAGATTGTTACCAATAAACTTTAAAGGTTGCAAACAAATTTTAGATTACACAAATGATCACTATCATTGATAGTAATCTATGGACAATATCATATAACATTAAATATAATATATGTACCCAAAAAAGTACATGTTATAAAAAAATCTAATTTATTAATTAAATTAGCTTTTGAAGGCAAACATGTCTAACAGAGGAGCTTGACTGGAATGAGATGTTAATAAAGCATGGCACAGGGAGAGAGGTAATCTGATCTAACTAGAGTTCTTTTGTTTCCAAGGATTTCATGGATGCAAAACCTTTGGCATTTTGATTTTGTAAGATATAGCCAGAAAAAAGTCCACAAATTTGATAATACCATTTGGATACTGTTGACAAAAATTTTAAACCCAAAAAGTTTTTTAAATTAGGTTTTGAAACTTTCACTCGCAAAATTTACTGTGTAGTATTCATAGTGTTGATTTTTTTATTTTGTGGACTCCTATTTCTAATCAAGACCTCCGATTAATAAAAAACAATAACACCAAGAGAAGGAAGCTTATAAAGAAAGTATTTTTATTGTATTTCATAGGGTTTCAAAACCTTATTTACAAAATATATGGGCTTAACACCCTTTACAAATAACATAAGGGTTGGAACCCTTTAGATCACTATGTGTGGAATTCTTCAAATACGTAATTGTTGAATATTTTCGGACTTGAATTGAACTTCTTCTTGATCTCTGAATCGCCAAAGGAGAGTTCTCAAAGTCGAATTTCGAGAGTGTTTGCTAAAAGTCTTTTCCAAAGTCTTTTTTCAAATATATCATTATCTTTATTTAAATTTAAACTCGAACCGCTAATACTCTAATGCCTCCGACTCCACATAAACTCTACAGGTATTGTATTTCAACTGACTTTTGACCTTATGAAGTTCCACGTGCCGTATGATCCTTAGCTCTTATTTGGTTGAAATTTATGTGCTAACAAATACCCCCTCATGATTCGTACAAGCAAACTTTGATGCTGCAAATCATGATGACTTGGCACTTTTCTTGAATTGCCCATACATCTTTCTTTATGTGGATGTTTGATCCCTTTGTCTTTGTTTTGCAGGGTTTATCTTTTGAATGACTAGCACTTTGTTAAGAAGAGAATGCTCTATCCATACTTGTTTTTAGGATAGGGGAATTTTTTCTCCTTTTTTGTTAGAGTTGGGCTAATTTTTTACTCCACGTTTTGTATGGAAAATGATGTAAAATTTGTATTTTTTCATTTTATTTATTTATTTATCATTTATTCATTACTTTTTATTTGTACAGGTAATATTTTAAGGTTACCTATAATTTATTTGTCTTTAAATTTTGTTTGAGCTATTTCATTTATGCATTTAGATTTTATTTGGCCAACTTTGCCAGACTAAATTTTTTTTGTTTATTTGGTGGCTTCCAATATATATATATATATATATATTGCCCAAGATTAAATTATTTATGGATGACCCATGATTTAATTGGGCCTTGGAATGTTGTTTAGGCCTTGTACAAATTTTTAGACTTAACAAAATATTTATTATTTTGGATAGGTTTCTTTAGGACTTTGATGTTAAGGGTTGGGCCCAACTCATGATCTATTTGGTGACAAATTTGGCAAAACCTATCTATTTATTATATATATATATATATATATATATTTGTGCCCAACCTTTTAAGGGGGTGGACGGAATTTTTTAGATTCAACCTGAAAAAACTTGTGTTATGAAAAGACCTCTAAGAATTTTATCTCAATTGTTCGGCAGAGGCCTAGTCTGACAGGTCGGCATCCATGAGTCGACCTTACTGGGCTGGTCTTCTCTTGGTGTTGGGCTTAGCTCTTATTGGACTCACAATTACCCCCCAGCCTGTATGCCATGTTTGGACTAACAAAGGGGATAAGGGTTGAGATTTGCATTTAAGGCTCGTCCTTTAAACTCCACGACTTTTCGAGGTCCTAGGCACCAGGTGGCAGTTTTGTACTAGCCTTGTAACTAAAGGAGTGCGTTAATTGGGATGTCGAGGTGACGGTTGGGTTGAGTGTCATGATTGCCGCAGCTTCTCGACTTCCAAATCGACGGCATAGATTAGTATAAATTAGGTGCATTCTCACCCTTCCTCAACATTCGAACTTGGCTTGAGACTCTTGGTGGGAGAGAAAGAACGGATCTTACCCTAGCACTGTAATTCCTTCGAACCTTCGCTCTCCTCTTTTTCTACCCTCCTCTTCGTGGTCATCCCTTGATTGCGGCTCACTTTAGGAAACTTGCAGACAGCCTGATGGTTGTCGCTGCCTTTAAGTCTAGGTACAATATTACTGACCAGGTCGACATAGAGTTGGTCGACTTTGATGACTATAGAATAGAAGACACCAAAAAGGGGATGTCATTCCTCGTGATTGCGATTGTAGAGGGTGGTGTTAGGTTTCCCCTACACCCTTTTCTTGTAAAGTTCTTTCAACACTACGACGTATGTCCTGCCAAAGTAAGCTCGAAAACCTATAGGATTGTGATGGGGATGCTTGAGCTGAACCGAATCCTAGGCGTTAACTTAGGGCTTGCAGAGCTTGACTTCTGTTACACTCTGTGCAAAGTTGGATGTGAGAGCTGGAAAGTTTACCTTAGGGCGACCGACAAGAGTAGGGAAATAGTAAAGTGTCTTTCATCCTTGGGTAAGGGCGTAGATGACGTCAAAATCTCGGTTTCTGGTCCTTTGAAATTTGGTGACCTTCCTACCGACCAAATGCCGTTGAGTAGATACCGTAAAACCCCCAGAGAATTAGGTTAGTTCTGACCTCTTATTCTTTGTACATATTGACTTGTACACTTCCAACTTGCTTTGCTTTCACTTGTTCATCATCTGGTAAGAAGAGCACAAAGAAGGAGACGTGGGGTGTCAATTTCCCCAATCTGTACAAGGTCCCGAATTACTGCGGGATAGGTCGGCTTCGTGACATTTGCAGGACCCCTCATATTTTGTTAAATTACCTGCTCTGAGTTTCCACCTTCACTGCCTCTTTTGGGATCCCGTTGAGCATCATTGCCAAACTATCAGAGGAGGGTGTAGCTGGTGAGTTCACTGACATTCTGGTGGAGATTACGATCGAGCGCGTACTTCTCAATGATCAGGTGACTGTTGCCAATCTATCTTCCAACGCATCGCCACCAATTGTGAGGGGACTCAAGTCGTTGGAGACGCTATCCCAGTGACCTTCCCGAGCTGGGCATCCTTTGAGATTCCCCCAAATGTTACTAACGCAGCAACTAACATTCTCGCCCCATAATTTATTCGGTCCATAGCACATCTTCCAAATGGTCAAATTCGTCTGAATTGGCATCGACATCCACTTCGTATTCAACACCTGACTGCCGAGTTACAACCAAAATTAGGCAAAAGAGGAAGCTTGTGTATCCTCATCTTCAGATTTTGATACTCCCGACAAGATGAGTCTGAGGGACATGATGTTGCAAAAGGCGGCAGCAAAGAGAATGAAGAAATCGAGGAAACCAAATGATGAAGTAACAAAGCTCATTCCCCCACTTGTCGTTGCAGAGGTTGGCTCATCTGAACCTGAGATATAGAAGATGGAGATGAGATCATCAAAAAAGAAGGCAACAGCAGGGGATACAGAGGTTGAGCTAGCTTTAAAGAGACCCAAAGTGGTGCCGACCGACACCCGTCCTGGTAGTAGTGTCGTGGTTGATGACGCCGACTTTATGGTTGTAAGACTCGTAGTCGGTGGCCGTCGTATGCTGTCGAACGACTCTTTAATCAGATCGGCAGAGGTAGCCATGGGAGTGGTTGAAAGTAACCTCTAACGGGTTGATACTAACTTGTTGTAAAGTAATGATGACTTGTCAGCCTTCCTAGGAGCCTTCCATGAGTCCTTGCTGGTAAGTTGCTTTAACTTTTCTCTTTTTTGTAAATTTGGTTAAAAGCCTAATTTGGCCAGTCCTTTATTTCTAGGGTTCTCTCAACTCCTTGGAGGCTATCCGTCGCTTCCAATTTCTATCCAGGGAGCACAATAAACTGATTGAAGAGCATGCCAGGCTAAAGGAAGAATGGATCATCTCGAAGAAGGCTCAACTGACAGCGGTAAAGGAGGCTTAAAAAGTGAAGATCGAGCTAAATCAAGTTACTGTCGATCTGAGCAAAAGGGATAAAGAAGTCTCAAAGCTGGAGGCTAACAACACCATACTTAAGGTTGACTTATTTAAGTCAGAGGCCAAAGTTAAGAAACTCAAAGTTGATCTCACAAAGGCCAAGGCCGAAACTGAGGAGAAGATTAAAAAAAGTCGTGGTAAGTACTGCTGATGATTACGCCCTCCAGATGGTTAATCTTTTGCAGTCCATATTCGTTGAAAGCTGGTGTGGGGCTCTAAAAAAAATGAACGTCAAGAGCTCCTCCAGCATCTAGAAGAATGTTTCGAGTTATTTTGAGACTACCCTGGGGGATAATGGCAAGGATTCCTCCAAGACGACTAAAACAGATGCTCTAAATATGGCTGATGCTGATGTCTTGAAGACGGCTGAGGCAGGTGCTCCAAAGGTGGCTGAGGTAGATGTCTTGAAGACGGCCGAGGATGGACCTACTGTCACTGACTCGATAAGCCCTGCTACAAAATCTGCTGAAGACATTGTGCATTAGCTTGTGATTTTTCTTTTAGTCGTTACTTGTTTCTTTTTTTTGCAAGAACATGTAGATCTGATTTTCTTTTGAATGAATAGGGATTTTGCTACTTAAGTTAACTCTTATATTGATGTTTTTTGCTTTCTCTAACTCAGTAAAACCACATAGTTCTAACCTTGTGTTCATGTTTTTCTTGGCCTTTTTTGGCTAACCAACCAAACTTTAGGCAGGACTAAGTCAAAATACTTAATTTTAATGTGTTGTTAACTGCCTCTGTTGGCCAACCTATTTGACTTAGGCTGGAACAAGTTTGGTCTTGGTTTTTGTGGCCTTCATTGACCGACCTGCCAACAAGTTGGACAGGACCAAGTTCTTTACACTTGGTTTTTATGGCTTTCATTGGCCAACCTGCCCAACTTGGACAGGACCAAATTTTTACACTTGGTTTTTTGTGACTTTCGTTGGCCAACCTGCCTAACTTGAATAGGACCAAGTTTTTACACTTGGTTTTTGTGGCCTTCATTAGCCGACCTGACTAACTTAGATAGGACCAAGTTTTTACATTCAATTTTTTGTGTGTATCACCTTTTTATGCTTGCCCATAGATTTGCTGAACCACTTGCAACTTTTGATGAAAAAATAATGTATTATCGTAGATGATCGTAGATCATTACATCATTTGGGAGACACAACTACTGATAGAATTTTCTGAGATTGTTGGCATTCCAAGGTCGGGGTAGTAGTTGCCTTTCTTCGACAGTTTGCAGCTGGTATGCCCTTACGCCAACTTGGGACGCAACTATGTAAGAAGCTTCCCAGTTTGGGCCGAGCTTCCCATCAACTAGATTCTTTGTTGCCCCCAGTACTTTTCTTAGCACTAAGTCACTAGGAATGAAAGCTCTTAGCTGTACTGATTTGTTGTAGGCTCGGCTAAGTTGCTGATGATATTTAGTGAATCTGAGTAGGGTAGCTTCTCTCTTTTCTTTAATAAGGTCGAGGTCTTTTACCAAGGTTTGATCATTAAGGTCGGTGTCAAATGCTGCCAACCTAATCATTGGAAGTTTGACCTCCAAGGGTATTATTGCCTCCACCCCTTATGCCAATGAAAAGGGGGTTTCTCTAGTCAATCTCCTTGGAGTGGTTCTATAAGACTATAAGACACTAGGTAGCTCTTCAACCCATCTTCCCTAGGCTTTTTCCAGTCTTTTTTTTATCCCATTCAACATGGTTTTCTTTGATATTTTGGCTTGCCCATTTGTATTGTGGATAGGCTGGCGTCGAATAATAGTTTTTGATCTCAAGCTCGTTGCAGAACCCTCTGTAGATGTTGCCGTTGAAGTGAGTACCGTTGTCTTAAACTAGTGCAAAGGGTATCCTGAACCTTGTAATGATGCTCCTTCATGCAAACCTCTTAGCTTCAACTTCTCTGATAATCGATAAAGGCTCTGCCTCCACCCACTTGGTGAAGTAATTAGTTGCCACTATAAGGAACCTCTTATTCCCCGGAGCTCGGGACAATGGTCCGACTATATCTAACCCCCATTGTGCAAAGGGCAAGGGGCTAGTGATAGTTATGAGGTCCTCAGTGGGTTGGTGAATTATCGGTGAGAACTTTTAGCATTTCTCATATTTCAGAACATACTGGGCGGCGTCTTTCTGCATATAAGACCACCAATAGCCATGTGAAATAGCTCAATGGGCCAGAGATCTTTCGCCAATGTGACTTCCATGGATACCTTCATGAATTTCAAACAAGATGTCCTGCACTTTGTCCTGGTGACACAATGCAGGTAAGGACTAGTGAATAATTTTCTATATAGTTCCTTGTCGGGTGATAGCTAGTATTTTGGCAACTTATGCTTGATCCTTCTAGCCTTGTTCTTGTCTTCTGACAGCTTGTTCTTATCGAGGTAGGAGATAATCTAGTTCATCCAAGATGGCCATAATTGTTCGATAGCCAAAGCTTGCACTTCTTCTTGAAATATACTTAAGCTAGACAGTGTCTCCATGTAGATTGTTCTCTTCAATCTTGACTTTAGGGCTACTACGAGTGTTGCCAAGGCATCAACATGAGCGTTGTTATCGCTACTGATTTGATAGAGCTTGTAATTATTGAATTTGTTGAGCAGCACTCTTACTTTTACGAGGTATTGCGCCATCCTATTGTTCTTTGTTGTGTATTCACCCATGATTTGATTCACCACCAGTTGGGAATCTGAGTAGACGACTATCTCGGCAATCTTGAGCTCTATAGCTCGGCACAGACTGGTGAGCAGAGCGTCATATTCTGACTCGTTATTCAATGCAGTGAACTCCAACTTTATAACCTGCTCCAATGCCATTCCCTTTAGTGTGATTAATACTATGCCCGATCCTACCCCCTTGTCGTTGGACTTTCCGTCGACAAAGAGCTTCCAATGATCAGCAATCTCCCATAATTTCAAGGGGGGGTCGCAGTTTGGCTGATCGGTATTAGGTGTCTGAAGGGCTTCTTATGGCAATTCAATAGAAAATTTAGCAATAAAATCAGCAAGTACCTAACCTTTCACTGTCCACCTAAGTTGAAATTTAATGTCGAATTCTCCTAGCTCCATCGCCCACTTTGCTAGTCTTCCCAAGAAATTTGCCCTTCTGAGGAGTGGCTAAAGCTGATGGTCTGTGAGGACATTGATGATATGGGCCCTAAAGTAATGCACCAACTTGCGTGACACCATTACCAATGCTAAGGCCAATTTCTCCAGTGGTAGATACCTGCTCTCTACCCCTAGAAGAGTTTTGCTAACGTAATAGACTGGCCTCTGCTGCCTGTCTTGCTGACAAAGTAGGACGACACTTATTGTGTGATCTGATACTGCCAGATAAAGGAAAAGCTCTTCATGTTTAAGCGGTGTAGACAATAGTGGTGGCTGGGACAAATATTTCTTCAGGTCGGCAAGAGCCTAGTCACAATCAAGACTTTAGTTGAACTGCTCTCATTTTTTCAAAATTGGAAGAATGGTTGGCACTTATCTGAAGATCAGCTGATGAACCGGTTGAGGGTCGCCGCCATTCCAGTCAACTTCTGGACTTCTTTGATGATCTGTGGGGCCTGGATGGTTTGGATGACACTTATCTGATGCAGATTTGCTTCAATCCCTCAGTGCATGACCAAAAATTCAAGAAACTTCCCAAAGCTGACCCCGAACACACATTTAGAGGCATTCAGCCTCATCTTATAGTTTTTGAGGATATTGAACACTTTCTTTACATCGCCCAAGTGTAGTTTGTTGACCTTACTTTCGATCACCATGTCATCAATGTATACTTTCACAGTGTTGCCGATGTGTTGCTTGAACATTTTGGTGACCAATCTCTGATAGATGGCTTCTGCGTTCTTCAAACCAAATGTCATAACTTTGTAATAGAAAATACCCTGTGGGGTGATAAAGACAATTTTTTCTTGGTCTTATTCGTAGAGCGGGATCTGATGGAACCTGCAATAGGCATCTAAGAAGCTCATCCTTTCAATCCAGCTGTTGTATCGACGAGCTGGTCTATCTTTGGAAGAGCAAAAGGATCCTTGGGGCATGCTTTATTCAGGTCGGTGACACAAAATATCCACTTACCATTCTTCTTCTTTATCACCATTGTGTTGGAGAGCTAGCGTAGATAGTAAACTTCCCTTATTGCCCCCGCTTTAAAGAGCCTGTCAATCTCTTCGATCACTACATCCACATACTGTGTAGCTACCCTTCTTCTCTTCTAAACCACTGGTCGGCACTATGGGTCCACGTTTAGTCTGTGGCAGGCTACATCTAGATTAATTTCCAGCATGTTGTATGGTGTCTAGGCGAAGATTTCAATGTACTCTGTTAATAGATCAATTAATGATTTCTCCTCAGATTTGGGGAGCGAGGTGCCTAGAACAAAGTACTTCACCTCGTCATGCCAATCTATATAAACTTTCTTAAGGTCTTCAACAGCCTTGTTTTCTAATAACATCCCAACATCATCAATCGTGGTCGTGTCCTCGTGCAGTTCCATCATCTGAACTTTATCTACCTTTTCTTTTGTGGTGCATGCTATCAAGAAGCACTGCTTAGCTGCTACTTGATCTCTTCTTATTCCCCTGTTCCTCCCTGGATCGGGAAATGAATCAGCTGGTGGGGTAGGAAAAAGGTATGGCCTTCATGAGGTGCGACCATATCCGACCCATGATTGCATTATAGGGAGAGGGCACGTTAACCACTAGAAATTTTATCTGGATAGTGATCCCTCTCCCAGTTACCAGGACTGTTACCTTGCCCAGCGGCCATACTTGGTCCGAGCTGAATCCAATTAGGGGGTTCAGAGATGGCTGGAAATCGGAATCCTTTAGTCCAAGTTTTTTGAAGAGGTTTTAGTACGTGACTTTGGAGTAACTTCCTTGGTTAACCAGCATCCTTTTTACATCACAGTCTCCCAATCTAAGTGTTACCACCAACGCATCATTATGAGGCACTTGAACTCCAACCAAATCATCATCAGTGAAGGTTGTAGGCTTAGGACTACTGTCGACCTTTGCCTTTTGTTTGGGGCCTCCAATTGCATTACCTCCCTGAGGTGTGCGGCTTTCTGGATCTCGGTCTGGTATCTGTGAGGGTCTATAGTTGCCGACCCTGCTGATCTATGCAAGACATTGATTACCCGGGCAGATTATGCTTTGACTTCCTTTTGTGGGGTGGCTTCCTACTTTGTCTGCTCTGCCTCCCGCTTGTTTTTCTCTTGATCAATGTATTGGTTAAGGTGACCAGCCTTTGCTAGCTCATTGATTACACCCTAAAAGTGTAATCATAAGCACTTAATTTGCATATTGTTAGATTTAGATTATAGTTAATTATCTTATTTTAGTTCATTATTTGATTTATTGTGTATTTTTGTGTGTTTTGTCAGTTTTGGGGTTAAAACAACAAATAAGAGCCAAAATCGCAGGAAGACCGTTTGAATGCACCGTTCGGACATAGAGTTCGGATGGTGATTGACCATTCAGACGCCCAGTTCAGACAATCATTTTACCGTTCGAACGCCCATAGGACGGAGGACCTCCAGTGTCGATGTTTTGCGTTCGAAGCCATTCCAGAGAGGAGATTTTGCGTCTGAAGAGCGTTAGGACTATTTGCCTACCATTTGGACAGTTATTTTACCGTCCGAATGGTGCGTTCGAACGCATATCGAAAGGGCGTCGGATGCCTATCGGACGGATTGCATAGTTTTGCCCTAAATCGCTAGTCGCAGCTGAGAAGAGGGAGAGAGTTGATTTTTGGTTAGATTTAGTGTTAGTTTTAGTTAGTTTTTCAGTTTTGTAGAGAGATTTTGTAAGTTTTTGATAATTAGGAGTAGATTCTCGGTAAATTGGCTGTGGAGATCTTCATTCAAGGTTGGTTTCTATTTGTTCTTCATTTATTAGTTTAGATTTAATTTGTAATTTTCATATTTGTAGTGTAATTTTCATGTATTGTTCTTGTACCAAAACTCTCTTCAATTTCAAGTAATTTTTAGCTTAAATCTTTACATGCTTCATTTTCGTTTTCCATACTTTTATTATGAGTTTAATTAGCTAGCTTTTAAATTGGGTTCAAATGTAAAAATCACTCAAATAATCCAAAGAATTCAATGGAGGTATCTCATGAATTAATTGCCATAATTTCTTAGAATTCGAATTTCTAGTACTTAAATGTGAAATTTTAAAAAACCTAGATTATTGACTAAGTTTGGAGATTTTGATCACCCAAATCGATGGTATTAATTAGGACTCTTGACTAGACAAAAACTCCACAATTGCTAAAAATTTTGTTCTCAGAAATTGATTGAAGATATCTTAGAAAACCTAGGTTTTTTACTATGTTTGGCTAATTCAATGCATAAACCACAAATTTGATATTGACTAAGTTGAATCGATGGTATTAACCTTTGATTCCCCATTGAACATGTATCTAATTTCAATTGCTTGAGAATTATTAGTTTTCAAAGCTAAATTCTCCGAATCAAACACACTTAAATGTTGTGTTTGATTTGAGTTATAAACCCCATTTGAAACCTTGGATGAAATTGAGTGAGTGGATCATTTGAGCCCAATTCTCTTTTTAATTGCTTTAATTTAATTGCCTAGTGTTAGTTGTCTTTATTTTCATAGCAATAGAATAGTAAATCAAAACAACTATCCAAACCCAAAAGATTTTCGGTCTTTTTATTTTCCATTTTATTTTTAGATCCAATCCCCCACATAATTGCAACTCAATCCTAGGTTAGGTTAGTGTGAGGTGATTGCTAGAGCCTATATTTGGCTAGATCTCTTGGGAGAGAATGATATCAAATCTTCCGGTTTATACTTCATCACGGCCCCCGTACACTTGCGGGATACTAACTCCATTTGTAGGAATATCGTATTTAGGGGCAAACTAAGTATTGGCATCTTTGCCAGGGACCAAAGGCACGAGGCGAGCACTATAAGCTTTGGGTTGGAGAGCAATTAGTATATTGAATCTCCATCAATCTACCACGATGGAAGAATCTTCGGCTTAGGCCATTTGGTAACTTCGTTCCATTTTTGCGTGGTACCATGTTAGATTTTCATTCTTTCTTTTTCTCTTTATTTTAGGTATTTTTTTTATTTGTATATATTTTGTTTTTGTCTTAATAATTTTTTTTGAAGAATTGCTAGTGGAGAATTAGGGATTGTGTATATTACAAATTGGTGGTATATAACTAGTGGAGATTGGAGGTTTGGTTGGATTGAACTTGATTAAATATGTAGAATTTTTATGTGGAGATTGGAGGTTCAAATGGAAATCATTAAGCATTGTTATGTATGATGTGTTGAGGCGCGGTGCACTACATTTGTTTGTGCACTGCATCCAATTTTTATTGTGCATTCCAATCTGTTTGGTGGTAGATTTTCACACCTTCCATCCTCCAATATGTCTTTTAGAGAGCACCTTAGAGTTAATGGCCAAATGGAGCCTCCACGACCACCTCCCACTCCCAGGGGGTGTGATCAATTTAACCTTGGTAGGGGATATGAGAGCACATTTTCACAACATTATTTTGAGTCTCACTCTGACCAAGAGCCCTTTGACTATTACTATGCACCACATCCACCCTACCAAACTCCACTGTGTGAATACCCCCATGCCTAATTTTTACCCTATGAGGACTATCACACTCCTCACATTGGCACACAAGAGGACACCATAAAGGATACTCTAGAGGACACATGTCAACAAGCCATAAAATTTTAAGGAGAAGTGAACTCTAGAATAAATGAAGGCCTTAATGAGATAAAGAGTCAATTGACTCTTTTAATGCAAACCTTGGTTGTTCAACAGGAGGACAAGTCTCTTGTGTCATCTCCAATCATTCTTCCTAATCAAGGGTGTCCAAGTGAACCCGCTCATCCCATCACTAACCATAGGAATGAGCATTGACCAAACCATCCTTCCCCAAAACTTTAAGTCTAAGGAAGACATTCCTAAGGAAAGTGAGAAAATAATTGAAAATGAATTTCGGAATGAAAATTTTGAGAGAATGGAGTCTGAAATTAGGGACTCCAAACAAGAGGAGTGAGGTAGTGATGAGATTACCCTTAATGATGACCTTGGTTTGTTAGATGTTGGGAATATGCAAGTCAATGAGGATGTTGATGGTCTAGATGTCATTCCTACCATGTCTAGGGATTATGAGATCCCAACTTTTACACCTCTAGCACCTGGTCTTAATTTACCGGAGCCTTTGGAGCTCCATGTCCCAACCTCTGAACCAAACATCATTCCCATGGCTAACCAAAAAGAAGGGGAGGGTCAAGCACTTCATGGCATAAACTTTATTGACACATTTGTGCATGATCATTCTTTATTTTCTACATACCATGACCTTTTTTACCCTTTTGTACTTTTATGCTATATCCTTGAGGTTATCAAGGTGGTCGCCATTGTACATTCCCTCATTTGTATGCAATCTTTGAAAATCTATAAGTTGGGGATGTGGGATGACGGCTAATTTCCACTTTGTGGCATTTGATGATTTTCTCTCTCAAATTTGTGTAGGAATAGGAGTAGTTTTGTTTCTTTGTTTTTTTAGTTTATTTTCTCATTTTAAGTTGGGGGTGCTTTAAGTTGTTTTATTTCTTTATTTTATTAGTTTATTTTGCATTATAAGTTAGGGGATGCCTTTTGCATCCTTTTTTTTTTTTCTTTTTCCACCATTGAATTATATCCAATGTTTTGTTCTCATGCATTAAGGACAACGCATCATTTTAAGTTGGGGGTGGGGTAGAGGCTTTGCCTCTATTGTTTTGCACCCTATAAAAAAAAAATCATTCAACTTATGAAAGTGCATTTTAAGATTAGAAGATAGGAATACTGTTATGTATCTTTACTCAAGATGATGTTGATTCACTCCTCATACCCAATATAGGGGATTGCTTAATTCATACATTTGTAAAGGGGATTACATCATTGTACACAATCATGTTTTATAACATAATTTGTTACTAGTCTTTGCACTTTCACCCTTACATTAGTGGAGATTATCACCTTGTAAGCTTTAAAGCATTTATCACCTTTTGGAACGTGTATATTTACTCAAGTATAGTTTCTTCACCCTCATTTCATTCAATAACTTCATTATGCTTGTATTTGGTTCATGAGTTGAGTTTTGATCTTAATATTGAAACTTGTACTCTATGAAATGCTTCAGTTGCACACCTTTAGATATAATTCTATACCATATTCTTCTTCATGGCCATAAGTTTCCCTTGCCGAACCGTGCATTTTCCTTGACCCTTGTTGATTTCCTACTTTTATTAGAAAATGCATAGTGATTTCATCTCTTGTATTGCAAAGGGACGTCTATGTGAGAAAAGAGTGTTTTTGCATTGCTAAGAGAGAGAGAGAGAGAGAGAGAGGGATGTAAGAAAAGAAAAAAAAAGAAGAAAGAAGAACTAACAAAAGAAAAAAAAATAGAGAGAATAGGAAGAAGAAAATGATGAAAAAGGAGTTCAAAAGTTGAAAATATGTTAAGAGAAGAGTGAGAAGTGGATTTTGTGTATTAAAAGTTGAAAAGGGAGGGTTGTAGTTGTTTTGCATTTATAATGTCATGCCTTAATCAGACATGATAAGACTATTTGCTCCCTCTCCTTACCCTTAGCTTTTATGTCTTCTACGTTGCCCTCTTCACCTTTTCATAGCATAGTTAATCCAAATTGTGCTTGATTGAAGTTTTTAATAGAGTATAAACTTTATTTTGTCAATTTTTTTGAATCAATGCTTAACTTTTAACATTCTTTTATGGAGCTATGTTAATATCGCTAAACTTCTATCTTTTCAGTTTTTGTAATTGGTATGTTCACTTGATTTATCTCTTTACATTTACTCCATTTGTTGAGCATACCATTATGAGAATCATGTGGGTGTTTAATTGCAAGTGTATGTTCGGTGAGAATTGAATCAAAGCGTAAAACGGGTGAATTTGCGTAAATGAGTTTTATTTGGGAGTGGCATCAATATTAACTTGAGTAGGATTATGCATCAATTCCTTATTCTTATCTTGATTTGCAATTCATAAAAGGATATTTGCGGGTATTATTATTGAAAACTCTCACAAGACTCTACTCATCCACTAGGGGTAACCTAAGAGTTTAAAGGCTTGGTAGATAAGCTAAATACACCCGTGATTCCTACGAAAGTGGAGATTATCCTTTATGTTTTTTTATAGTATTTGGTAAGGACTAGCAAAATGTAAGTTGGGAGTTGTGATTACACCCTAAAAGTGTAATCATAAGCCCTTAATTTGCATATTGTTAGATTTAGATTGTCGTTATTTATCTTGTTTTGGTTCATTATTTGATTTATTGTGTATTTTTTTGTGTTTCGTAGGTTTTGAGGTTAAAACATCAAATAAGAGCCAAAATCGCAGGAAGACCATTCGGAGGGTGGAACCGTTCGGACGTAGCCATCGTTCGGACATAGCGTTCGGACGGTGATTGATTGTTCGGACGCCCAGTTTGAATGGTCATTTTACCGTTTGGACGCCCATCAGATGGAGGACCTCCAGAGTTGATGTTTTGCATCCCAAGCCATTCCAAAGATGACATATTGCATCTGTAGAGTGTTCGAACAGTTCGCCTACCATTCGGACAGTAAAATGATCATTTGGACGGCCTTTTTACCGTCCGAACGGTACGTCCGGACGTATATCAGACGGGCGTCGGATGCCTATCAGACAGATTGCACAGTTTTGCCCTAAATCACTAGTTGTAGCCGAGAAGGGGGAGAGAATTAGTTTTAGTAAGTTTTTGAGTTTTGTAGAGAAATTTTGTAAGTTTTTGATAATTAGGAGTAGATTGGCTGTGGAGATCTTCATTCAAGGTTGGTTTCCATTTGTTATTCATTTATTAGTTTTGATTTAATTTTTGTAATTTAATTTGTATTTTTCATATTTGTAGTGTAATTTTCTTGTATTGTTCTTGTACCCAAACTCTCTTCAATTTCAAGTAATTTTTAGCTTAAATCTTTACATGCTTTATTTTCATTTTTCATGCTTTTATTATGAGTTTAATTAGCTAGCTTTTAAATTGGGTTCAAATGTGAAAACCACCCAAATAATTCAAGGAATTTAATGGAGGTATCTCATGAATTAATTTCCATAATTTCCTAGAATTTGAATTTTTAGTAATTAAATGTGAAATTTTAGAAAACCTAGATTATTGACTAAGTTTGAAAATTTTGATCACCCAAATCGATGGTATTAATTTAGGACTCTTGACTAGACAAAAACTCCACAATTGCTAGAAATTCGTTCTCACAAATTAATTGAAGATACCTTAGAAAACGTAGGTTATTGACTCTGTTTGACTAATTCAATGCACAAACCACAAATTTGGTATTGACAAAGTTGAATCGATGGTATTAACCTTTGATTCCCCATTGAACATTTATCTAATTTTAATTGCTTGAGAATTATCGGTTTTCAAAGCTAAATTCTCTGAATCAAACACACTTAAATGTTGTGTTTGATTTGAGTTATAAACCCCATTAGAAACCTCAGATGAAATTGAGTGATTGGATTATTTGAGCCCAATTCCCTTTTAATTGCTTTAATTCTAATTTCATTATGCTTTAATTTAATTGCCTAGTGTTAGTTGTCTTTATTTTCATAGCAATAGGTTAGTAAATCAAAACAACCATTAAAACCCAAAAGATTTTCGGTCTTTTTATTTTCTATTTTATTTTTAGATCAAATTCCCTACATAATTGCAATTCAATCCTAGGTTAGGTTAGTGTGAGGTGAGTACTAGAGCCTATATTTAGCTAGGTCCCTTGGGAGATAATACCAGATCTTCCGGTTTATACTTCATCGTGACCCCCATACTCTTGCGGGGTACTAACTCCATTTGTAGGAATACCGCATTTGGGGGTGAACCTAGTTTTGCCTAATGGTTTTTGAGGTTTCTGCAGTTCTCCATCTGATGACCCTTTTCCTTGTGGTAGGAGCAAAATTTCCTCTAATAACGGGCAGCGGGGTCTCTCCCCAACTTTGGAGGCCACTTCAAGAAGGGATTGTCTCGTATTTGGGGCAAAATCTTATAAATCGGGTCTTTGAAGACTGTATTGACCCCTTATGTCGCCTTTTTGCCCCGATTGTTGTTGTTTTCCTCACATTTAGGCCTCTTGCTTTCCCACCCATCTTTCTTCTCGGCTTTCTCGTTGAGTTTCTCTTGTACTAGCTATGTTACATTTTCTACCACCCGTGTATACTGTTCAATCCTTAGCATTAGGTCCTATATCTGGATAATTGGTTTTTCCATAAGGGATTGCCTCAGCTGGTGTTCCTAGGAAGGCCGATTTTGAACTGTGCAACAACCAACTGCTCGTTGCAGTCCTCTATTTCGATATAGGCCTCCCAGTATCTCCTTGCATATGCCTGCAACCCTTCATCATCTTTCTTCTGTAGAGTCCACCTCATTGGGCTGCTTGTGCTATGAATCGGTTAGTAAAGAGCTCGACAAGTTGTCTCCAGCTTAAAACTGATGTGGACTGCAGCTTATCGAACCATCGTAGGATCATCTCTCCTAGACTTGAAGGGAAAACTCAGCACATAAGTAAATCGTCCTCCCTTTATAATGTCATCATCTATTTGTAATGTTGAACATATGTAATAGGATCTGTTTTCCCATCATAAGGAGTAAATTTTGGTGGCGTGAATTTCTTGGGAGGTCGGCGGGTCTCAATCTCTTCTGTGAATGGGGTGGAAGCAATCTGTTCCAAGGCTCTTTTGGCTATATCCTGGGTTGTCCACCCCTTATGATGCTTATCCTAGTTGTCTAGCCGATCGTTTAGCTACTTGTCCCAATTCTACTGCTTTGGTTTGACCCTTGCCGGATCTCTTACTGGTGTTCGATCTCTTCGTGGCTGCCGATCTTCCCGTCAGTCCATGTAGTGTCCTGTACTGGAAGTATAACTTCCTGTTGTGCGTGCAGCTAGGGGGCTCAGGTTTCTTGAATTCATCCTCCTTCTCTACTGCTAATCTGGTGATCTATCAAGTACTCATCCATCTCGTCTGGCAATCGTTTCTCTCATGGCTTCAATCGTTGACGCGATCTCATTGTCTTGCTACCAGAGCTCCCACTCAATTGCTTAAAGTGATTGATTGTTGGGTACTCGGCTACTGGAAGGTGATGGATTCAGGTTCCTACAATAGTTCCGTCGGCGATGCGGATTTCTAGCATACTATGGAGCCCAACCTAATCCCTCTTGTCCTTCACGATGGTTGCCTCTTGGGAATTGTATTTCTGATCTAATAAAACGTCCTCTCGGAGTTCGCACTAAATCATCACCACAATGACTTGACTGATGAGTGTCGTCATGACTATGAACGTCGTGGCTGTCTTTTAGCTCCTTATTGGTAGGATCGACTCCTCCTCTATCATGGCTGGTACTCATTGTTGTGTAGACCTTCCCACAAATAGCGCCAATTATAGGTGTGATTTTTAAGAAGGTCTCACTGAACTCTCAAATCAACTCAACAAGCACAAGCAATCTACAATGGAAGAAGACGATGAGTATGACTTGGCCCTCTTTGGGCCGAAGGCACTCTGATGATTAAATTAGCAAGTTTAATCACAATAAATCGAATAAAAATATAGAGAGTTAGAACTCAAATGAACATATCTTATACCTTTAGTGTATAGAGTTATTTATAAGTTTTAGAATACCATGTTCCCTTTGAGAATTAAAGTTACTTTTCTCTTAGGAATCTCCTTTGTTTATGTCGGTTTAATGCATCAGACTTATCCTTTACTTGTCCTAATCCACTTAGGAATAGAGTTTGTACTTTGGATGTCATTGGTCCTAGTACCTTTTAGATTAGAATCCGTAGGCTAGCCTCTTTGGGTCTTAACCTTTGATCGGCATGAGCCTAATTCGATAAGTCAGCATTCATAGGTTCACCTTACTGGGCTGGTCTTTTCTTGGTGTTGGGCTCGGCTCTTATTGGCTCACACTTATCAATTCTTTATGTATTTAAGATAAGCTGTTGCAACAATTCTTAATTACTTCCCGTCAGTTTTTTTTACTTTCTTCTCAAGGCAGAACCTTTATTTGTATACTACCATCGGCAAGATTTCTTCAAGCTTTGAAGACAACACCATACCTCTTATTCAGGTACATATATATATATATATATATATATATTCCAGTCTGTTTGATTGTTTCATGAATTTTTTTCCCTTTCTTTATTTATTTTTATCTGCTTATTGAGTAGAAGGCTGATTCGTACCATTGATGTTTTGTGATGGTGGGTCTCTTTTTAGAGAGAGAGATGCAAGGAAAGAACCTTTATATATATATATGGCATGAGTTTATTGAATCTACCATGAAAGACAATAGTACAGCTTCTTTTTTGTTTGGTTGTACCTTGTATTACCAAGTTTGTATTATTTTGTCCAATATAGATATATATATTGATTCATCTCCTTTTCATTGCAACTTGTATTTTGCCTTTTTTTCTTTGGTCTGCACTGTTTTGTCCTATGTGTATGTATTGCAATGCGTTTTTCATGTACAAAATTTCATTTTATTTGTTGTTTTCTTTTTCTTTTATTTTATTTTTTTTAAAGTGAGAGGTGCACTATTTTTTTTTTTTTTTTTTTTTTTTTGGGGGTTTTTAACCTCTTTGCTTGTTTGATTGCCTTTCGTAAATTGTCAAATGCTACTGTTCTTTTTCTTTTCTTTTTTTTTTTTTTTTTTTTTGTATATTTAGCACAGTTTACGTGTTTGTATTGTCTGCCAAAGAAAACAATTTGTATAACGCCATGTCTATAACCTTGAACTAGTTGTACGTTTTTGTATGGCAAATTTGTTTATTTTATTTCCTACTTAGCATTTCTCAAAAGACTTTACTGTTGGTTATTTCTTAAGGAAATGGGTCTCTTAGAGAGTGAAAGAAGTGGGTCAAATAAGTAGTATCTAGCAGTGACGGTTTTGGCCGGAATTTACTTTTCATTTTTTTTATTTTATTTTATGCGATCTGGGATTTAGGCCTTGATTGAAAATTGATTTCATGTTTTGGGATTTTGATTGAGATCTGAATTCAACTTTGGGCTTTGATTAGGATTTGGGTGCTTTAATTGGAATTTGGGCTCACATTTTGGACTTCGATAGGAGTTTACTATGGGCTTTGATGGGGATTTGCATGCAAGCATGGCAGGATCATAGGGGTCCATCAATTTTATTAACTTCACTGGCCCAAAAATTTCTTTGTTCTTGATTATATTTGAAGAGTGAGTTAGTCGAACCCTTTAATTTGGAAATATATGAATATATATATATATATATATATATTGCAATTACTTTTCGTTTTTGTTTGGATTGGGATTTGGGTTTACAAATTTTAGGCTTTTACTTGGGATTTGTATTGGGCTTTGATGTACTGTGTAGCAACACATTTTTTTTCCTCTTTCACTTTTATTTATCAATTGTAGTCAAACCCAACAATTTTGTCTCTTTTTTATTCCTTTTCCTTGGGCCGAACCTTTTGACCACAGATTTTTTTTTTTTTTTTCTGCAGAATTTAGGCATTTGCTGCCCTTTTTACTTGGTTTGCCGACTTGGGTAGGCCCAATTTGATTGCAGGTGGGTCAAATTTGACTGTCTTCATTAGCTTCTAGGATTATTTATTTGTTTATTCAACCTTCTTTTTTTTTTTTTTTTTTTTTGTAGCTATGTTTTACAGGGGTTTGCTTCAAAGTTGATTACGTATTGTAGGAAACACTTGGACGTTGATTTCTCTTCATTACTATTATTTTTACTGCAATGTGATTTCTCTTCTTAAAAATTTTTATTCTATTTTCTTTTATTTATTTATTTTGTAGCTGTTTTTTTTTTTTTCATTTGCCGGGACTTCATTGAGCACTTTACTTTAATTTTCAACTTTCTTTAAAGTAATCAAATTTTGTCAACTTTTTATTTTGAATACTTTGTATTGTTTTTTAGATATTAGCCTGTGCAATTTTAAGGACTATTATACCCTTTTGAAATCATATCAAACGAGTTCTCGAATATTGTTACAAAATTTTCTTTTCATTCGTCTTGAGATGCCTTTGAGGAAACTTCTCATTCGTCTCGCATAAGGTCTTTGAGAGTTAAATTTTGTTACTACATTCGCAATCTCTTCTGATTTTGTATTTTAATCAAACTACTTTGACATGACACTCTTGAGGAATTTCATTCTTCATTTGTTTTGCAGAGGCCTTTGAGGAAATTCTTCTTCATTTATCTCACCTAAGCTATTGAGAAATCTTATTCTTCATTTGTTTTATAGAGGCTCTTGAGCAAGTTTCTTCTTCATCCATCTCACTTAGGCTCTCGAGAAATTTTATTCTTCATTCCTCTTGTAAAGGTCCTTGAAGAAGTTCCTCTTTATCCGTCTCACTTAAGCTCTTGAGAAATTTTATTCTTCATTCCTCTTGTAGAGGTCCTTGAAGAAGTTCTTCTTCATCCGTCTCACTTAAGCTCTTGAGAAATTTTATTCTTCATTTGTCTTGTAGAGGTCATTGAGGAAGTTGTTCTTCATCCGTCTCACTTAGGCTCTTAAGGAATTTTATTTGTTACTTGTCTTTTAAAGGCCCTTAAGGAAGTTCTTCTTCATCCGTCTCACTTAGACTCTTGAGGAATAATATTCATCATTTGTCTTTCAGAGACCTTTGAGGAAGGTTTTCTTCATCCGTCTCAGTTAGGCTCTTGAGGAATATTGTTCTTCATTTGTCTTTCAAAGGCCCTTGAGGAATATTATTCTTCATTTGACTTTCAAAGGCCCTTGAGGAAGTTCTTCTTCATCTGTCTCACTTAGACTCTTGAGGAATATTATTCTTCATTTGTCTTTCAGAGGCCCTTGAGAAAGTTTTTCTTCATTTGTCTCATTTAGGCTCTTGAGGAATATTATTCTTCATTTGTCTTTCAGAGGCCCTTGAGGAAGTTTTTCTTCATTTGTCTCCTTTAGGCTCTTGAGGAATATTATTCTTCATTTGTCTTTCAGAGGCCCTTGAGGAAACTTTTCTTCATCCATCTCACTTAAGCTCTTAAGGGATTTTGTTCTTTATTTGTCTTGTAGAGGCCTTTGACGAGATTTTACTCTTACTCGTTATGTGTTTGGCCTAATCATTGACAGGTTGAGCTTACTTCTTCCTCATGAAAAAGACACTTAAGAACCTCTCTCGTGATGAAAAAGACATGCTAGACAAGGATGGTCCTAGAATTACAAGACACAAGCCTATCTCTACTCTCTTATCTTCTAAACAGTTAAAGTCGTATATTCCTCTTCACGTGCCACTTGACCTGGTGTATGAAGGGATTCGAAAGCGTTGTGAAATCAACGAGAAAGGAGAGATTAAGAATTTTGGTTCATCCTCAGTTTCACTTCTTCGTCCTTACTCTGATAATGAGACAAGCAATTTAGTTTCCCCTTCCAGTTTTGGTGTTCTGCTTAAGAGGATAAAGAAAGAGGGCTTAGAATTGGATAGATGTTTTAGTATCCGCGGTGCTCCTACTTTCTTCCATAGTCCGATCTGAGAATTTTGATTGGATGACATATTTTCTTCCTCTCTCACAATATTGAAGCCGGCTGGTGTCTATTCAACAGTTTATGTATCTCGATTTGCTTATGCCAGGGACATCAATTTGTTTAAAGGCTTCTTGGAATTTGGTCCCCTGATACCAACAATTTTCACTCGATTTATGGGGAGATTAGTATTTCTCTATGGGATCTTCATCGCATTAGCGGCCTTGCCATTTTAGGAGAATTTTATGAGGAGTAAACTCCTACAAATGATGTTCATTATTCTAATGACATATCTTTCATTTGTCGTTCCCTCTTTAACACTTGTGTTGTCTTTCCTCAAGCTAAAAAGTTTGCTACTTGGGCTTCTTGTTTGATACATCCGCCCGATGAGGCATCTCCCTATTTCCGTCGTAAGCAACGTGCTCCTAATGGGGTATTTCTTCCCGGGTTTTTAGCATGTTGGCTTAATGGGTTTGTTTTTCCCTATTATATTGGTGAGATTCGCCCTACCACATCTGTTATGGCTGGGAAGATGGCTACAGAGGTTAAGATCTACCTTGTTGTTCCTGTTCTTGCTTTTCTCTATCATCAGCTTAACAAGATTGCTTCATCACCTTCTCATGGGAAAAAAAACTTGCAAGGCCTTTTCACTATTTTCTTGGATGGGTCTCCCTTTATTTCTGCAAGGCGTATTCTCATGAAGATACTTGGGACAAATATCTGAACTTTACTGAAGATTTTTTTTACCCTATTTAGGGTTAATAGGAAATCAATTAGTAACTCAGTTTGCTTCAATTTCAACAATGGGCTCTTTTTTTTAGCTATTCTAAGGAATTCAACTTGAAGGCTCTTGATCATAAGGGTGAGCCACATAGAATCCTTACAATTGATGAAAGAATGATTTCTTTCTGGTATAGCTATTTCATTTCTCTTCATCTTGGAGTATTAACACTAAAGACTAGCATATCTTTCTTTGTTGAGCCTTATTCTCCTAACCGGTATGCTCGTCAGTTTGGGTTTGTTCAAGCATGTCCCAAATCTCTTGACCAATCTTGTCAGACAATGTCACAACCTTTTGAACTTTACTATTATTGGTGTGAGATGATGTGGTAAGGTATAGGGTCTTTGAGATTAACTGATTCTAGGGTTGTTCTGTATGTGACAAACCTTATGCCCAATGGTAGACAACTTCTTCCTTCATTGTGCTTCAATTTGTTCGTCATTCAAGATCAAAACCTTCAAGGAAAAGACAAAGGAACAAATCTAAAGGCTTGGAGAAGAAAGCTAGGCATGACTTAAGCCAAGAGCATTCTTCTCCCAATTCTGGATCTTTCTCTCTCAAAAGGGTTACCCCTTCTTTGAAGTCCCCTACTCAACCTAGCAATTATGTTTCACATCTTCTCAGTTTTTTTGAGGATATGTGTAAGGAGGTATGCAAAAGATCATTTATCTTTGAAAGTGATGATCCTGATGCCAAGACAGATACCTTAGAGAGCATTTTCCCAAAAATAATCCAACTTGGTCACCGTATGGGAACACCTTCCAATCTAAAGGTTATCGAAATTTCGCCCTTAAACCAATTTCGAGCCTATTTGTCCTCTTTTCTTATGAATAAAGATGAGAAGACCATTCTAGAAATGTTTAAAGACACTGGTCATGAGTTGGAGAGAAATAAAAGAAGTTGGCATGAAAAACTACCAGAAGGCTTGTGGGCTTATCGTACTTTGTACAAAACTCCCACTCAAGCCACACCCTATTCGTTAGTGTTTGGAGGGGAATTAGTATTGCCACTCGAAATTTAAATACCTTCTTTAAGGTTCGCGATACAAGAATCTTTGACTAAAGCTGAAAGTGCCAGGGTGAGATTAGTTGAGCTTGAAGCCTTGGATAAAAGAAGGCTTTATGCCCAACAAAATTTGGAGATATGTCAACAAAGGATGGTGATTGCCTTCAATAAAAAAAAAGTAAGGCTTCGTTGTTTCAAGAAAGGAGACTTGGTGTTAATGGTTTGAACATCGATTATCGTGACTCGACGAACCAAAGGAAAGCTTGAGCCTAAGCGAGATGGTCAATATGTGATAGAGAAAGTCTATTCAAATGGAGCCTGCTTGTTAACCACAACGGATGGTGATGGAGTTATACCTCCCACCAATGCAAGGTTCTTAAGGAGGTACTACCCTTGAAAAAAATTATAAATAAACAAATAAATAAATAAGCCCGCTAGGTCGAAAGCCCAAAAGGGCAGCCTAGGCAAAAGTTAGGGCAAGCCTGCTAGATTGAAAAACCAAAAAGGCAGTCTAGGCAAAAATTAAGATAATAAAAAAAAAAGATAATAAGCTCGCTAGGTTGAAAACCCGAAAGTGCGGCCTAGGCAAAAGTTAGGGCAAACCTACTAGATTGAAAAACCTAAAAAGGCAATCTAGGCAAAAGTTAAGGCAACACCTACAACAAAACATTTACTGCAGACCCACCAATGGTGTAGTATGTGGCTAAACTACTAAAACACCTCACCAAAATTCAAGGTGATAAATCTTGGGACGCTCTTGGCTCGAAAGAGTATAAACTTTGTATGGCAAAAAATATCAACAACAAAAAAAAAAAAAAAAAAAAAACATTGATCCAACAAGAAACCAAAACATTCATTGAAGACCCACCAATGGTGCAGTATGTGGCTAAACTGCTAAAACACCTCACCAAAGTCCAATGTGATAAATCTCAGGACACTTTTGGCCCGCAAGATTATAAACTGTGTATGGCTAAAACAAATGAAACCATCACATTTTTCCATTCACTTTCATAAACAAAACAAAAGGTGAATAAAATGAAATTCAAAGTTACATCCAACCAATAAAAAATTCAAATTCAATCAAAGTAATAAAATTCATTCACTTAGGGCGGCATTTGCCTTATCAAAAGCCTGTTTCACCACAGCATGACTCACACTCTTCTCTTTATGTTGGGTTAAGGCATCCAAAGTACTCTGCAAGTCTTCCTATAATTTAGATATGTCCGTGGCAATCTAAGTTAAGCGGCTGATATAAGAAGAATGCTCAATCTTACTTGAAGGTAACTGAGCCTCAAGCTTGAGAAGAAGTTCTTTGGTCCGATAAATTTCCCCTTCCAAGGTTGTGAAAAGTTCACCGGACTCTGTGGCTAAAGAGAATGCTTCTTCATATTGAGCAGTCACTTTGTCAACATGGAGTTTCTTGCTTTGGTATTGAGCTTCCATATCTTCAAGAGTAGAACTTTGATCTGGAAAGTTGGATAATTGAGCTAATAATATTGAACACTTGACAAAGGTCCTTACCTTTTTATGGAAGGAAGCAAAACTTAAGCCCATTCTCTTAAAAATAGAAACAATTCCATTGGCTATGTCTATCATGGTATCAATATTTGGGATAGACTGCAAAGAAAGTATTATGCCATTTTGAATAGAGATAGCTCATCGATGAGCCGATATGTCTCGTAGAGGGCCAACAGACTTGTCAAGCTTAGAAAGCAAGCTTTCTAACTCAACCTCATTTATGAGACCATATGTACGTAAAGAACAATCCTATATCAGAAGGGAAGGTGAAGAAAATGTACATAATGATCCTTAAGGAATGCAACTCACCATGGTTTGGAGATTGCGATGTAGGAGTTGGCACTCCATCCTTGGAAATAAAGTTGGTAGCAGAATCTGCACGTGAAAGACAATTCTATGTCAAAAGGAAAGGTGAATAAAATGTACATAAGGATCCTTAAGGAATGTAACTCACCATGATTTGGAGATTATGGAGTATAAGTTGGCAATTCATCCTTGGAAGTGGGTTTGTAACAGAATCTGCACCTAAAGAATAATTCTATGTCAAAAGAGAAGGTGAAATAAATATATATACATAAAGTATATATGGATCCATAAGAATTATAACCCACCATGGCTTAGAGATTGTTGATTAGGAGTTGGCAATACGACTCCAGAAGTAGCATAGGCAGCAAATCCTGAAAGGAGTTTGAAATAGCAATAATAAAGATATTGTTATCAAATTACAAAGATAAAATAACAAATAATGCAGAAAAAAACAATGTACCTTTAATAGGTACTGATGAAGAAAGATTAGCCGAGGCTGAAGACATCACTAAATCAACTGAAAAAGGAGGAGTTTGAGGTGAATAAGTGAAGTGTGCCGGCTGAAAAGAAACATGGACTTCTTCTTTGGAAGAATTATGAGAAGCAGTGTCATCTGGATAATGAGCAAATAGTGGGTTATTATCATATAACTCAACATCATGTTCACCACCACCCTCAACATTACACAAGTGTCATCTCTAGAAGAAACAGAAGTGGAAGACTCATAAGGACGAGGTTAAAAAAGAGGCCCTACACTCCTTATTCGGATAAGCCCTAACACATCCAACTCATGACCAGTGTCCCTAAACATTTCTAGAATGGTCTTCTCATCTTTATCCATAATAAAATAGGACAAATAGGTTCGAAACTAGTTTAAGGGAAAATTTTTGATAACCTTTGGATTGGAAGGTGTTCCCATACGGTGACCAAGTCGGATTATTCCTGGAAAAATGCTCTCTAAGGTATTGGTCTTGGCATTAGGATCTATTCTTTCAAAGATAAATGATCTTTTGTATACCTCCTTACACATGTCTTCAAAAATGTTGAGAAGATGTGAAATATAATTGCTAGGTTGAGGAGGGGACTTCAAAGAAAGGGTAACCCTTTCAAGAGGGAAAGACCTAGAATTGGGAGAAGAATGCTCTTGGCTTAAGTCATGCCTAGATTTCTTCTCCGGGCCTCTAGATTTGTTCCTTTGTCTTTTCCTCGAAGGTTTTGATCCTAAATGGCGAATAAATTGAAGCACAATGAAGGAAGAAGTTGTCCACCAGTGGGTATAAGATTCTGTCACATACGAAACAACCCTAGAATTAGTCAATCTCAAAGACCTTGTACCTCACCCCATCATCTCACACCAATAATAGTAAAGTTTAGAAGGTTGTGACATTGTCTGACAATATTGGTCAAGAGATTTCAGGGATACTTGAACAAACCCAAACTGGTGAGCATACCGGTCAAGAGAATAAGGCTTGGCAAAGAAAAATGAGCCAGTCTTTAGAGTTAATGCTCCAGGATGAAGAGAAATCAAATAGCTATACTAGAAAGAAATCATTCTTTCATTAATTTTAAGGATTCTATACGATTAACCCTTGTGATCAAGAGCCCTAAAGTTGAATTCCTTAGAATATCTAACAAAAAGAGCCCATTTTTGAAACTGAAGCAATCTAAGCTGCCGATTGATTTCTTATTAACCCTAAATAGGGTAAAAAAATCTTCAGTAAAGTTCAGATATTTTTCCCAAGTATCTTCATGAGAATATGCCCTAGGGAAGTAATGGGAGACTCATCCAAAAAAAAAATAGTGAAGAGGGCCTTGCGTGTTTTTTTTCCCATGGGAAGGTGATGAATCAATTTTGTTAAACTAATGATAGAGAGAAGCAAGAATAGGAACATCAAGGCTAATCTTAACCCCGGTAGCCATCTTCCCAGCCATAACAGATATGGTAGGGCAAACCTCACCAATATATTGGGGAAAAACAAACCCACTAAGCCAACATACCAAAAACCTAGCAAGATATCTGGAACACGTTGCTTATGATGGAAATGGGGAGATGCCTCGTCGAGCGGATGTATAAAACAAAAAGCCCATACAACAAACTTTTTGCTTGAGGAAAGACAGCATGAGTGTTAAAGAGGAAACGACAAATGGAAGATATGTCATCAGAATAAAAAACATCATTTGTAGGAGTGTACTCTTCATAAAATTCTCCTAAAATGTGAAGGCCCCTAATGTGATGAAGATCCCATAGAGAAAATCTAATCTCCCCATAAATCGACTGAAAACTGTTGGTATTAGTGGACCAACGTTCCAGGAAGCCTTTAAACAAATTGATGTCCCTGGCATAAGCAAATCGAGAAACATAAACTGTCGAATAGACACCAACCTACTTAAATGTTATGAAAGAGGAAAAAATATGTCATCCAATGAAAATTCCCAAATCGGACTATGGAAGAAAGTAGGAGCATCGCGGATACTAAAATATTCATCCAATTCTAAGCCCTCGTTCTTCATCCTCCTAAGCAGAACACCAAAATTGGAAGTGGAAACTAAATTTCTTGTCTCGTTATCAAAGTAAAGACAAAGAAGTGAAACCAAGGATGAACAAAAATGCTTAGCCTCTCCTTTCTCATTGATTTCACAACGCTTTCAAATCCCTTCATACACCAGGTCAAGTGGCACGTGAAGAGGAATATATGGCTTTAACTCTTTAGAAGATAAGGGACTAGAGATAGGCTTGTGTCTTGTAATTCTAAGACCATCCTTGTCTAGCACGTCTCTTTCGTCATGATGGATGTTCTCAAGTGTCTTTTCCATGAGGTAGAAGTAAGCTCAACCTATCAATGATTAGGCCAAAAAATATTGAGTGAGAGTAAAATCTCATCGAAGGCCTTTACAAGACAAATGAAGAACAAAATCCCTTAAGAGCTTAAGTGAGACGGATGAAGAAAATTTTTCTCAAAGGCTTTTGAAAGAAAAATGAAGAATAGTATTCCTCAAGAGTCAAAGTGAGACGGATGAAGAAAAACTTCATCAAGGGCCTCTAAAAGAAAAATAAAAAATAATATTCCTTAAGAGTCTAAGTGAGATAGATGAAGAAGAACTTCCTCAAGAGTCTTTGAAAGACAAATTAAGAATAATATTTCTCAAGAGCTTAAGTGAGATAGATGAAGAAAATTTTCTCAAAGGCCTCTAAAAGACAAATGAAGAATAATATTCTTAAGTCTAAGTGAGATGAATGAAGAAGAACTTCCTCAAGGGTCTCTAAAAGACAAATGAAGAATAATATTTCTCAGGAGTATAAGTGAGACAGATGAAGAAAACTTTCTCAAGGGCATCTGAAAGACAAATGAAGAATACTATTCCTCAAGAGCCTAAATGAGACGGATGAAGAAGAACTTCCTCAAGGGCCTCTGAAAGACAAGTAAAGGATAATATTTCTTAAAAGCCTAAGTGAGACGGATGAAGAAAAACTTCTTCAAGGGCCTCTACAAGAGGAATGAAGAATAAATTCCTCAAAAGCCTAAGTGAGACGGATGAAGATGAACTTCCTCAAGGGCCTCTACAAGAGGAATGCAGAATAAAATTTCTCGAGAGCCTAAGTGAGACGGATGAAGAAGAAACTTGCTCAAGGGCCTCTATAAGACGAATGAAGAATAAGATTTCTCAAGAGCCTAGGTGAGACGGATGAAAAAGAATTTTCTCAAAGGCCTCTATAAGACAAATGAAGAATGAAGTTCCTCAAGAGTCTCATGTTAAAGTAGTTTGATTAAAATACAAAATTAGAAGAGATTGCGAATGTAGTAACAAAATTTAACTCTTAAAGGCCTTAAGCGAGACGAATGAGAAGTTTCCTCAAAGTCCTCTCAAGAGGAATGAAAAGAAAATTTTGGAACAATATTCGAGAACTCGTCTAATATTATTTCAAAAGGGTATAATAGTCCTTAAAATTGCATAGGTTAACATCTCAAAAAATATATATAAAGTATTCAAAATAAAAAGTTGACAAAATTTGATTACCTAACAGAAAGTCGAAAATTAAAGTAAGATGCTCAATGAAGTCCCAACAAATGAAAAAAAAGAAATGGAATAAAAAAATTTAAGAAGAGAAATCACATTGCAGTAAAAATAATGGTAATAAAGAGAAATCAACATGCATTGTATGGTCCAAGTGTTTCCTACAATACGTAATCAATTTTGAAACAAACCCATGTAAAACAAGCTACAAAAAAAAAGAAGGTTGAATAAACAAATAAATAAACCAGAAGCTTATGAAAACAATCAAATTTGATCCACCCAACTATGCAATCAAATTGGGCCTACCCAAGTCAGCAAACCAAGTAAAAAGGGCAGCAAATGCCAAATTCTGCAGAAATAAAATTAAAAAAAATCTGTGCTCAAAAGGTTCGGCCAAAGACAGAGAAAAGGAATAAAAAAGAGACATAATTGTTGGGTTTGACTACAATTGATAAATAAAAGCGAAAGAGGAAAAAAAATGTGCTGCTACACAGTACATCAAAGCCCAATACAAATCCTCACTAAAAGCCTAAAATTTGTTAACCCAAATCCCAATCCAAACAAAAAGGAAAAGTCATACATATATTTCCAAATTAAAGGGTTCGGCTAACTCACCCTTCAAGTATAATCAACAACAAAGAAAGTGAAGTTAATAAAATTGATGGACCCTTATGATCCTGCCATGCTTGCATGCAAATCCCCATCAAAGCCCATAGTAAATTCCTATCAAACTCCAAAATGTGAGCCCAAATTCCAATTAAAGCACCCAAATCCTAATCAAAGCCCAAAGTTGAATTTAGATCTCAATCAAAATCCCAAAACATTAAATCTATTATAAAACTAAAAGAATATAAAGTAGATAACATAATTCAAGATAGAGTATAGTAAATAGTGCTTCAAAAATTCTAAAATATTTATCATATTAGTTCTTCTGAAATAATTAGGGATAGATCTTGTGGACTATCCGAAACTTTATTGATAATATAGAACTAAATAGAATACAACATGATCTTTGAGGACTTACCTACACTTCACTTCCTTCTATTTTCTCTCTACTTCTTCATTTCTATTTTCTCTCTCTATTCTTAATTGTATTTTGAACTATCTCCTGAGCTCCTATATTTATAGGAGTTGGAGTAATAGGCAACTCGGTTCGAGAGCCTTCCGCGAGGCGGTAGCTGTATTCGTGATCGAGGGGTAGTTGTCTTTGTGATGGGAGGTCATCCATCACGTAATGCTTACATAATACTCTCCCTTGGATGATCGTAAAATAGTACAATATATGTTTTTCGAGTATATTAAAACTGTCTCATTAAAACCTTGTTAGGAAAAATCCAATGGGAAAAAAACCTTAGCGAAGGAAAAAAAGTATAGTGCTTAACTTCCCATGTTTAATAAAAACTTGTTTTCTTCATAAAAGATTTCTGAGACGACGCATACCAATGCCATGCACTAGTTTCTCAAATATTACAGTTGGTTGTGCTTTAGTAAACAAGTTCACCAAATTTTCATTTGAACGTATTTGTTGGACATCAATATCACTGCTTTTTTGGAGTTCATGTGTATAGAAGAACTTTGGAGAAATATACTTCGTTCTGTCTCCTTTGATGTAGCCTCCCTTAATCTATGCAATACAATCTGCATTATCCTCATATAATATTGTTGAGGTATCTTTGACTGTAGATAATCCGTAACTTTCTTGAATATATTGAATCATGGATCTTAGCTAGATGTAATCTCGGCTTGCTTCATGAATTGCAATTATCTCATAATGATTTGAAGAAGTTGTGGTTAATGTCTGTTTCATAGATCGCCAAGATATAGCAGTGTTACTATAAGTAAACACATACCCAGTTTGGTACCGAGCTTTATATGGATCAGAAAGGTAGCCAGCGTCTGCATAGAAAATTAATTCAGGTTGTAACTCCTTTGAATAGAATAAACCCATATCAGTTGTCCCTCGTAGGTAACACAGTATATGCTTAATTCCTTTCCAATGTCTTTGTGTTGGTGCAGAACTATATCTTGTCAATAAATTGATAGAGAATGCTATATCAGGTCTTGTATAATTTGTAAGATACATAAGAGCACCGATTGCACTAAGATATGGTACTTTAGGACCAAGAAGTTCTTCACCATCTTCTCAAGGACGGAACTGATCTTTCTGTATATTTAGTGAACAGACAACCATTGGAGAACTTAATGGATGAGCTTTGTCCATCTAAAACTGCTTCAAAACCTTTTCAGCATATGCCAATTGATGGACAAGAATTCCATTTGATAAGTGCTCAATTTGTAATCCAAGACAAAACTTTATTTTCCCAAGATCTTTCATTTCAAACTCCTTCTTTAAAAAATTAATAGCTTTAGTAATCTCTTCGAGAGCTCTGATCAGATTCAAATCATCAACATAGACTGCAATGACAACAAATCTGGATTTTAATTTCTTAATAAAAACGCATGTGCAAATTGTATTATTCACATATTCTTCTTTCAAGAGATATTCACTTAGACGATTGTACCACATGCGACCGAATTACTTTAACCCGTATAAAGATCTTTGAAGCTTGATCAAACACAAATTTTGTGATTTTGAAATATTTGCTTCAAGCATCTAAAATCCTTCAGGGATTCTTATGTGTAGATCATTATCCAATTCCCTATATAAATAGGCGGTCACTACATCTATTAGACGCATATCTAGTCCTTGTGAAACTGATAAACTAATCAAGAATTTGAATGTAATTGCATCTATTACAGGAGAGCAAGTCTCATCATAGTCAATACCAAGTCTCTACGAGAAAATCTTATACTACGAGTTAGGCTTTATATCGTACTATTTCATTTTTCTCATTTCGCTTTCTTACGAATACCCATTTATATCCAACTGGTTTTACATCTTCAGGTGTGTGGACTACAGGTCCAAATACTTTAAGTTGTGCTAATGAGTGTAATTTTGCCTCAATAGCTTCTTTCCATTTTGGCCAATCAATTCTACGTCGATATTCGTCAACTGTCTATGGTTCAGTCTCTTCATTACTTCTGATAATACCAAAAGCTACTTTAAATGAAAATACGTTGTTGACAACTATCTTATTTCTATTCCAACTTTCTGCTATATTCATTTAACTTATTGAGATCTCATCATTTTCAAGTAACATATCAATTACAGGAGATATCTCTTTAGGAGGTTTCTCTTCTGGAAATTCTTCTTTAAGATTATCTTCGTCAGGAAGTTTAGACATTGTTTTCTCTTTAGGAGCACCAACTTACTTATGCATTTTTTTTGTGTCTTCCTTTTTCTAGGAATAGTGTCTTTTGCATCGATAGGCCTCCCACGTTTCAATCGGCCTTTAGATTCATTTGTGTTGTACTAATAGATCGTTCTACAGAGACATCAATACGTGTTGGAGTAGTAGCAGCTGGTATATGTGATTTTGTCATGTTCTTTGTGTCAGTGAATGCATCAGGCAATTTATCTGCAATTGTATGTAAACGAATGATTATGTGAATTTCTGATTCACGTTGACTTGTTCGAGGAATAATATGAGACAGCGTTAAAACATTCCAACTGATCTCTTGTTACTTTTCTAATTGCGTCTTTTCTCTCCCTAATGGTGGGAAGACTAACTCATCAAAATGACAATCCGCAAAACATGGCTTGAAAACATCAATTGTTAAGGGTTCCAAATATCTAATAATAGATGAAGAATCAAAACTAACATAAATTCCAAGTCAACGCTGGGGACTCATTTTAGTATGCTGTGGGGATAAAATTGGAACATATATAGCATAACCAAAAACTTGTAAGTGAAAAATATTTGGGTGTTGTTCAATGACAAGTTATAATGATGAGTACTAATGATAAACAGTTGGTCAGACTCTAACTAATAATGCAGCATGCAATATGGCATATCTCTAAATAAAAACTGGTAATTTTGTTTTCATAAGTAAAGGTCGAGTAATAAACTGAAGCCGTTTTATAAAAGATTCGGCAAGACCATTATGTGTATATGTGTGAGCAATTGGGTATTCAACGTCAATTCCTGTTGACATGCAATAATCATTAAAGACTTGGGATATAAATTCTCCAACATTATCTAGTCGTATTGACTTAATCGGGGAATCTGGAAACTGTGCCCGTAATCGAATAATTTGAGTAAGAATTCTAGTTAAAGCAATATTACAAGTAGAAAGTAAACAAACATGTGACCATTGTGTGGATGCATCTATTAAAATCATAAAATAACGAAATGGTCCACATAGAGGATGTATTGGCCCACAGACGTCCTCTTAATTTTTTGTAAGAATAATGGGGACTTAAGAACTACCTTTGAAGGGGATGGTCTGACAATTAATTTTTCTTGTGAACAGACAACACATGTATAATAATTTAACAAGAGAATCTTCTGGTTCTTTAGTGAATATCCATGTGAGTTTTCAATAATTCGACACATCATTGTTGATCCTGGATGACCTAAACGATCATGCTAGAGTATAAAATTCTTTGGGTCAAAGCACTTCTAATGCATCACTACAGGTGATTCCTTAGCTTTTATAAAAGTATAATATAATTCAGAAGACAATACAACAAATTTCTCTGATATATATTTCTTTCTTGAAATATAAAAAATAATGTAGAGTTGTTCATATTATCTTCATTCGTTGTCTCAATATGATATCCATTACGACGTATATCTTTAAAACTAATCAGATTCCTTGCAGATTTTGTAGAGTACAATGCATCATCAATGCATAACTTTGTTCCTATTGACAATATTATATTGGCCCTTCTGGAGCCTTCAATTAATTTGTTTGTACCAGAGATTGCATTGACATTAGTTTCAAGTAATGTCAAGTGTGAAAAATATTTTTTCTCTTAAAGAATTGTGTGCATTGTTTCACTATTTACAAGACATGTGCCGTCACCATTCATTTTAGAAATAATCAATGCGTTGGTACGATCCATGCATCTATATACAAAATATTAAAATTGTTTATTTAAAACAAGATAATTTATTGAAAGGAAAAACATATGAAGGAAACATTACAAAATATGGTAATAAACTAAATAGACTAGAAAATAACATTAATTAGTGTGGACATCCTCATCACCAATTAAATGATTTATTTTTTCATTTGCATCTTCAAAGAAATTTGAAGTATCCAGATGAGGAATATCGATCGGGCCATCAAAATTCGTAAAATACATTTCTGTATTTTTTTTCTTTATTTTTAATTGAGGCTTGGTAAAACTCTCTCAAATGTTTGGGCGTACGACAAGTACGAGACCGATGTCCTTTCATTCCACACGTATAACAAGTATCTTCATAATTCTTGCGAGGTTTATTCTGTGAACCTTTACCTTTTTCAGAGTTATTCCACTGCTGGTGGTATAGTGTGGTATTTTTAAACCTCATATGATAAATGTTACCTCCACGATAATGGTTGAGCACACTGAAGGATCTTCTAACCATAGCCCGCTTCAGTAGAGCGCTGGCACAGATGAGACTTTGACCTTGGACGCCATCCAGGTGGTCCAAGATACACAGCAAGAGGTCTTGGCCATAATGAAGGAGCTACGTGACGCTGTGCTGTTGCTCGCGAATAACCCTCTTTTCCAGCAAGCTGCGGCGCCACCGCCACGTTGTCCCGTAAACCCCATTGCCGTTCTTGGGGTGGGAAACCCTACTAATGTTGAAGAAAATTCAGCTGCGACAAATGCTGCTAGAACCTCTACTGTCGGAGCTACGACGGCTGGTGTTTAACCAGGACTCCCTACTCCAGCTTCTGCTGGTTTTTAGATATAGCCCACGTCTGGGCTAGTGGCTCCCTCTTTCTGGCAACCACCATTGCTTCAGTTGCTCAGAACATGCAAGCCCACCTGGCCACACTAGCTCATTTCATCACAATGGCTGATGTCCAGGCCATCTTGCAACAAGAGCACACTAAGGCCACCTTGTCCTCTATTCCAGATCCCAACGTTCAGCCATCGTATCCAACTCACATCTGTTATTTGCCATACCTGGAGGGCTACACACCTCTGAAGTTTCTTCGTTTTGATGGCAAGAATGGAAATGCCCATAAGCATGTTGTTTGGTTCATTGAAACCCTAAGGGCTCACAGCTCTAACATGGAGCTCCGCCTGAGGGAGTTTTCGAAGTCTCTTATTGACTGTGCTTATAGTTAGTATGTTAATCTGGCTCCTGAGTCAGTACTAGCCTGGGGGGGACATAGTGAACAAGTTTTAACACCAAGTTCTTCCAAGTCTGTGAAACAATCACAACCATTTCTCTGATCAAAAAGATCCAGGACTACAAGGAAGACCTCCTGGAGTTCATCCAATGCTTCCAAGACAGAGCCGTGGAATGCCATGAGCTTGTAGAAGAGAAGAAGCTGGTAAAGATCTATATCGAGGGCATGCAGAACGAGTACAAGGTCTATCTAGTGAAACTCTTCATGCCAACCTTTTCTGCCTTGTTAGAAGCAGCAAGAAATCTTCATGCTACCGTTAAGCCAATCCCCAGATCTGGTGGCTAGAGAAACTCCAGAAACAATGTCTCTGTAGCTTTTGCCCCCAATGGCCTGCAGTGGCAGGAGGAGGAAGGTTCCAAAGGAAGGAAGAGAAATGAGCATGATCCTCTTCCATTACCTTGTAGCGTGCCAAAAGTTGAGGCCCTTCTCAAGGAATGGGTCAACAACGAGGAGGTCGACCTACCTGATGTAGAGACACTTCCTTCTAAGAAAAATAAAAAAATGAGATATCGATCTACTAAGCATTCTACCAAGGATTGTTGGAGCCTTAGGCAGATAGTCCACAAGAATGTCTCCGAGAAGTAGCTCAGCTTCAAAAAGGGTGGGGATAACATCCGAAACAACCCCTACCCTAATCATAAAGACAAAGGGAAGAATGCCAACATGGTGGGCTACTGTGGCCCCATCGATGTCGATGACGAATCCCTTGAGTTCCTGCATAACGAAGAGCTATATAACACCTACATGACGTCCGACCATGACGAGCTCAAGGAAATTGGAGATTACTACCCTCTAGTAAATGCTTCAAACCCTGATATACAAGCAAAGGTCTTCCAGAATTCGACTAAGTTCAAACGGTTCTTCGACCATTTCGAGTAATGCTAAGTTGGAGATCACTAAGTCAATCATCAACATCGCGGAGGTACATTATGAGGAGTGCATGAGTCTGGAAAGGCCTATCCCGTGAACCATTCGGGAAGACTCTAGTGCTATAACCTTTTCAGAAGTTGATCGGAAGTACCCATTCCTACACAATAGGCCATTGTATATCATAGCTTCCATTCATAGTGTCGAATTCAAGAGGGCTTTCCTTAATGGAGTAGCTTCCATCAACATAATGTCGTTTGATATGTTTAAATTGACGGGAATCCCTGAGAAGCAAATTGTGAAGTAGTCCCTCAATATTACTGGGTTTGGGGGAGAACACAAGGCCACCATGGGTTATATTAATGTTGATCTGGCTATAAGGGAGATCCAGGCCCCGAGGAAGTTTCATATCATTGAGATGCCCTCCACCAATTATCATGTCATCTTGGGGCGTACCTGGATGCACAGATATGCTGCGATCCCCTCGAGCTACCACCAGTGTATGAAGGGGAAGTAGGGAAAGAAGACTATCACCATAGAAGCTTTTGATAGGCCCTTCGAGGCTTATGAGGCACACCTCTTGGATGTTGTTTTCTTCACAGAGCTATCCGCAGAAGCAACACCATATACTTCAAAGCCCCGAGGAACCAAGATTCCTAGATGGGAAGATATTAAGGATGAAGAGGAAGAAGTCCCTTAGAAGAGTGGGAGGGAAGGATCCGATCCAGGAACCTCCAAGAATTCACCCCGGAAGATCACTAAGTTCTAAGAGGGTGGGAGGACCATATACCTCCTATGACGGTGTGAGGGGGGAAAGCCCTCTATTGTGAGTGCTACCCCCCCCCCCCCCCCCAACCAAAAGGAAAGGCCTACGTGCAGGGTGATGAGGACTCGATGAGATCGTCAAGAATCCTAAACCAACACCTGAGTGCATGTAGGACAGTCCTAAACCCCAGCAAGAAGAGCTCCAAGAGATCAATCTTCGGAGTGACCAAGGAGCTCCCTAGCCAGTGTTTATAAGCAAAGGGCTAGCTCCTGAAGAGCAGGAGGCTTTAATCAAGTTACTTAAGAAGTACTCAGATGTGTTTGCCTAGATATACAAAGAGATGTCTGGCTTAGACCCTACAATGGTGTGTCATCACTTAGACATTTTTCCAAACTCCAGACCATGCAAACAGTCTGCACAGAAGTAACACCCAGACTTGGAAGAGAAAATCAAGGAAAAAATTCAAAAGCTGCAGGCAACAGGGTTCATCAAACCCATTCAGTATCCCTCCTAGTTGGCCAATGTTGCCCCTATTAAGAAAAAGAGCGAACAGATATGTGTCTGCGTAGATTTTTGTGATCTTAACAAGGCATGCCCGAAGGATGAGTTCCCATTCCCTCACGTAGCACTCTGGTCGATGCCACTACTAGTCACCAGATGTTCTCATTCATGGACAGGTTCATTGGTTACAATCAGATAAAGATGGCTGTTAAAGACATTGAAAAGACTGCGTTTCGAACGCCCTTAGGTAACTTCTCCTATACAGTCATGCCCTTTGGACAAAAAAATGTAGGAGCAACCTATCAACGGGCAATGACTGCTGTGTTTCATGATACGCTGCACCACACTTTCGAAGATTATGTTGATGACCTGGTGGTCAAGTCTCTGAAAATGGAGGATCATTTGAAGTACCTTAAGCAAGTGTTCAAGTGTTGCCGAAAGTACAGTATAAGGATGAACCCGTTGACATATGCCTTTGGAGTAACACCAGGTAAGTTCCTTGGGTTTCTTGTTCATCGACATGGCATTGATGTTGATAGGGCAAAGGTGAAGGCTATAGCCGATATGCCTCCACCCCACTCTCAGAAGTCTTTGAAGAGTTTCCTTGGGAAGGTGCCCTACCTATAAAGGTTTATCCCTGCATTGGCCAAAATCACAGCACCCTTCAGCTCTTTTTTGAAAGGAAAGCCAAGTTTGAATGGATGGAGGAGCACCAGAGAGCATTCTAAGCAATCAAAGCTGTCTTGTCTTCTCCTCAAAGTATGACTGCTCCCTAACCAGGGAAGCCATTGATCTTGTACTTAATGTCCACTCTGAGATCCATCGAAGCACTTCTTGTTCAGGAGCTGGACGCAGTAGAGAAACCTGTGTATTACATCAGCAAAACTATCAGAGGACCTGAGGTAAGGTACATTGCTATTGAGCGACACTACTTGGCCTTTATATTCATTGCACAAAAGCTCAGGCAGTACTTCTTGGCTCATCCGGTCCACGTAGTTACTTGCAATGAGCCCATCAGATACTTGCTCAGTAAGCCAACACTGACAAACTAGATGGCCCAGTGGCTTCTGGCCTTGTCAGAATTTGAAATCAAATGTGTCACCCCTATAGCGATCAAATCTCAAGCATTGGCCGAACTCCTTGCCCACTTCCCAAGTGGTTCCTACAAACCTATAGATGAAACCCTCCTAGAAGATGACTTCTAGGCTGCCACAGCAGTGGACAATCCTTTGGCCGATACTTAGACCTTGAGCTTTGATGGGTTCGTCAGCAAGGGGAAAGGAAGAGCTAACATATTGTTGAAAAATGGCAAGGGGAAGGAGTTTAGCTTGTTATATCAGTTGGACTTTTGTTGTTCCAACAATGAAATAGAATATGAGGCACTCATCTTGGGACTCCTAGCAGCTCAAAGAATGGGGGTGAAGCAACTTAGAAATAAAGGTGATTCAAAACTAGTAGTCAAGCAAGCTTTGGGACATTTTGCACTAAAAGAGCCTGCCTTGGCAACCTACCGCACTATTGTCCTGTGGCTGTTGGACAAATTTCACAAGGTGGTCATCGACCATGCCCCTTGAACTGAGAACAGGCATCCAGATGCCTTGGCAACACTTAGAGTGAAAACTAACTTCCCTGGGGAGGACGCCACCATTGTCATTAGCAAAGAGAACTAGTCCCTCCACCATCCTAGGGAATTTTCCCAAAGAAGTGCCTAACGATTGGCAAGGAGACGTCATTCGGTAACTAAAGAGTGGGGAGGGAACTCTACCTATAGCAAAGGCAGCTCGGTTCCTCCCCCTCCAAGGTGACCTCTATTATAGAAGATCTAATGGGTTGCTCGCCTATTGTGTTAACCATGAAGAAACAAACCTAAGGCTTTGTCAGATCCACAAGAAGTCCTGCAAAGATAGAGATGTGAACCTCTACAGAAGAATTTAGAGGTAGGGGTACTACTGACCTGACATGGAGAGAGATGCCATGAAGCTTCAGTCCAGCTGTACCCACTGCCAGAGTTACTTTAAAAAAGACGAGTACAATTTTGTTGAGGATGCTACAAATTGGAGGCAAGTCTATATCGATTATCTCCGGGAAGGATCTCTACCCAGCAACAACCTCAACACCGCCAAAGTAAAAAAGCGAACTGCATGGTTTTTTCTTGACTAAGGGTAGTTATTCAAAAGAAGTTTAGATGGTATTCCATTGAGGTGTTTAGCTATGAATGAGATAGATAATATCCTGCAGGGAGCACACGAGTAGGAACATCAACGAATTACTAAGCTCTTCTAGCATTTGTTGCACATGGCTATTACTGGCCATCAATGGAGGCCGATTCGGTGCATTTTGTCAAGAAATGCCAGCCCTGCTAGAAATATGGCAATCTTATACATGCTCCTGCCACCCAGCTCCATCAACTGAAGGCTCCTTAGCCATTTCATACCTGGGCTATGGACTTGATCGGTTTTATCGCTACACCCTCTAAGGGGTACAGATGGATTCTGGAAACAATAGAAGTAAGTATAAAGTGGGTGGAAGCCACATCAATGAGGAAGGTTGATGGAGCAATAGTCGTAAATTTCATCCGGGAGAATATTGTTTGTAGATTTGGGATACCAAAGGTCATACTATCTGATAATGGGACTCCTTTTGTCAACAAGCATGTCCGAAGAATGTTTAGTGTTTATGGTATCAAACACCATAAGTCCACTCCATACTATCCTAAAGGAAACGGATAGGCTGAGGTGACCAACAAGACCTTTATCAGAATTTTAAGCAAGATGATGGATGAATCAGGAGGAGAGATCGATAAAACTAAATAACACAAGCACAAGCGGTCGCATTTAATTTAGTCGAGCGTCCTTCCTAAGATCTAATAATTCCTGACGCAACAAATCATTAAATCTTAGTTGCTTCACAAATTAGAGGAATTAACAATTACGGATTTGATATCTAACCCAGCAATAGATTGCAATGAATAATAAACTAGTAGGCCTCCTAGTAATTAAATAAGACAATCATGAAAATAGGCACAAAAGAATATCCGATACTCAAAGTATAAATTGAACAATGAAAACAAATTAGATTTCACAGTTTATTTTTAATTCCAAGGCTTCCGTTTCCTTCGACCAAGTATCAAAGTTTAGCCACGTAGGGCCATGATGAAAACTCAAGGGGGAAGTTATAGAAGAGGAGAGAAACATGTGTCTACTAATGCTTTCTGCTCCTAAAGCAATATGAAAAATGTTAACCCTAAAAATAAAACAATCCCAGCTTTTATAGGCTTCCAAAATCTGCAGATCCGTCAGACCATTCGAATACCTTATATACCGTTCGAACACACTGAACCACTGTTCGAACGGTGCGTTAAACACACTTCGAACGAAAAATTTACTCTCTATATCTTTCAAACATGCTTCAGACCTAAACTTGGCGTGAACCCGTTTGAAGTACCGTTCGAATGCAACTGGAACCGTTCGAGCACACTTCTGACCATTTGAACGCTATTTCCAATTTAACGCGAATTTGTCCTTTTTAGCTAGGATTCTCTTCCTAGGCGTCCCATAGCATTCTAAATCAAAATATAAGATTAATGAGTATATTTAAGCACCAAATAAGTAGAAAAGACTAAACATTAAGGGAGAAAAATATGACATTTTGCATTCTCATTAGTAAGATTTTGGGTTTCAAAGTTTAATATTCTATTTTTATCTTTGTTTTTCTTCTTCATTCTAGAAATCTTTGATAACTTGGATATTTTATTATGTTTGGTAACGTTTATACATGAGTCTATATTCATTATATGCGCTGCACGAATCATTGGTATTCGTCTTTAAACCTAACAACCCAATTTATTGTAAAAGTTAAAGTTTTAAAGCACACTTGATTTTTATCACAAAATCTTCCGAATTCGAGACTCACGATGTAGTCGAAGGATTTGAGTTACAAATTTATCACCTTTGGAATTCCGAGAGATGAAATTGGTTGCAACAATCAATCACAAGACTTGTTCTCATTAATTTACAATCAAACCTTGTTCAAGTTATTTATCGTTACTTGCTAGTTAGTTTAGATAATCAAACCTTTTCCAAAACAATCAGATTTTTATTTTCCTTTTAGAAGTAATTTGTTCGGACTTTTGGGGGCGACTGAGAGGATTGTTCTAGTTCTTTCGGTTCTGTGTAACCAGCTCCTTGTGGGAACGATCTCGTACTCCGAGTTTATACTACTTCATCATCTTGCACTTGGGATCATCTCAAGCACACGTTTGGTGTGAGTTCAATGCTAAGGTGTATTACGTGTTGCAATGCCAAGTTTCATGCTTAACCATTTGTTTGCATACATATGAATAGTATGCCGCCAGGAGAAAGGAGTCGTAGAGGAGCCAGAGAGCTCGAGGGCTAAATGGATTGTATTGAGAGGATCTTGGTCAGACTTGTTCAAGTGGCTCAACACCTTCATACATCTCCGGTACCTCTCAAGTACATTTTATATATGTCCTTGCTATTCAAAAAATTCATCTTATGTGATAGGATCTTATTGATTCTTACTCCACACATTCGTTTGTCTCGTATTTGTTGCTAAATAATTGCATACCTCTTTGGAACCATTAAATTATGTTCTATTCACCTTTTGCCACCTAGAGATTCTATGGTATGTGATAGGATTTACAATCTCTGTGGGAATTTTGTTATGCCCACATAAATGCACTATTTTAATATCATCTTAGTAATGGATTCATTACCCTCTTATCATGCCATTATTGATTGTGAACTTAAGCGAGTTGGGTTTCAATCTTCTACCCATCTGGGACTTATCTTCGAAGGAGTGGGCATTGTGCCTCCTCCTTATATCTTTTCGTTCATGAAAACACGTCGTTTAGTCCAAAAAGCGAATCGTACCTTCTTGTGTAACATTGTCGACACGCACGTTTCCCACCATCCTTAGAAGATGTCCATGTCATCCGAGAGTTTTCGATGTCTCACCTGATGAGTTGCCTGGACCCTTAATGAATCGGGAGATGAGATTTGAGAAGTGCTATCCCCTTTTCTTTGACTGATGATTTAAGGGGAGAATGATGTAATATCCCGAACCTCTATTATCTGACTTAATATGAATTTTCTAAATTCTATATTATTTTAAGGTGTCATTGGGTCAAAATGACCAATGGTAATGCATGTTATAGCATATGCTCTATGTGTGAGACACATGGGATTAATTTTCATGGTTGTCTCCTACTAACCACACACACACACACACACTCACTTGCCGAGAAGAAAAAGAATAAGAAGAAGAAGAAAAAAGAAGAACAAGAAAGGAGAAGATTGAAGGAAGAAGAAGCTTGGAAAGTCTTAACCCAAGCCAAGAGAAGCCATTGCTGAACTTGAACAAGCTTGAAGAAAGGTATGAACCCTAACTTGCATGTGTATGTATGTATATCTATGTGAATTGTGACATTTGGGTAATGCTTGGCGACTCCTTTGAGTCCTATTTGGCTAGATTTTGAAACCTCATAAGCTTATGTTACGGGTTTGAGGTGAGGCTTTGTAAAACTCCCAAATTTGTACATGTTGGGTTTGAGATTTCAAACCCTAGATCCCTTTGATTGACTTGTTTATTTTGCCCCATGTTGAGTTATTGTGGTCTTCTTGGGTCAATCTTTGAACCCTAAAAGCATTGGTAAAGTTTGGGAAAGGATTGGTTGAGTTTGGGATGAGAAAAACTCATTTTCTTCGTACCAGTCACGGGCCTAACGGGCCAGGGTGCACCCTAGCGCATGTTAGTGGCCGAGGTATGCCAGGGCGCACCCCAGCGCAGGTCACTGGCTAACTTCAACACTATTTAGTAAAACAGGCATAATATGCCTTAGAAAACTCAGATTAATGCATGGTTTGAAGCTTTAGAAAGTAGACTCATAGACTTTTCTACCCATATAAAGTTTGTACTATAATTCCTTATAGATTGTGAGATACTAAAATTTAAAGTTAACCCAAAATTTCTGTTAACAACATTATCTTCCAGAATTTTAGTCCAGTTTCCATTGGACATAATTTCTTCATTCGGAATGTATTTTTAATGCATAACCTATCAAATTAAAGGCCTTTAGGCCTATTTTCAAATGAAATTGACCTAGAATGTAGGCTCATTATCCTAATATGAATGAGTGTCCATGAATGAATCAGTGTTCAAGGATTCATGTTTCAAACCTCAGCTTCTATGTTCTTTCAGTTCATCAAGGTCATGTGTTTGACTCTTTTATGTATTCTATGTGTAGAGGTGAGTAATGATATGCCATGAGTAAAATCTTTGCAAGTTCAACTTCTTCGCCCTCAATGTCAATCATATTCCAAGCATTTCTTCTCATGATTTCTACATCAATGATTATGTTATATATAAATGTCATGTTTTGAAATGCAACATTACTTATGTTATGAAATGAAAACCCGTGGACTAGAAGGCTTTAAATGAAAGAAATGTAAAGTTTTCCAATGCACAGTGTCAACTCGAGGTTTTTCGTAGCAAGATCCTAAACTAGCAACGATGGTTCTACAGTAGGGGATGTGAAATAATCTATCGCCATGTTGGGAGACGTATCTTGGCATAAAGAGCCTATGTGTCACCTTTATGGTTACTATAACTGAGCCTAGCTCTGATGTTGGCCTAAAGAGTTTTATGTGTGACCTTTAAGGTTGCTAATGTGGAGCCTAGCTTTAATGTTGGCCTAAAGAGCCCTATGTGTAACCTTTAAAGTTACTAATGCAGAGCCTAGCTCTGATATTGGCTTAAAGAGCTCTATGTGTGACCTTTAAGTTTACTAATACAAAGCCTAGCTCTGATGTTGGCCTCAAAAACCCTAAACAACGCGTTTGAAAACTATGTTTCTGAGACCAAGCGCCCAAAAGGGGGTAGGCACGTGCGAGCTAGAGCGGACAATATTGTGTTGTGTACTCTGATAGCTCAAGCACCCCTAAGGGAGTAAGCAGGGTGAAGTGTTACCATCACAATGCATTTAAAACCATGAGGTAGGCACATACGTGACATGAAGCGCTAAAGTGGATAGTATTGTAAACCATGAGGTAGGCACATGCATGACATGAAGTGCCAAAGCGAACAATATTGTACACTATGAGGTAGGCACATGCGTGACATAAAGTGTCAAAACAAACATTATTGTAAACCGTGAGGTAGGCACATGCGTGACATGAAGCGCCAAAGTGGACCGTATTGTACACTATGAGATAGGCACATGTGTGACATGAAGTGCCAAAGTGGACCTTATTGTACACCGTGAGATAGGCACATGCGTGATATGAGGCGCCAAAGCAGACAGTATTGTACATGGGTAGGATGTTGGCCTAAAGAGCCTCATCTATGACCTTTAAGGTTACTAATGCGGAACCTAACTTTGATGTAAAGACATAACACACTTATATTCTAGAATGAAAAATATAATTTGTTTAAATGCTTTACGACAAGTTACGTATGTTTCCATAAGTATTAGTGTCATGGTGTATCTCTCCTTTTTACGATATTATGATGTGTCTTACAGTACCATGCCACGTTATGCTCATGACAAGCTACGTTATGCCATACATGGTCATGGTACGATTTACATCTCACTCCTATAATACTATGTTTGAAATGTTATAACATTTCATTATGAAATGTTACAATATAATGTTTCAATATGATGCTTATGCTACTTATGTTTCCAAATCTAAGCTTTATACGTTTTTGAGAATGATGATATTTAATGTATCTAATGTTATACGACGAGTTAAGATATACTCTTACAAATTTATGATAGGTTACCCTCATGACAAGTTATGTCATGCTCTACAAGATCATGCTATGACATGCATCTCTCTCTTTTACGACATTATATTTTGAAAATGCTAAAATGTTTTAATACGAAAGCCTATGCCACATGTGTTTTCAAGCTTACACTTATACCTTTCTAAGTTCAGGCCATATATCCATAAATGTTTATCTATTGTCATATACATTAAATAGAAATGTTAGTCCATGATATTTTATGCTCATGCATCATTGTTATTTTATGCCCATGGGTTTTTATGATATGTAATGCGTATAGGGATTGGACCCTAATGTTGTGTAATATTATAATGTTATAACTGTGGTGGCCTTCCATAGGCCCATCTTGTGGTATGTTTATGTTTTGGAGATTAGGCATGGCTCTGCTATGTATGACACGCGCTTTGTTTTACATTTATAAAATTTTATTTCCGCGATTATGTATCTTTTAAATGATAAATGCATAAGTGTTTAACCTGTTTATGTAATGTGGTCTGGGGTAGCTAAGTACTTGCCGGTCATGTACTCTCAATCCGCATAGGCCGGGTTTCAAAGCATGACAATTCTAACCATAATATTCAAGAGAACAAAACATTGAGAACCTCCCCTAAGGGAGGGTTGTTTTGAAAACTTAGAAAATCAATGAAAACCTCTCTTAGAGAGGGGGTTTTGAGAACCTTTTTTATGTCACTCAAAATAATAGAAATGCAATGACGCAAAGTGAGGGTTTAGGTTTTAGGAGGGATTTCTTAAGACATGAAAGTCTAGAATTCTTAGCTTGAACTTCAAGAAACCCCAACTTAGAGACCTTTTTAGAAAATCATTTTAACTTGGACTTTATAGAACTATTGAAAATGGAACCAATGGTGGTTTTGAAAAAGGTTTTCAAGTAAAAAAAATGAAGCAAAGGGAAGCAATTCATGAACAATATAACATTTATGCAAAGGGGTCATAAAGCATACAAGGTTTAAGGTTACACCACATTGTAAAGGGTTCTAGGGCCATTCTATGCTCAAGTAGGCCTATGAGAGTTCCTCCAACTGGTGGTTCTCGTAAGCTTTCCTCTAAGTATGACCTAAGAACCCTCTTGTTCCAAGCATGCAAGAAAGGGAGGTAGAAGATGGGGGTTAAAATAGAGAGAGCTCAAATGAGCTTAGAGGGAGAAGAGATGCAGTGGGAGAAACATAAATGTAAAGGGAAACCCCACCTTAGTCTTCAATCCACCATTGTTGAGTAGTCTTGAGCTTGAGTGGTCTTGAATGGACTTTGAAAAGGCTTGAATTGGCTTAGAGCTTTAAAGAACTTAGGGTTTTCTTGCATTTCAAAATTCTGGATTGAATTTGGCAGAGTTTTGCTACTGTTTCTGAGTTTGGAATACGCAGGGGGGACCAATATTTATAGGCCAAGAAAACATTCTGGGCGCATGTCCTACACGTAGCACATGCGCCTGTCCTCCTCCAGTGGCTCAGTGCCACATGGCACTCTTTGTACTACCCTATCTTCGGTAGCAATCAAAGTTTTGGATGATCTAATCATTTTTTGGGCGCATGTAACACATGCTCCACCCTGAGAACTTTTATGCTGATTTTGTCTTGAAATTCGTGCAATAGGAAAAAGATTCAGGAAAATTGGTTGGGTTCATGACGTTCCCTTGCTGTTTCTCATGAACTAGGAGCATTCAAGGAGCTTCAAAGGATTCCAGATGATGAAGATATTTCCTCAGGAAGCGTGCATGAAAATAAGCTTTTTGGAGCATTTGTGAGATGCTCTAAGGGTTTTTTTAAAATGGCAGTTTTTGCACCAGATGAACGTGGCCTCCAAGAAACGACTTCTTCAATCAAACCATACCGATGGGAGGATCTCCGAACAAGCTTTAGGAAATTTTCTAACTTATACATTTCTCAAGTCGTTTGACGGTGCATGTTTTAGTTAGAGAATTGAAAAAAAAAAAGTCAACCTTGGCTGAGCATCTGTGAGACATTCCAAGGCTTTTTCAAAGTGACAACTTTAGGGTCACACGATCAGATGCTTTGGGAAGTGATCTTTTCAATAGAGCCACATCGATGGAAAGAACTATGAAAAGGCTTTCGAGAATTTTCTGATTTACTCATTTCTCAAGTCATTTAACAGTGCATTTTAATTAGGGAATTGGAGAAAGAGACAACCCTAACGGAGCGTCTGTGAGACGCTACAAGAAGCTTTTGTTAACTTATAGGTGTTTTGAGTCAAGGAACTCGGAAATGGACAAATATATTCAACGGGGTATCCGAATGAATGTCGGTTTGGTACCTAGAGCCGGCGCGGTTTAAAAAGTACCCAGGCCACTAGGGGCAAAATGGTCATTTTAATCGAAGCTTGCTGGAATGGGGCCAGAAGGGATTTGAGTGGCATATCAAACATGTTAGACTATCCTAGAGACAGTTTGAAAAGGTGGCCTTACTGTCTTAAGGGATTGGTGCTTTCTCGAAAGACGTGTTAGAGCACCCGAGGGCAAAATGGTTATTTTAACTGGGTATCACCGAAATTGGTCTAGAGCCAACTGGAATGGCATGTTGAACATGTTGTACTATCCGGGGATAGTCCGGGAAGGTGGACCTACCACCTCGAGGAGTTTGTACTTTCTCAAAGATGTATCGGGTTAGATGGACTTACCATCTCAAGGGGTTTATACTTTCTCACAAGACGTGCCGGGTTGGATAGACTTATCGTCTCGAGGGATAGTTCAGGAAGGTGGACTTACCATCTCGAGGAGTTTGTACTTTCTCGAAGATGTATCGGGTTAGATGGACTTACCGTCTCAAGGAGTTTGTACTTTCTCGCAAGACATGCTGGGTTGGAGGACTTGTCGTCTCTAGGAATTTATACTTTCTCACAAGCCATGTCATGATGCCCAAGGAGTAGTTTTGTAATTTTTCACCGAGACGAGCTAGCAGGCGTCGGTGTTAATATAAGTTTACCAGTATTTCCGTTGCTCCGACGGTTGTAACGAGTTAGTTTTCAAAGGTATTTTTTTTCTTTGGTAAACCTACCACAACCAAGAGGCGCATTTGATCTCGTGACACTGGGTGGTTTAGTGGCAAAACCTATGTCGACCTAGTGAGTGTTCTCATCACTCTAATGGCTTAAAGGTTTGTGAGTGTTTCTGTCATTCTTCAACGGCTTAGTGTTGGTTCCAGAGACTTCCTAATCTCGAGAAACCACCAGATACCAAGGGTCATAACGGACATTCTACATTGGCAGGCTAGCAGGCATCAGAAGTGACGTTTAAAGTTTGTAAGCGTTTTCGTCACTCTGACAGTTTGATGGTTTGTAGTGTTTTCGTCACTCCAACGGCGGTGATTGTTTTCGAAGACCGCCCGGTCTCTAAAAACTTCCTAGAGTGTCTAAGGGTATGTTGGTCATTTGGCTTCAGTTGGGGCCGACGGGCCTGGAAAATGATCGATTGACTCGATTGGAGTTTGAAAGCCAATTTGGGCTTAAGAGTGTTATGACGTTTAATTGGAGTGATAGATTGGACTGGAGATTGCCAAGTGGGCAAAAATGGGGTGCTTACAGCCGTCTTTCTCATCTTGAGCCACATAATTTCTTGTTAAAATCATTCTCTTGAAATTATTTTGAACCTATACTTGATTGATCTTTGCTTCTGCTATATCATTGTCAAAGTATTCGCCTAACATGAAAACGCAAGTAGCTTCACTTGTTGAAAGTTGATTTAAAAGGAAAGAATGGTGATATTTTTGTGATGTTATGAAAAAAAAAAGAAGAAAAGAATAACAATAAAGCAAAAGAAGGAAAGTGCAAGAAGAAAAGGAAAATAGAAAGGTGACATGTTTGAAAAAGAAAAAGAGAAGAAACTTTACATGAAATTGAGGACCTGGAAATGTGTACTTATTTATCATTGCATGTCTTGATCATGAATGTTTTGAGCCAATTATCCTTTCCTTTTTTACCCTATACCTCTTAGCCGTGTTTTAACCTCAAAAGTCCTTGTTAATCCAAAGTGTGCACAACTGATGTTTTAAATTGTTGAGTTGAGTTCATGTACTTTTGAATGCTTGATTTGTTTTTACATTGAATATTCCTTTATGAAGCTATGCTAAATCAAATGCACTTTCATTATACTTGTAATTGAATTGTTCTCTTGTTTTCCTATGCATTTACCCTTGGTGATGAGTTTTCCATTGTGATTACCCTATGTTTCTATTATTTGATAGTGTATGCCTGTTGAGGGTTTGAATCAAAACTTTAAGGTTATGATTGCTTAATTTCTTTTGTTTGATCTATGGTGTTCTAATGTTCATACACCTATACTGAATCCTTTCTATGTTATTCGAGATTTGTTCTAGCTTCTGTGTTAGAGTTTAAGATGAGTCAGAATTTAGTGATTCATTTTGGTTCCTGCATAGTATTATATGTTCTAACTATCTTTAGATGTAGGTTATATGAAGATGTTTGTGGGTATCATTACTACAAACTCTCACGAGACACCGCTCATCCATTAAAGGTAAACTAAAGGTTTAAAGGATTGATGCATATACTAAATGCATTCGTGACTCTTACGAAAGTGGATATTATCTTTTTTTTTTTATTTTACCTAGATTTTATATTACTAGTTTTGCTAAGGTCTAGCAAAAGACAAGTTGGGGGTACAATTGCAATGTAAAAGTGTAATCATAGGTCTTCAAGTTATGCTTTGTTATCAGTAGCATTATTGTATATATTCTTATTTAAGTGGTTTTTGTGTTTAATGGGATTTCATGGAGTTTTGTAGGTTTTGGAAGTCAATGGAGGAGAAAAGAAGAAATAAGGATCAAGACGGAATCGAGGTGAAAAAATTTGGAGACGAAAATTTGACACTGTCTTAGTATTTTTGCTCTGATATTTAATTGATCTGATTTTACTACATTGGAAAGAAGACTTCAATATCTACAACTTTGTATCTAATGATCATTTCTTGAATCAGCTTCTATCATGGTCAAACTAAGCCACAAAAAATTGCATAGTTGTTGAACATTAGGATGATCCATTTGAGCGCCCAGACGATCAGAGAGGACGCAGAATTCATTTTTCCCTAGAGTTCAGAAACTCCATTTAGCCATTTGGATGATTGGTCCAAATTATGATTTTTACTCTTTTTCTTGTGCCTCCTTGTACCACATAAATAGGAAACTTAACCCTAACCAAAGGGGGATGAACTTTGAGTTAGAATAGAGTTTTTGAGAGAGTTTTTAGGTTTTCTTTTTATATCTTTTCATTAATCTTGTAGTCAATTACTTGTTTTTCAATACAAGTTTTAGATTTTATTGTATTCATGAATAGCTAATTCTCCATCTTGGCGAGGGACGTCAAGGTTGTCCGGTGATTGATGATTTAACAAGGCCTTCAATTGAACTTTCTCGCTTCATCTTTTAAATAATGAATCTTTTTATTTTTTAATCTTTTATTTGAATTCAAGGGTTTGTGATCACATCTTTGAGTATTCATACGTAATATCAGTTTCGTATAAGTGTTGCTTAGATTCCTGATTTGAACGCTTTGAAACTATTTTATAAAAATATTGAATGAAGTTGAGTTGGTTTCTAAATTGGTTTTAACCGCGAAATCTTTCGATTCAACTCCATAAGTTGTTAATGTTGAATTGAGTTACAAATACCTTGTGAAAGTTATCGATTTCCCAAGTAACTGAATCATTCTTAGCCAAAATCTCTTTTAATTCATTAAATCTTAGTTTCAATTCAGTTATTAGTTAATCAATCTTTCCAACCAAATTGAATTTTTCTTTCCTTTTTGGAGTTGTTTCTTGAGAGTTTTATTCTCTCAAAATTAGAGTTTATGTACACCACCTTTTTTTCCTGCGAATCGATTTCGGATTTCATCGAGTTTTATTATTACATCGCAACTGAACACTAACGGATTGTATTGCATGCTTCAAGAGCGATCACAGGTCACCAACTTCCTTAACCTTTTGACATTGGGCAAGTGTCAACTCCCATACATGATCTTATGACTTTGCGGAGACCTGTGTTTTTGGTAAACAGTTGTTTTGGCCTGGTCACTGCAACCCCTTTTGTGAGGAGGCATCCCTATTTATTAATAAAAAAAAAAGTGCATCTAAATTGATCTTATTTTTTTGTTATTTTTCTTTGTTGACGAATAACTTAATCCTTAAATAAAATATTTTTGGTAGCAATATTAATTTATACATATTTCAACCACTGACTTCTCAATGGTATGGATTCCGTGGACATATCAATAAATGGAACTAAAAGACAAGAGTGAAAGAGCGAGATCACCACAAATTGGGGCTAGCCCAATTAGTCAAAGTTTCAGACCTCCTCTAAGGATGTTAGGAGTTCAAACTCTCTCCCTCAGATCCTCTTTCCGCCTTTGGCCCTCTTTGTAATCCCTTCGACAAACCAAAAAAAAATGAGCGGGATCAAAAATGAGTTTTAATTAGAAAGTCATTGTATATAATGTAAATGTCTGTTTACTCTTGAAATTTTGGGAAGGGTGGCCCACCCGTGTGGGTGGCCGCTGCCCAGCCCAAATATTAGCCTGCAAACTGGTTAAGGTAATTGCAAAATGTAACCATATAGAGCAAAATTTACACCATCGGCATAGAGCTAGCAATATGTTAGGTGGGGATCAATTTGGGTCCAAAGTTAGGAATATTAGGTGAATTTTTAGAGCTCCACCTGCTTAGTTTAGGATAAGAAGCTAAAACTCACAAGATTAGAATAACCTCTACATCCCTTACATTTCATTTCCTTGTTTTAAACTACTCGGCCCTTACCAACGATTTTAGGAATAATCGTATATCATTAGACTCACATTTCAATAGTATCCCATGAGTATTTAACTTCAAAGTTTTTTATTTTTTTTTTGGTTATCTTCATCCCTTCCAACCAAAGTCATCATCCCCCAAACTTGTCCCCTTGCTAGCTTTTGGAGATATTGTTCATAATTGATCATGGAGAATAAGAACAACTTAAAGAAATAAGAATACAGCCCCTTTGATTATGCAAATTAAACTATTCATTTTGAGTCAATTAATTCATATTTGTAAAAGGAATTAATTTAAATTTTGCATATACACTGAAGAAAAAAAAATATTTTGAATATTCTAATTTTAAATTAGGTATTTTATATTTTTACAGAATAGATGAGTTCTAATTTTTACAAATAAAATAAATTTCTAGTGTTCGAATTATTCATCATTTTTCCAAACCACAAACGTTTAATAATCTGAATGATCCAATACACATCTTTTCACATCATCTAAAATCCGATGTGCACTTCTAATTGATATGATAAACTGTCAAACTTTGCAAATGATTCCTTATTTGTCCCAATAATTTTGAATTCAATTAAAAAATCCAAAATTTAGATGCAAATGGGCCAAGGCCAGTGTGCGAGACCATATTTCCGTGCCGGTGGGTTGGTTATAGGCTTCAAAAATAGCCATGGGCCAGACGGGGCCATTTACTGGTCAAAGCCCGTCATACTGGGATCCAAAACTCTGGGCTGGGCCTGGCCTCCCCATGGACGAGGCCTAATTTCAGGTTTGTGCCCAATGATACACTTGCAGCAGCTGACATTTTAGCTAAGTCACCGATTCGTCAAGAGGGTGTGGGTGTAGGAGCGGAGCGTGTGCGTGATAGCTTCTTTTATTAAAATATCTCAAGAGCAGGAGCGCCTCCAGAGCATGTATATATATATTTAGAATAATTTTAAAGACTTCTTATGCATTAAGTCTTTTATAACTATCTCCATCCATAGTGAATTATGAAAATAAACTGCATTCATACTATTCTGTGTTATAGTCTCTATAAATAATAAAAACAGTCCATACATAAATATGATTGGCATTGGATCACCATCAGGTCACTGGTTCGAGCCTCGCACCATGGAAACTTAAAGAAAATCCCAACGAAACTGGATCCACCTGGTCAATCCGTGAGTTTGACCAAGTCAAGTCTCGGATTTGATCGAATTTCGCTCCCAATTCGCTGATCCGCGGCCAGTCCGCAATTCGCACACCTACCTACACGGATTATGTGACTCGGTATTTTAAAATGCCAAATCACAATAGTTGCAGCCTGGGTGATTTAAATAAGTGAAAACCCAAAAAATTACTTACAGACAGTTAATATAATTAATATAATTCTCCAAAATAACTAGCATGACTCTTCTAATATGTAGTTTGAATTAGTGCAAGTGCTCCTATGAAGAGGAATGGCAGAAGCAGCTGGAAAAAATTGTTACTATATTTGTTCATTCCGTTTTGCACCGGCCAGTACGGCTCAGGATGTACCGTTCCGACAAAATAACTGTACAAACAAGCTTAGTTCCGTTCTGATTAAAATACCGGACTATCCAGCGTGTTCCCGCCTATCTCAGCAACCTCAGCGTGTTCTGGGAATACCGTATGGTTAGAGGCTTCGTCCCGTTCAATGGTTAAACAAGTTATAAAAAGTAAGGATTAGAATATTTCATATTTCATCGACTGTCGAGGAACTTTGCTGAGTAGCGAGAACGCAGCTATACACCATTTCTTCCAAGAGTGAGAGAGAAAGAGGAAGAAGCAAGATCATGCTCTCTGCCGTGTGTTGAGCCACACGAAAACAAAGAGTTAATGCAAAGCCATAGCTTTGGAAGGAGTCCACCCCTTTTTTTTTTTTTTGGCAAACACAGTGCACCCTTACCTAACGAGTTAATGTCCAAATAAGGGTTGTTTTAAAACCTATTTCTCATTTTTAGGTGATTTTAAACTTAATTATTGACACATGTTGTATTTAAAGTTGTGTTTTTAAAACACAATTTTTATGAGAATATGATGCAAACTTTAAACAACAGAAGTGGGATTTGTGAAATGGTGTTTTCAAAGCACAACTTTCCAAACAACTTGACTTTTGAAAATAAATTAAAACTACCAAAATATAAAAGTAACCCTATTTTTGTAATAAACGCCTCACCTAAGGGTGAACATGATTAGATTGGACCTACACTAAAAATAATACCTATTGGACCTAATATTAAATTTCAAACCCAACCAAAATAAAAATTACATGCCCAAACCCACCTATTTAGCACATAAAATTTTAAAATAATTTTCTTATTTAAAAATAATAACATAGACATATTAAAAAAATATAAATGTATGATTTTGCAGATATTTCGAGCTGGACTAGACTTTAAACAAAATTTTTGAGTCCATCTATTAACGTAATTGGGTCTAAAATAATTTTCATGCCTAATAAATAATGAGCAGGTTTGGGCAGGTCATCGTGCCACTTTCCTTAACACTCTCACCTACCAATCTCACCTGCTGGTCAAAATGTCAAACTTTTTTTATTCTTTTTACATTTTATATATATAAAATAAATAACATATGTTTTTTACATAAAAAAAAACTAACATATATTTTCCAAAGTGAGTTAAATTAAACTAATATAATTTGTATAATTTTTTACAAATATTTAAAATTTATAAAAATAAATCAATAAATACACCGAAACGGACAGAGGTGTTTGTTCTCTCTAATTATGCAGAATGCCAATAAAATAATTAATGCACTATATAAAAGAGAGAGAAAGGTTATAATGTGCTGCTGCTGCAGCAGAAATTGCAGCTTCTTTTTTCATAAGCAATGCGCTACAGCTATATATGCATTTGTTGTAAATTTCCAGTTTGTGTTTGTCGTATTCGTATGGGCTGGCCGAGAACAAAAGAATTGAGAATCTCTAGGTGATTTTACATGTTTATATGTTGAGGCGGGAATGGGAACAGCCATGCCCATGCAGAGGCTTCTTCGGGCAAAAATAATAGTTAATCGCTTCCCAAAAAAAAAAAGGTAAAAATGAATCATCATCTCTCTTTATTAGCCTAGCGTAGCCTACTTACCTGGCCTGCAAAAACTAATAAGGAAAAATTGCAGGAAAGCCATTAAGACAGACTGATATTCTAAATTGGTGAATAGTCTCCTCCATCGCAAGTCCACCCACATCCATGTCTGTCAAACTATTTGAATCATTATGTATAATACCTTTTAACACTCTTTAGACCCAAGGAAAAAGAAAAAGAAAAAAAAAAACCTATAAATAGAAAACATACGACAGTCAGCTTTTGATATGAATCTCAAGCTAGCTAACAGATGTTACTCACTGAAGTCTGAACTGAAAAACAGTCAGCTTTTAGTATGAGCAGTCTTTTGAAGCAGACCCCTACCGTTCTAAGAAAAGGCCTTTATTGTATCAAGTTGCTTGTTCTGTGATTTGCTATTGCATTCGGAGGCCGCATCATATTTGATGCAACCTAAATAACTAATAATTGTATGCATGTATGTTATTACTTTACTGTAAATTATTAGGGTTATAACATGATTATATGTAGAGGTTAGTTTGTAAAGGTTCTATTAAAAATAATTAGTTTATGTATTTATAAAATTCTGTTGTGGATTTTTTGACAAATACAGATTGATCTTGGATTTTCTATAAATGCATATTTTGTGGTTTTATCCAAAAATCGCATAAAGGCTTTTTTGAAAAGTAGTTTGGGACAACAATTTATGTTTTTTCTATTATTAAATTATGTTTTTGTCCCATTAAAAATTATTGTATGCCATCTTGAGAAACTTGAGTATCACTTTAGTTTAAGAATTGTCACAGCATCTTAAATTATTGTGATGTGTGATTTTAAGTTCTTGTTATCACATTTAGAAAGGGATCATTTGACCTCTTTCTTGCAATTAAATTAATAAAAACAATTGTTTGGGCCCACATGAAAATAATTATTGTTATTAATTTAATTAGAATAAGATAATAAATTTAAAATTAAGATAAGATTTTACTATGTCCACAAATAAAATGATGCTTTATTTTAGTGTGTGATATTTACTAGTCTTATCAATATTGTTTACGTGGATTGAATGCATGTTGCTACCTTTACTCACATGGAGGTTTGAGTTTACTTTATTTATTACTTTATAGCATAATATGTTCTTGATTATTGTAGTTATTCCTACTACATTCTGTAGTTCTGAATCATCTTGTATTCCATTCTTGAGTGATGATAATTTTCTGACGGGAAAGATAAAGTACTTTTAACATTAGAGTGCATGGACCTTGATTTGGCACTCCATGTGGATGAACCACCCGCCCCCACGGAATTAAGTACGCTAACTGAGAAGGCTTCATCTAAGCGGTGGGAGCAATCCAATCACTTAAGTTTAATGCTCATTAAGTCAGGAAGGGCATTAAAGGTTCAATCCCCAAATGCGATAAGGCCAAAGATTTCATGAAGGCTATTGAAAAGTAGTTTTTGAGCTCTAATAAGGCATTAGCTAACACCCTAAAGAAGAAATTATCAGGCATGAAACATAATAATACTAGAAGTGTGTGCGAACACATCATGAAAATGAGGGACATTGCAGCTCAACTGAAAACATTGGAGATAGAGATTTCTGAGTCATGCTTAGTGCATTTTGTCCTTAACTCTCTTCCTATTGAGTACGATCCTTTTAAAATTTTCTTTAACACACAAGGAGAAATGGTCAGTGAATGAACTTCTGACCGTGTGTATTCAAGAGGAAAAAAGACTGAAGCATGAAAAGCTAGAAACTTCTAATCTAGCATTTTATGTGAAGAGGAAGGATCATAAGAACAATGGTGTTCCTTAATAGAAGAACAAAAAAGTGTCAATGAAGCGTTATGGGAATAAATATGTATGTTTCTTCTGCAAGAAAAAGGAACACATGAAGAAGGATACTGTTAAGTATAAGAAATGGTTCGTAAAGAAAGGTAATCTCTTATTCATTGTGTGTTATGAATCTAATTTTGTTAATATTATTAATAATACATAATGGATGGATTCTAGTTCTACAATTCACATTACCAATATGATGCAAGGTTTTCTTAGCTAAGGAAACCTAAAATAAGTGAACATGGCATCTATTGAGGAAATGGGATGCGTTCACATGTGGAGGCTGTTGGGACTTTCAAACTGATTTAAAATTCTAGCTTTATTTTGGATCTTGAAAACACTTTATATGTTCCATCGTTTTCTAGAAATTTGGTTTCTTTTTCTAAATTAGTACCTTTTGGGTTTAGTTTTAATTTTAGTGATATAAATTTTGATTTATTACCAACTAAAGCCATTGTTGGCAACAATTTTTCAAATGATGGATTATTTAAATTTGATTTAAATCCTAGTTTAGAAAATAACATTTCAACCTTGCATGATAGGATTGGCATAAAGAGCAACATTATCAAATCAGAATTCCTCTATGTTATAGCATAAAAGATTGGGACATATCTCCAATGAAATAATTAAAAGATTACTAAATGAAGGAGTTTTAAATACTCTTAATTTTTCTAATGTTGGTATATATGTGGATTGCATTAAGGGAAAGCAAACCAAAAAGTCCACTAAAAGTGCCAAGAGGAGTTCTGATATTCTTGAGATTGTACACACAAATCTCTGTGGACCATTTACTCTACTTTGTTTTTACTCCACCTTGTTTAAATGGTCAGAGATATGTTATCTCATTGGTTGATGATCATACGTGATATACTAAACAAAAAAGTATTTGCCCGAGAGCCCATACAGGCTATTAATTATTCATAACATTAATAGTAGAAGAGCACTCTTAGAATTCTGCTAATATTAATGGAATGCTATTAACCTTTGCATTTAGTTCATTCATTCCAATGGCTAGATGTCAAATTGTTAATGTTTTTAACTATTTTATTTTAAATGGGGAAGGTATAATTTTGTTGTAATGTTAGGCATTTTTTTGTGTGTGTAGCTGGAGTGTTTGTGGTTGAAGGGAGTGGCTGAATTGAGGAATAATTTGAACATAGTTTTTAGGCAAATGCTAATTGCCAAGACACTTTGAATATGGTTATGTCACATTATTAAATTAATTGTGTATATTTCGTAACGGGTTTTTTTTTGGAATTGATAAAGTACTTATCGTGTTATCCATGTGGCTGTTAGTTTTGTTTGCTCTCTATGGTGCTGAGAAGCATGTGCTATATACTCCATTATTAGCAGTGAACTAGTGTTATACAAAGAATGAAAATAATATATACTAAATATAAAATTTTTATAAAAAATAAATTATAAATTGTATACACTAATAATATGATTACACTAAATTATAATAGTCAATATAGACTTAAAATAAATTATTAAAAGTTGATTGTAATAAAGTAAAAAAAACCTTAACTGCCATTAAGAAATTGAGTTTTAGTGTGAACATTCTTTTTTTTTTTTACCTTAAAATCTTGTCAAGGGACTACATTAATCAAGTGTATAACTTATGTATTTTAGATGATTTATTTAATTAAATACCTTTAATAGTGCACATATAACTACTTAAAATTGATAATTTACCTGAAATAGAATTTAAATTTTTTAGTGAGAGAGATTTGATTTACCTAGATTACTCAAGTAATAGTAAATATTTTAATAATTATGAATAGAAGGTAAAATTTTCTATATTTCATGGTTAGAATGAGACGTGTAATTTTATTATTTAATAATTTAAAAAATTTAGTCGGCAACCAATTGTTTAATATATAGTATAGATAGATTTATCTTTCTAAAAAAATTAAAAGGGATTTGAATAGGAAGTTTCACAATTTTCAATTAAACAAAGGACTTTCTAAATTATAAGGAAAGGACTTAAGAAATTTTAAAATAAGAATTCTAATATTTTGGATTTTATGTAAAACTTTTCAAAATAAATGAGATTTTAGTAAAGGTTTATTAATCATTAAAAAAAAGTAAAAGTTTTTTCATTTTATGGTTAAACTATACATTATGACACATGTAATATTAGTAATTTGAAATTTTAAAAAATAAAAAAAATTAGATTCAGTCTTTCAACATCACATGCCCAACATTGTATTGACATAATATAAATAGATAGCTATAAATGCACATTATATTGGTCCGAATAACGTATAAAAATATGTCAGCACTTGTTATTAAAATAATAAGTGTTATTTTAATGTCACCAAAATTTTAATTTTTAGTAATTTTAAGGGAGTGAGTTTAGCAGTAAATATATTATAGTTTGAATTTTGAAAAAGATTTTAGAGAAGATTTTAAGAAAGTATGATAAAATTATATTTTTTTAATCAATCAAACTATAACAATGTTACTTTAATATTACCAAAGATATAATTTTTAGAAAGTTTAAGGGGGTGACTTTAGTAAATACATAATAGGAATTAAAGCTCCAGATACACACTATATATAATTCAATTGGTGGAAGTTTTTAGGCTAACCAATCAAATTGCAACATGTAATATTTTTATATAACAAAAAATAAAAAAAAATTATAAAAATTGGATTAAGAGTTTAAGGCTCAAATACCTCCTAACTTATTGCTATAATATATAGTATAGATGTGACATATCACATAATTGCATCTTGCTTTGACTTTGCATGCACACTAAATAGAGAAAAATGCACGCCTAGTGGTATGGTTATTTTTGTTGATATATTGTTTTATGTTTTGAAAGGAAACGAAAAGGAAAAAGGCAATGGCTAAGGGAAAAAAAAAAAAAAAAAGACAAGTTCTACTAGCAAGGGAAAGGAATATGCATGCCAATTGGTATGGTTCTTCAAGCATTTTTCAAAATTTGTTTTTGGAGCATGCATAAACTAAATTCTGATGATATATATTTACCCATTGGTTAAATTTTTGTAGGATTGGGTTGAAAAAGCTATGGAGCTTAAAAGAATAAATATGAAGACATTACTTCGATGGGGATACAATGAGGTAACTTCCTCTCTTCCTATTTCGGTTGGCATATTTTATAATAATTTTAGTATTTTCATAATTTGCTAGATTATCGTGCATGCACCTCATTGACGAAAATACATAAAAACTGATACAAAGACATTTTGAAAAGTGATGAAGGCAATTCATGGCTTTAGGCATCCAATGACTTCATGAAAAAAAAAATGAAAAAACAAGTTTGATGACATATTATCATACACATTTTTTGTAAAACAATCACATATTTAGCAAAGCACCTTTTGTAAAGCTTACTATTAATGTGAACTTTGTTACATTTATGAGATTTTGGTAGCCTTTTGTCTATGTGAACTTTGTATTAAATCTATGATGCATTTACGAGATTTACTTTTACTTTTTTTTCTTTCTTCCTTATTCTCTAGGGTTTGTCAAGTATTGCACATATTATGTACATCCACCAAAAAAAAAAAAAAAAATTATGTTCAAAATCTATAACCTATGAACTCAAATAAAATCTGTTATCAAATGCATGCAGGTTTAAATTTTGTTGGGGAGTGCTGTAGGCATTGACTATTCCTAGTATTAAATATATTGTATTATAATTTAATATTCTTATATGTGCAAAGAAGTAATTTTATTCACGTATCTCATTCCTTATCACATCTCTATTAGACAAAACAAACATGGTACTCTTTATCTTTTTTCTTATCCCATTCTAACGTTCCTTATCGCTCTTTTTGTTACTTGACTCTCTCACTACAATGGTGACTTGTGAGGGGCTAATTTTCCTGACAAGCTTTTTTTTTGGGTCTTTATTCTCAACCTGGGTGCTGTTTGAACTTAATTCAGCAACTCAGGTTCAGAGCTTTTTCAAAAAGCATTTTTAATAAAAACGCTATTAGAAAAAGCGTTTTATTTATATTTTTTCTTTGTATACTCCGTATGTTTGAAAACGCTAATAAAAACATTTTATTTAAAAACGCTTTTTCGATTAGCATTTTTACAAAAAACACTTTTTGTATTAGCATTTATATTAGAAACCCATGCCAGCACATCAGCAAAGTTAAAAATCATCTCTAACATTTCAACATTGCATAACTTTTGAACCGGGAGTCCAATTGACATGCTGTCAACTCTCACACGTCATTTGGGACCCGTCGGAGCCTCCGGTCGAGTTTCGCACTCCTCGAACCTTTCCTCCCCAATTCAGCACCCTAAAGACCAACTTGGCCAAACTCCAAAGAATTGCATAACATTTGAACCGGGGGTCCGATTAACGTGTCGTCAACTCCCACACATCACTCGAGACCTGCCGGAGCCTCCGGTCGAGTTTTGCACTCCCTGGATATTTCCTCCCCAATTCGGTACCCCGAAGGCCGACTTAGCCTAACTTTGAAAACCTAAGTCCCAAAATCCCGAAGGATTGCATAATATTTGAACCGAGAGTCCGATTGATGTGCCATTAACTCCCACATGCCATTCGGGAGCCGCCGGAGCCTCCGGTCGAGTTTCCCTCTCCTTGGACCTTTCCTCCCCAATTCGGTACCCCAAAGGCTAACTTGGCCTAACTTCGAAAGTCCAAGTCTCGAAATCCCGAAGGATTACATAACATTTGAACCGGGAGTCCGATTGACATGCCGTCAACTCCCACACATCATTTGGGACCTGCTGGAGCCTCCAGTCGAGTTTCGGACTCCTCGGACCTTTCCTCCTCAATTCAATACCCCGAAGGCCAACTTGGCCAAACTCTGAAGGATTGCATAACATTTGAATCGGGAGTTCGATTGACGTGCCGTTAACTCCCACACGTCACTTGGGACCTGCTAGAGCCTTCGTTCGAGTTTTGCACTCCCCGGACATTTCCTTTCCAATTCGGTAACCCAAAGGCTGACTTAACCTAACTTTGAAAACCTAAGTCCCAAAATCCTGAAGGATTACATAACATTTGAACCGAGAGTCCGATTGACGTGCTGTCAATTCCCACAAGCCACTCGGGACCCACTGGAACCTCCGGTCGAGTTTCGCACTCCCTAGACCTTTCCTCCCCAATTCGGTACCTCGAAGGCTGACTTGGCCTAACTTCGAAAGTCCAAGTCCCGAAATCTCGAAAGATTGTATAACATTTGAATCGGGAGTCTAATTGATGTGCTGTCAACTCCCACACGTCACTCGAGACCCGCCGAAGCCTTCGGTCAAGTTTTTCACTCCCCAGACATTTCCTCCCCAATTCGGTACCCCGAAGGTTGACTTGGCCTAACTGCGAAAACCCAAGTTTAGAAATCCCAAAGGATTGCATAATATTTGAACAGGGAGTCCAATTGATATATCATCACCACATGTCACTCGGGACCCGCCAGAGCCTCTAGTTGAATTTTGCACTCCCCGCACATTTCTTTCCCAATTCGGTATCCTGAAGGCCGACTTGGCCTAACTCCAAAAGTCCAAGTCCCGAAATCTTGAAGGATTGCTTAACATTTGAACCGGGAGTCTAAGTAACGTGCCATCAACTCCCACACGTCACTCGGGACCCGCCGAAGCCTCCTGTCAAGTTTCGCACTCCCTGGACCTTTCCTCTCCAATTCAATACCCAAAAGGCCGACTTAGCCTAACTCTGAAACCCTAAGTACCGAAATCCCGAAGGATCATAACATTTGAACTAAGAGTTCGATTGACATGTCATCAACTCCCACACATCACTCGGGACTTGCCGGAGCCTTTGGTCAAGTTTCGCACTCTCCGGATCTTTCCTCCCCAATTCGATACCCCAAAGGCTGACTTAGCATAACTCTAAAACCGTAAGTCCCGAAATCTTAAAGGATTGCATAACATTTAAACTGGGAGTCCGATTGACGTGTCGTCAACTCCTACATGTAACATGAATATGTATGACATAAGTACAAAATGGCAGATATAATGGTTTTATGGACCATGTTCATAGCAACATAATAACATATATTATTACATGAAAACATAATAACTTATTTTGCATCATACTGAACTACAAACCGAAATAAGTTTTATGGACCATGTTCATAACAACATAGTGGTTTGCCAGCAATGTTAAGGCTATTAGGTAGATAGTTATCAAAGTCATCATCACTTTCTTCTTCTAAGAAGTCTGAAAGTTGTGGGTTAGAAACTTGCAGCGGATCTTCAATAATTTCTATTATTTGTTTTGTTAGATCAACACATTCTTTCTTCGCATCCTCCATAAAATGATATTTATCTAGTCTTCATTGCATTTGATCAAGCTCGCGTTTGAGCGCTTTTATGACCTTGTTGTTAAGTGATCTCCAGTCGAAAAGTTTAGCTGACCAGGCCTTTGGGACACGTAGGCCATACCATCGACAATACAACTCTTGTTCACATCATTTATCGAATAAGTCTTTCCACAGAAACCTTATGCATTGGTCGTCGGTCACACTGTGGGGTGGTTGTAAGGATGCATTGCCAATGAAGATGTGGCTGACCGAACCCATTATATTGTGCATTATGATAGGTTTGTTGAAGAAGCTACATTTTTGGCCATACCATTTGTTACCAATTGAGTCTATATATGTACCCACCATGTGGATGGCTTAGTTTCGATTTCCATGCACAGCGCTGGTTGGAACTGAATGGCTAGACGATGCACCAAATAACCCTTTTCAATTGGGCATGTTTGGAGGTATGGTTGGTTGAGCATTTCATGTAATCACACCATTTTATACTCAACCAATTCACACCAATCCGTCATGCTTTAATTTTCCTGTCATTAGTGAAAGGCTTCACGTGATAGGACAATGCTTCAATAACCCGACAAAGATAGAGATAGGGCAATGCTAAATTTAGAGATACTACAAATTTCACGTGACAATGCTGAAGTTACAGTTAGGGTTCACATGAAAGGCTTCAGAAGATAGAAATAGGACAATCATGAATTGACAAGTAATAGGACATGACATAATATAAAGTTAATTTGCTAATAATTTCGACCAAAATATCAAACCAACTACGCCTGTTTGTTTTATAATATAAGGTTGCAGGATTGGACTACTATTTTTTGTTTGGCTTTATTTTGTATTTAATGTTTAGAAAGAAGTTGTGATAAAAAGTTTGGAGATTACTTTCATCCATTTTTTTTTTTGGTGTGTAAAGAAAAAATGAATTATCCTATGATTTTTAGTTTAGCAATTTAATGAATTTCTCATCAAGTTTAATTGTTTCCTCTGCAAAGAGTGCCAGTGTTAATAACAGTAGTTGTATTCATTTATAAATGGACATAGATAGAACGGAACCATAATTTCAGATGATGCAAACTTTAATTATGCTACAATAAATATATTTACAATAAAAACTATCGTCATTCACTATTACATCCAACAAGTTTTGAAAACTAATTGTTGAGTGTGCAAAATACAATCTCGCGTCCTCCTGTACCACATCGGGGTGGCCTCCTCTCTCTTGTGGGCCTCGGCTGACGGACAAAGACACGCGTGATGGTCTGTAGTCTCGGATGTGGTTGTGGTTGTGGTTGTAGTTGTGGCTATGGCTGTGTCTCTGCCTGTGTGATCTGTGAAACACCCTCAGTATCAATGGTAGGAGGTGCCACCACAAGATGAATCTGATGCGCACTACTAACCTGAGTGACATGTGACAGCTGCTCTGGCTGTGGTGGGGGACATGGATGGGCAGAATGGTCTAATATAATAAGTGAAACTCAACCCTCTGCTGAGAAAAGCGTCTCTATTTGCTGCCCAGATGCTAATAATGGGTCGACAGATTGAAGAAAGTTCTCATCATCTCCTACTAGCGAGAACCAAGACCCCTGGTCATATGTAACAGGTGATCTAATAGGGCGATGGGCAGTGTGATATGGTATGACCCCAGAACTAGTCGGGCGTGATGATGAAGGCACATCGTGTGACTCAGTTTGATATGTATATGCTGGCATCGTCTGAGTCACATAGGCTGAGGATGGATGAGTAGTACCGAAAGACTGCGGGAATTGCTGGGACGATGATCGGTTAGGAGGGGGAGCGGTTGGAATTGCTGGGGGCATGGGAGGGGGATCTGCTGGAACTACTGGCTATGCAATCCGTTGCTGCTCATATAAGACATGAAGTGACCTGCTACACATGTCTCGGGCCATATACATATCCTGTAGTGCCTCCGGCCTGTCGTACTCATCGACGAGCTAATTTATGGTCGCGATGCGACGAGTCTGCAAAATAAGTTAAAGTTTTTATGGCGCTCAAACATTTAGAATTCACAGCAGAAATATATATAATTTATCACATTACTAACCGCAATCTTGATTGTGGAGCCAACATTAAGGTATCCAGTAGTAGGCCAATCAATTGGATTGCCCACTAGTGTGCATGTGATACGACGGTACCATACCATGTACAGATCGTCGTAATGCATGACTACAACATCAATCACCCCAACTACAAGATACTTAAGCTTATGTTGCTATCGCTCGATGTGCTCTCGATGGAAATGGGTCCAATCAATAGGCGGTTTCCTTCTTATGTCAATAGCATATAATATAAGCGAGGTATTATTGTCACGACCCATTTGATCTTCTAGATCGGGACAAGAGGTTTATAAGGTAGAAATACATCATTCACATACTTTCAAAATGATTATTATATCCAAGGAACATTATGTTTCTAGTTGAGATTCATAACTTTATTTTATGTACATTCCAAACTAAATATTAAGGAAATTCCAACTGAACTGTATGGTTCATTTCTCATAATCATTTCCTTAGAATACAGCCGAAGTTTCATTTTCTGCAATTTGTCCCATAAGGTAGGAGTGAGCTGCGAAGCCCAGTAAGAATTCCATAAATTCTATAAAGCACAGGTTTAAATGTAATGCAGTAAAAAGACAGCATGACACACATATGCCCCTTGTAATTCTTTTTTTTTTCTTTTATCAATACCAAGATCCTTGCAGGTATGTCTTGTCCGGCATCAACAAGCCCAGTGGACACACCCTTGACCATTCCCCTCGGCAAGATAGCGGGGGCCCACCCATGATTACCTAGCCTATATCAAGCCCAGCAAAGCTGACCCATGATCGCCCCAGATCAAGCCCAGCCAGGTTCGCCCATGATATTAACTTGGGGTCTTTTCTTTTCGGTTGTTCCACCCTTATTCCTCCCCAATGATGCACGCATACAATGAATGTATATTTGTAAAAAAATAATATAATCAACAACATAATTAGTAGGAAGATGTAAAGTCAACACAGTAATTTGTAAGTTATCTGATAAGAAGAAAATAAGCATGTATTTTAAAGAATACATAAGTTCCTACCCTGGTTGTATGTCTAGGTCAAAATGGTCCTTGCGTCACATTTGCTCTGTCGAACAAGGAGCTGGTAGTTAGTCCTCTTATCCAGTTATCGGTAGTTGTCCATACTTGTCTAGATTCTCAGTGTTAAAGGGTTGCAGTTCTAATAATCAATTTATCGGTGTTAAGTAATAGGATAAAATGGGTATCTTGGTGGATTTAGGTCTTGGAATCCTTTTCGTCTCCCATTAAGAACAGAATTACTCAGGGTCAAAACCGAAGGAGATTATCTGAAATTTTTACTGGGAGGTCTAGTGACCCATGCTCTCCCATTTCTGGGTTCCTCATATTATTTGAGGTATTCTGGCAAAATTTCAGATTATTCCCTTTGATATTGTAATTTATATGATTTTCTTTGTCAGAACACAGATATAATTCAACAAAAAATCATATAAATCTCTGAAAAATCCAGAAAAATAGGGGAAGGCCTCTTTGGGTGTCATAATCACCTTATAAAAATTTCAGGCCGAGGGAGTATGGGACGCGCCCACACGCGCCACCATCCGCGCGTGGGGGAAGGAAGGCAATGCCTTTATCTTCTTTTTCGCACGGTTGGAGACTTCCCTCGCCAATTCCCGTCGATCCGTGGTCCTCCTAGCTATGCATGTGTGGCCCAAAGAATGCTATGGACCTGGGCTACACACTCATGGTTAGTGCTCAACCTACGGTGGCCGGAGGTGGCCGTTTTTGCCGAAAAAGCTCGGCTGCATGGCGGAACCCTAGGGTTCCAGACCTGTAACTGAGCTTTTGGGCCTCTTCCCGTGTTTTTTTGGAAAAGTGTCCTTCACAAAAGTTGTTCAGAATGTTGAGACGAAGAGGACCCAACTGGCCTCATCGGATTTGGTGGCCGGTGGCCAAAGTTAGGGTCTGTCGAAGCTTTTCCAGTGAAAATTCATTCCAGGAGGTGGGCGGTGCACGTGCAGAGGTTCTAGGTCTCTCTAGGACACACATAGGTGTCTTTGAGAAGCTCCATGACCGTTACAATAGCCCCACAGCTCCTGTCTTCATTGCCACAGCCAAACAAACCCGAGAATAATCTCTATCTCTCTCCCTTCGGTGTTTCACTGTTTCCGGCCATGGTCAGACTTCTACTCAGCTAGGTTTGTGATGAAGGAGGTAGAGGAAAGTTGATTCTCACCTTAGAAGGTCGATGAGAAGCTCAGCCAATAGTTCTCTCTCCTTTCCTTTTTTTTTTCCTCTTGGTTTGTTTTGGTTTATAGTAGCTTCAGCTACCACCTTTGGTATTCGAAATTTCTTTAGAAATCAAGAGTTTTCTAGTGTTGTATGGAGGGTGCTCAAAAAGCCAAGTGTCATGCTAATAGTATGCATGAAGTGCGAGGTGTCCCACCATGTGACTAAGTCAGCATCCATGGTTATCCGTTATATCATGGTTTGATAGATCTAGTGACTTAGATTAATGTCTTCTATTTATTATGATTGAGTAGTGCCATCCTTTTGCATGGGTGCAATCATCACAAAGGTGTAGTGGAGTCTTGATTTGTAATTGAATCGGTGGAGCCTTGAACCGGTTTGTTTCTATTTGCTAAGGCTTGGGCTAGTTCAAGAATCATGGTTACCAGGGCTTTGGGCTGGTTTACCTAAGGTTTAAATATTATAGTGAGATATGTTTAATAAGCGAGTGAACTGGCTGAGTTCGCGTGTATGATCGGTTAAACCGGTGCTTGCCTATAGTGGGTTGGTTTAGTTAGATTTTTGGACCGGTGTGAGTTTAGGTTGGTTCATAAGGAAGGATTTTAGACCGATGTGTCTAGTGATTCGACGTTCATTTCTGCAGTCCAAAGAAGGATTAAATAAGTGAGGACAATTGTGTTTTAGCGGGAAATTTTACGATGGTGCATGTCCTTCTGGTTTATCAGAAATGAAAACAGGAAACTCTAACCTATTTAATAGGGATGTAATGTAGTTAAAAAAATTTAGGGTGTTACAATTATGATCCATCGGTACAACATGTTTGAACCCAAATTATCGGCAGACTCGATCCGGTAGATGCCACTCAACAACCTCGAAACACAGCAAAGGGGATCGAGTCACCCATATATCACTCCCAACTTGGTAATAATCAGGAAGTGTATGCACAATAGGATCGTACGGCCTCCATGTGAACTATATAGTTTACATTGATAGTACCCATTAATAAGTAACAATGATAAAATTAAGTAATATGAATTACAAAATTCGAAATTGTATACATACCTCGTTACGTCGCAAATAGTCCAGTTGATCTTGGTACACTCAGACCACATGGGTGGAAGTACTAGTAGTGCGATATCTAGATCTTCATCTGATATAAACGTTCAACATAATATCAAAAAATTTTATAATTATAAATGTGTAGAAGTATTAATGAAAAGGTAGTCATATCTAGCTCCCCATGGTCCACCGAGAAAGTGCACCCCCCCTATAACTAATGGCTGCTGCCCAGTACTAGGATCATCCATGTGATGCTGGCCCATGCATGGAAATCGCTCGCATGCCCATATTTATACAAAATGGGTGCACCAACCGCACTATGAATATAATAAAAGACAAGCATTGTTAATAAGCATATAATGAACTATCTATTCTACCTGTAATAATACTAGTGCTCCTGTAATATGCTTCGCGCCAGTCCTTGGCACATGCTCCTATAAAGCATGGCCAAAACTACATTACCCCAGTTATATGCCCCCTGCAACACCCAAGTCAAGTAAAAATGGGAGGTATGTGAGCCTCACAATAGTCTGAGAGTAATCTGTGGGCAGTATACCCCCAAGCAGTCACAATATATAGGCACGTACGTGCTACTGTTCAATAACCTCATCTGCGTCCTTTAGTAGGTCCTGGAATGTCTGATAAAGCCATGCCATCCTCAAGCGGCCACTATCAATCTCCTCTGCGGGTGGGCTAACACCGAATGCCTGCATTCAAAGCTCCTTGCACTCATGTACTGTAGCATGCATCTGTGTGCGTATAATAGGCGCCCCGTCGACAGGTAGTCCCAACAAGATGGAAACATCATGTAAAGTGCTATCGGCCTCCCCGACAGGTAGATGGAATGTATGTGTCTCCGGTTGCCAACGCTCTATCAATATAGTAATCAATGGGTGGTTCAAACGGATCTGACCAAGTTGATATACACCATGAAAACCTGCCCGTAATATGAATTATGAAACACATGGTTGTAACTGTACGTCATATAGTCCTGACCCACCATGTCTGCATGTTAGCGCATCCGTACCCTGTGTAAAAAAATAGTTGTAAACAAACCGAATGTAAAGAAAACAAATTATTAACTTCAATACATACCCCATGCCCCCATATCCAGGTGGATCGATGATGGGCCTGTAACGTCAACATGGTGGCAAAAATGGGCCTTGGCGAACCTACATCCATAGGTCTTATAATGTCACATGTAGTAGTACTTATTAATATATTTTTATTATATGGTGCAATAAATGTACTACATCCATACATGCAAGACAATATAAAGTACAATAAAGCAACCTCATTGCAACGTACGATGTGACTACACAACATAAAGCAAAAGCAGTAATACAACAAACCTATAAATATATGAGTACTCGAGTATACTCCTTCTATAAATAATAGCTAATAGGGTACATTGAGTTCATAAAACATTTGTAGTTTCATTATCTCATTTGCTATAGACAATGGCACACATAGGACCATCCAGTTTGGCTAGTCGCCAACACCCTCAAGTGTGGTTGTTGCCTCCATACTATGATCAATACTAGAGAGAAAAATACTCTCAAGTCCTAAAGACTACTATGTTGATCTACGCCAAGAGTGGGTGGTTAAGGTTAAGGAACAAAGGCGGCTAGTCACTGATCTGCAGAACTTGGGGGTGAGAATCCCTTGAAGTAGGTCTCAAATAATGCCAAGGAGGAACATGAAAGAGTATAAAGAAGCAGTGATAAGAATAAAAAGGGAGAACAATAAAATGTTTATGCGGCGATGCCGATACTTCATGCTCCAACTTGGCAAAGGCTAGCTAGAGAGAATTGACAACTGAAGAGCGCACCAATACTCTAAACAATGAAAAATACCTATCGAACTACGACATGTTAGATGAGGATTGAGAGCTCAGTTGGCCACCACTTTGTTAAATAGCTTGAATTTTTAAAACTTTGTACGTTTATTGGCTATCTACAACGGCCATGTAAGCACGTATGTGTTTACTCTTTCCACTTGTAACCACAAATTTAGTAATGAAACGGTGGCTATAATATTATAAGGCATTTCAATAAACTTTCATATGAAGTACACGACAATGGCCATATCATTTCTCATTGCATCAAAGTTCATTACGAAGTACACACATACACTTGGAAACATAGGCAATTCCTAAGATGGTTACAAAAAAAACTGATAATATGAAGTGCAGATACAAACATATCCACCACTACCATAATGCAAACGCATTTTGTTAAACATTATCTTTATCTGACATCTCAATGTCTGACTATATTTCTTGTCATTATTTTCTTGCATATACATTTTTCATTCAACTATAAATCCATCTTCCTTTTTCTTATTTGCGGATTGAAGAAATGACCATCGTTGATGACGTTGTGTCATCCTATTAACTTCTTCACGGAAACTGTGCAATACCATTTGTAACAACTGAGGAGTATTAATCGGCATATTCATGGCTCTATGATGGGGGACTAGAATATTCACACTTCAACAAACATCTACCAAGATGTCGGCCTTCTTAACATGATATTGGTACTCATTGTACATTATGTTGACAGTCTTACGTGAGTAGCATTTATTAGGGTCTAAAAGATACTTTCACTCGTCACACCCAACCCAATGCCGACATGTTGCCTCAAAAATATCATTGACTGTGTAATTTATATTTGAGTGGCATACAATAGTATTAAAAAAAAACTAGGACCAATCCTTATATAGGGTTGGGTGACATAATTGTTACCTGTGAACCACGTTATCTCCTGATTTGTAAATGAAATTAATTTTGAGTTCGCTTTGGATGCCAATTGGTAATACCATTTACATGTGAAGGATGATGGTATTAAAACAAAGCAACAATGTCTTGTGACAACTGAGTAAAGGCTGACAAGTATGTGCATGCTGCTGAATATAGCTTCTGAAGGATGTGACTACCCTATAGAGGTGTAGGCTTTGAGTAAAGGCAGTGAATGATGTGACTACTCTCTGCATTATGTGAAGGATAATGTTATTATTCTTTGCAAAGTTCTTGTGTCTACTGAGTAAAACCCGTGAACAATTTGAGAAAAGGCTATTGCTATTCTCTGATTATGTGACGAAAGGCTGTGAAGGCTAATAATTGATGTGACAAAAGGCTGTGAATGGTACTAATTAACGTGAGCAAAGCTTGTAAAGTCCATTAATTGATGTGACAAAAGGCTGTGAAGGTTAGTAATTGATGTTACTATTCTATGCATGTGAATGGTATCGTCTTTGAATGATGTGACTACCCACTGATGTCACAACCAAGCCATAAAAATACATATAAATAAATCCATCTTCAGTAAGTTGAAATATAAGTACATCTAACCATTATCTGAAATAGAAATACAAATAAACCATCATTACATAGCTAAGTACCTACTCTCGAATATGTAACTCAGCCAGTCTGATTTAGACATTTACGCCTATCATGCCCTTATTCCTTACAAATGCTGCAATGATTGGTTTGACATTTTCTAGAGATGTCCATCTCATTGTGGATTTGTTTTGTACTTGGACGGCCGAATGTGGACTCTCATCGGTGGCTTGGATCGAGAATGATCTTAGGACCATCGTATGCAGCCCAATAATGCTCATACACCATCAGTTCAAATGACGTTTCATACATGCGAGCGTAAATGTCCGTGCTATACTTAGGATCAATTAAGTGCCATGGTTGTTTGCCCAACCTCGAGCACACGGCCAGTATGTGCGAGCAAGGATAATGATAGGTCACCCATTTTTCACAGTCATGTGACAGAGGATTCAAATACACTGCATGTTTATGGTTCCCTTTCGTGCATGTTGCACTTGTAACAACCTCGGTGGAACCCGATACTCTAGAATTGGAATATAATAACATGGTGGTTGTATTAGACATTGAGAAGTATAGAATCTATTACTAATCAAAATAATTACATACACTTAAAAAAAACCTATATACATTACTAATTACAGATAGTTACGTGATGCCTCACCGATCGAGCTTGGTACTCTTCCATCTTAGCTTGCATTTTGGATGTGTACCTCAACCCCCTAGCTAAAGCATGTTGAATTTGTATTCAATTATGATTGAAAATAGCCACCAAACAGTAGAAGGTAACCTGAATACATAAAGTTATGGGCAAGTCTTGTGCACCTCAAATGACATTATTGTAGGACTCTGAATCATTAGTGGTTATAACTCCCTAACAATAACCTCCATCGTGTGCCAATGTCCACTTCTTTGGATCCTTATTGCACAAAGCACGATACGCGTTTGTCGCAGACACTGACTTCGTTCCTAAATTTTTAATTTCATCCATTATCTCGTCAAACTTACGCACTTGATGGGCAGTCCCAGCTTACCATATGAGATCCTTAACTTTAACGTTACTGAAATTTTTGTGGTAATTACTTTTGAAGTGCCTAAGGCAATATCTATGGAATCCAGCTGGTTGCCCTCCTCATGATGTTTCCCATTCATGTTTGACGATACTCATTATGGCCACATGCCAATCAGAAATCAATGTGATACTCTCCTGCCCTGGCACAATCAGATGCCTGACATTCTTGATAAATCATGACCAATCACGATAGTTTTCTGATTCAATTAACACGAAGCTAGGGAAAAAATGTTCTGCGTAACAATTCTTGCCGTAGCAATCAAAAGAACTCCTGTATATCTGCCATAAAGAAAAGTATCGTCTATTCCTATGACTGGCGGACAGTGCTTGAAGCCTTCAATGCATGGCCAAAATGCCCAAAATATTCTGTCTAGTGCCCTAATGCCTAGCGTACCTAAGTCCAATGTTTCTAAAATCACAGCCGTGCCCGGGTTTCTGAAATCTAACGTTCTCATGTACCTTGGCAACTTCTCATAGGATGCATCCCAATCTCCAAAAACCATAGCAATGGCCTTTATTCTTCCAAGTCATGCTTTCTTGTATGAAACTGTGAAACCAGTATTATTTTTAATGTTCTCGACTATGGATGCTATTTTTTAGCCAGAATCTTCTTATACACCACAATAAACAAATACTTCAACTTTACCAAGGAAGGACATGAAAAAATAATATTAACACATCTTACTGACTACAACTTGTGTCTTAATAAAGTGTGCAATGAATGTCGAATTAAGATTGCGGTAATCTAAACTCTCCATCCTATGTAAACATGTATGAGGTCCGGGGTATTGCATGATCTCAAAAAAACTGTGCTTTTTATTCAAATAGGCACATAGTTTCCAAGGGCAATCGTGACTGCACCTGGTGCTCCAAACCTTTTTATTTGTTTCCACAACATGATAATGTTTATTTTTCTTTACATGATACCAGTTACATGCACAGATCACCGCATTCTTATTTTTGAAAATGATCTCTTTTACAAACTCCGGATTAGCATCTGATTATGTCAGACCGCGATCATATAAGTCTCGACCACCTACAACATCATTGCCCTAACCAAGTTCGTAAAAAAGGACACATCTGGAGTGTCAGGTAAGGTTTCACCAAGATTCGGTTCTTCCTGTCCATCATCATCAGAGTCGTCATTTGGTTCATTTCTCATTAAAACATCAATATTTTCATCTGAATTGTCAAACTGAACAACATCCGCATCTTCATTTACTCATGCCCTAGTCTCGTCTAAGGCAACTAGACATTCCACAGGATCCACACTTCCACTAAGACCTCCTACCTCTATGCACCGACCTTGGCCTGAAGAATATTATGGGTGATGTATTGGTGGACTGTGAAAGTCAAGAAACTATTCAAAATTACTAGGGCCTTGCGAGAAATCTTCAATTGGGCTGAAGAGGCTAGACATTCGTTACCCCGGCGCTTCCTTTGCTATTGTGCTTTGGTTACTCTGCCCAAGTGAAACCATTTGAGTAAATGACCCTAGTGCCGATACATCTCCCCTCCCTGATAATAGTTCACTGTAGGTCTGGACATCTGACCAACTCACATCCGCACAACTTACACTGGTGTTCATTGTACTACCCTCCTCCTTCACAACATATATTTCAACACACTGGTGGTCAGGATATCTCGAAGGAATATTCAACACATTTTATAATGTCCTGTCATCATTAATTGACAACTTCTTATATATCGTGACATCTCCATTTCGTCAATGCGGGTATCTACATAGGAACTTTATAGTCACATGTTCTCCATACTTAGCTATCATTGGCATCATCATGTCACGTAACACAGCAACTAAAGTTTCCAATTCAATATCATAACACGCACTAGTATCTATATCATAGGATACACCTTCTTGGCGATCTCGTATGATCTCCCCCCCCCTAAATAAAACATAACTATTGTCGTCATTACTTAACTCTGCCTACCAAACACAACTAACATAACATCATATATATACAAACTAATTAAATCAAATATTTTAAAAATTATGTCACGTGAATGCACAGTAAAATCATTAACCAATTCACAGAACAAGAATTATGCATGAATAACATGTGAAGTAATCTGTAATCGCCAACAAAGCTATAACATGTGAGTGGTGGCCACTAACAATTCAACTTATTATTTCAATGAGTCATATATTCCATTTTCGTTGAGAAGGATTTGTATTTAGAAGAGGACGCTTGAGAAGAATATGTGTTTGACTTAAGATCTTCATTGACTCAAGTCAAATGAAATCAAGAGGACTAGGCTGTTCAGACCACAAGGTCACAAGCCTTGTCAACTAGATGAGGAAAATGTTCTAGTCACAAGCCACGTGGTACACCTAGCTTATTCAACCAATTAGGCTTCTCTCTTCCTCTCTTATAAAGGAAAGCAAAACAAAATAAAAAAATAATTAAACAAAAAATTAATCATAGGAAATAATTAAAGGAGTTAAATTCTGATAAGGAAACACAAAATTAACTAACACTCGGTTTGGATTGATTAGATTTTTTATCTCTAAAATATCTCTAAATCCTAAAATTTCTCTTCAATTGGGAAAAAAACTAAGACATCCCTAATACCTCTCAATTCCCACCGGAAAAAAAGGTAGGGTGCCTTCAAAATTCAAATCAAGGCTAACTTTTCTTTTATTCATTTTAAATAATCTCTCTCTCACATGCATATGTTTCCCAAAAAAAAAAAAACATTTATCTTGTGCGTTTAAAATATCTTCATAATGCATACAATATGAGCGACTAGCCTAATCACATTAATGAGGGCGCAGCTCCCCCATCGCTAACCACTATTGTCGACATCGCCAACCTAGCACTACTTGTTTAAAAAATTTTCATCATAGTATTTATTTGTACATTTATATTGGGTGGGTTTCTAGATTTCAAATGATCTGGGAATGTCATTGACAACTACATTTTCATGTTGTTATTTTTTAAAAATCCTATGAGAATGTATTTACGAGATACTTTTTCATAAGCCTATTTTTCCTTTAAAATACGAGTTTTTTTTTCCTTAGCAAAAGAACCAAATGCTTGGAAAAACTTCATTTTTTAAATCCGGTCTGTCTTTGGCATTTTTTTTTTCTTTTTTTGAGAGCAATCTAGATTCTAACCTTCATGGGCCTCTTTAGTATTTTTAATGTGGCAATAGTGTAGTCATTTGGATTCATGGGAAACCGATAAGATGTGATTATTTATATGTGGTATTTTTTTTTATGGATAATATTTGCTATTCAATTTTAAATGCCTGTACATTTGGGTCTCCATTAGAATATCATATTTATCTTATCATACCTCAATATTGTTGAAATGACAGATAGGGTTTTGATCGAAGTTTAGAACTATTTCTATTGTTCTTTTCTTCATTAAAAATAAGCCTTTCAAAATATATACACACTTTTTCCCAAAAAAAAAAAAAAACCCCTTAATGGAATGTTCCTTACTTATAATTATTCCACTCTTTTAATTTAAAGTTAATAAAAAGTACTAATGGCCCTAAAATTACATTTTTATATGTATCTCGAATAAAGATTCTATTAAAATCTCTCCTAAAATCCTCACACATTTTTAAAATTTGTCTCTAATCTCACCATTCATTCATTCACTATCTTCAAATACAAAATGGGATAAATCTATATAAAAACAAGGCAATCTATACTATATCTACACTATATGTATAACATGCAAAATGTTATATGTAGATATGCATATACAGCGCAAAAGACATTCAAATGTTAATCAAGTTCATAACAATCAATGGCAGGGCCTATATATATTCTTCCCTTTTCGATATCTTCCAAACAAAGCCCTAGCTCCAATGCAAGCTGAAAACAGAGTGAGCTCCGGCGAGATGGCGGTAGAAGTTCCATTGGAGATTGAGATAGCGAGAGGGAGACAAAGGGAGAGTGAGATAGCGAGAGGGCGAGACGAGGGATCGAGCATCCTATTTAAAATCCCTGAACAACAACGCTTTTGCAATTAGTGTTTTCAGCAAAAACGCTTTTTAAAAAAAAATGCTTTTTGAAAAAGAAAACACTTTTTACAAAAGTGTTTTTAATGAAAACGTTTTTTAGATTAGCGTTCTATGTGGTCTCAGATATACGGTGTATAATGCAAATAAAAAGGCTTTTTCTAATAGCGTTTTCATTAAAAACGCTTTTTAAAAAATTTTTAAACCTGAGTTACTAAATTAAGTTCAAACAACACTCATGTTGGGAATAAAGAGCTAAAATGATGGTTATCAGGGAAATTAGCCACAATTAGTCACTTGTGAGGTCTCACTGCTTTTATACACCTTGTTTCTACTCTACAAAAAAGACATTAAATATTATTCGAGACCATTCACCTTTAACCTTCTTCATAAAGAGATCTCAAATATATATAACTATATTTATCATAAAACAATAGCCATCTCATTGTTTTTTATTGCTAAATAATCTCAAATTTAATTTTTATTACTTAATGGCGTGATACATACGTGAACAATATTAAAATGCAGTATAACGTTAAGCTCATTGAATGATCTCAAAATAAGAAAATAAGACTTTAAACGACATAAATAAGATCAAAAAATGGTTTGTGTATTTTAGAGATAAACTTACTGAATAAACTGAAAAAAATAATATATTTTGAAACTTTTTTTAGAAACCAACTTGAAATTTAAAAAAAGCCAAATTTACTAGTTATAAAAACTATATGTAATATATTTAGAGGTAAGTATAGAGTGAAATGAGCTACTGGATCCAATTCATTAAATTCCAAATTTAGCCTAAGTGAGATAAATTCATCTATATAGGATTTCATTTCTCTTATTTTGTCAGTATGGTAGATGATTTATACACATATATACATAAGGCAAATTAACATATCACAAAGTGTTACGATTGGCCAAAGTTTATTTAAAATTACAATGTTTTTTCAACTTTCGAACTCTTGTTTTAGTTGTGGGTCTCATTTTTAGTAATTACTTTTTCAACAAAAATCCAGCTTGTTTTTCACAAAGATTCACGTCAAAGGGTAAAATTTTTTTTTTCACTTTTTTATCCACAGGCTAAGATTTTACAAGAAATTAATGTCAAAAAGGTTCTTTAAGCCTTCAACCACACGCAAGCTTTGTACAATCGGTCTTTATTGTTGCAGTCAATGGACTTTCTCTCTCTCTAGAATTGAGCTTCTTAAATAAATTTGAATTTTGAAGAAGAAATCTCTTTTTTGGTTCTCTGTCAAACCGTGGGAAATGGGTTTTCTGAATACTACTGTAGGGCAAACGAAAAAGAAGTAGCCACAGAAGACTTTCATAGGTAGATGTGCAGCTTTTCCCTGAACGAGGACATGTTCTCATCACTGCCAGTCCTTTTCTCCTCGATCAGATCTTCTTAGTTATTATTTAATGAGTCTTGCTAATACGTCTCAAAAACACATTTTAAATTTATTTTGTTTGACTGGATAAAGTATTAAAAATTATAAAAATATAATTTTAATATTAAAAATACAAATTTTAATGTAATTATAATTAGACAAAATAATTTTAAAATATATACTAAAGGCACATGTAACCGTTTGTTTTATCTAATTATACAAAATGTTAAAAATTATAATTTTATAATTTGAAATTGTGATACAACTAAGCTAATGGCTTGATACATTCATAAATATTATTAAAATTGTTGTATTTTTTGAGTTAATGTTAACTGGATTCCTTGAGGTTTGATGTATCGACACAAATACTTGGATTACAAGTGATAAATTTTTGATAGCCTAATTCCAAGAGATAAATTTTTGAATTTACATATCATCCCTATTCTCGTTGAGTTACCCTCGCGATTAAATGTTAACTTCCGTGATTAGACTTATTGAATGATCTCACACTAAGAAAAGAAGGCTTTAAACTACATAGATAGGATCAACAAATGATTTATCGAACTGTTAAGGATAGACACGACGGTTAATTAAGCACCGCCTAATCGCACCACGTCAGCCAAGACCACCAACAAGCTCACAACATGAGATCACTTCCTCCCGCCCAAACATGAGATCACGCGGAGAGAACCAAAAAGCTCACAACGGTTGAAATTTTTCGTTCTGTCTTCAGAGATCACGCGGAGAGAACCTATTCATTTCTTTATCTTTTATGCTTCAGAAGCTCTCTCTCTCTCTCTCTCTCTCTCACTAGTGCCCTCTCTATTCATTTCTTTAACTCCTATGCTTCAGAAGATCTCTCGCTCTCTCTCTCTCTCTCTCTCTCTCTCCATGGCAACGACCTCTACTTTCTCTCTCTCACTGGCGCCCAGCAGCCTTCTTGTTCCCCTCTCACTTCGAGACACAGGCCACCATAGCCATGTCCATCACTGGGTGCACCACCACCATGCTGTACCTCCATCACCGAACCAACCCATTTCAGCCCCAATGCCCAAAACCTTCACCCGAACCCCTATGGCAGCAACCGAAGCTCTCTTTCTCTCCCATCCACCTTCACGGTGAGGATCCATTGAACGAATCACCACCTCCAACACCATCTCTGGTGGTGGAAACTCCCACAACCGAGAGACCCACCAATGGCCCGAACCACCCTTTTTCTCTCTACATGACTCTGTTTGTTTGGTGGTTTAAGCAATTGAAGGTTTTGAGCAAACAGGTTCTCTAATTAATGGCAGGTTGGGACTCACCTCTCCTTGATCCTACAACTGGTAAGCGTACAACCCTTTTATGGTCTCATATAATACTCCTCTTAGTGGGTTTTTGTTGTAAGTGTAATGTTGCAGTGAAATTGCAGAGGAACAAGTCATTGATGAAAGAAGAGATTGTGGCCTAGCAGAGATCCAAAAAGAGAGAGCTATATTAATGAAGAGCAGTCAGGTCAGGTGTCAAAGAAGAGATTTGGTGGGTGTTGCTGGATGTGGGCAACATTGCAAGGGAAGATTTGTTGGGCGGGATTGGATTATTGACGAAGTAATTGGAGGCAGTGAGGGGATGGGGAAGCAGTTGCATGGTACTGCAGTTGCTTGGTGAGAGGGTGTTGAAGACTTTAGGCCTGGTGGGTATGCAAAGCATGTAGTGATAGTTTTGACGATGAGCACTAGTGCTGGTTATAATTTTTAGTTGGTTGTCTTTGAATGATGAATTCAACTTCATTAGTCTGATTTGTTGTAACTTATCGGTTAATGTTGAGAAAATATTTAATAATAAATATTTAGAGGTAGTTCTTTATTCCTCGTCTTATCATCTACATTTTTTGCTGACATTCCGTAGATCTCTCTGCAGACCATAATTTTTTTTCTATATAATGTGTTTCTATGCAGTACAGATGAATCATCAACTATCATTCTTGAGTAGTCCCACCTAGCAAAATCAAGGGCAATGTTGTCTACAGGGTAAGCAATTAAAATTTAAATTATGTGAACGGTTTTATATTTCGTTACTATCTCACTGGTTGCATTGAGTTTTCTACTTAAAACTTGCGCATTGGTGATCTCAATTATCAAGCATTGCCCATTTGCTGAGATTGGTATTATCTCCTTTATATTCAGATAGTTTAATTTATCATCTTCTTACCAGTGAATTGCTAAAGATTCTTGCAAGTTTAATCATTTTTTTTAATCCAAGTCTAAGTAGTATAACAGGCCATATGTCTGGCATTTTGTATGGAATTTCCTTTTTTCTTTTGGGCTATATTTTAACAAGACATTGCTTTCGATTTTGTTTATGATGATATACGTTTCAAATTTATTGGAATTGTTGTTCTGTAGAAGTTTTTATTCATAGTACTATTGTTTATATTGTGTTTAATTTGTGAAGGCGAGGAAGATTCTATTAACATTTCTTGAATTTGATGTGAAGTCAATACTTGCACGTACACATACATATTGTTACACCAGCTTTACAAACACCTGCCTTTAAATGTGTAACTTTTGAAATAAAGCAGTTGATCAAAAGGGGTTTGATTATATTTTCTTGTAATTATTATTATTATTATTATTTTGGTAATGAGAAAGAAGCTTCATTAACCAAAGAAAATTAATCCAAGGGGTTGGTTTGGTGATCAAGGTATAGCGTGGGGGTTTGCTCCCTTGAAGGTTTCAGGTTCAAAACCTCTTAGGTGATATTAATTCTTTAGAGCCACCTCCAAGGCCTTTGGCTTGGTACTTGTCTAATTTGTGTGGGAGGGATTGCACAAGCTGGCCTGGACACCCAGTGAACAAAAACAAAAAAATAATTTAACCAAAGGAACTTATGAAGCAACTCGAAACCGTTACATGTGGCTGATTAAAACAATCAGCAAGAATTGTTGTTAGGAAATGGGTAAAACTACTAGCACTTGGGGTCTAACATAATCTCATGTATTTCACTATAGATTCACCATGGGAGTTGATTAGATAAGGCTTAGAATAATGTCTTCTGCACTAGTAATTGATATGATTTTCTCGATTCAAGTCATAGTTTTGAGGGTTTTTTTGCCTAAGAACTTCAATGAGATGTTTATCTATTTTTTATATATTCTTTAAAGACAAAAAAAGGGAAATGCTATCTTTTCAAAAAATTTGTAAAGAAAATCACACCATAATGATGTGGCAGTGGCATTTTTGTAAAGAAAAGCCACCATAATGAGTGTTATGTTTTTAAGTAAATGACTCTCATTTAACCACATCATTCCAGTGATAGATTCTGTATAAATTTTTTTATTTGTATAGCATTACCAAAAAAAAAAAAAAAAAATCGAGACTCCCACTTAAGGCCTTTATTAGAGTACGTATGAAAGCAAAAAGGGAGAGTATTGGAAGCTAACATACAAAAAGTAGTTCAGTTTATTCGTAAATACAAGACCAAAAGCAGATAAAAATCCTATATATGTAGAAACACATATAAAAATCTTATAAGAAACACAAATAAAAACCTTATAGAAATAGAAATATAAATGCATGGGCAAATTCTACAATAACTTAATAGACTCGACCACTCATTTGTGCTTCAATGGTGGTAAAAAAAGGTTTCTAGTAAATCAAGATGTATAGAGAATTATTTAGTTCACGATTCTTGGTCTGACAAACTTGAGGATGAAATAGACCAACTATTTGGTTGCTCCAATCACATCCACATCACCAATAGTGAGCACATTGTTCACAATTTTCATTGTTGCATTGTAATAATGATTGTGAACATCATATGCAGTTGCTTCAACTCCATTTTGTTATTGATAAATAGGAATATCTGCATGTCTAATAATTCAACTAGCAATAAAGTATCTTTGCATATCAAAGGTTAAAAGATTTGGGGTGTTACAATTAGAGTACTGGATTTGGACAATGAATGTTTAGTTTATAACCATTCTCTCAAACTTATTTCACTACTCATCTTGAATGACTTGAGTGTTGCTTGAAATAAAAATGTGGTTCAACAGCTTTGTAGATCATCCTATTTATATAGGGGAGATTTTGGAAAAATTATTCAATGCTCTAGGAGTATCAACTGTTCTCATGACCCCACCTAACAGTAGGACCTCACCACCATCTGAGTGGAAGAGCAAGGACAACTGCCCTCGAGATTTTGAGTTTCACAAACACTCGATAGGCCCCTCCTAATAGGAGGACCTCACCACTAAATGAGTGGAGGAACAAGGATAGCTAGTGCATGAGGTCTGACCCACTTAACAGGAGGATCCCACCATTATGTAAGTAGAGAAGCAAGGATAGTTGGTGCTCCTGGAGCACTGAATAATTTTTTAAAATCTCCCCTTTATAAATAGGGTGATCTATAAAGCTATTGAACTATGTTTGATTTCAAGCAACAAACAAGTTACTTAAGATGAGTGATGAAATAAGTTTGAGAGGAATGTTAAAAACCCAACATTTATTGACCAAATCTAGTATGCTAATTTTTTAGCCTTTGATATGCAGAGGTACTTTATTGTTGGTCGAATTATTAGACATTCAGATATCTCTCTTTATCAACAAGATAATGGGGTTGAAGCAACTGTATATGATATTCACGATCATCATTACATTGTGAATAATGTGCTCACTATTGATGATATAGACGTGATTAGAGAACCAAATGGTTGGTTTGTTTTATTACCAAGTCTGTTAGACCAGAAATCGTGAGTTGAAGAATTCTTTATACATCATCAATTTAATAGAAACCTTTTGTTGTCACCGATGCAGCACAAATGAGGGGTCAAGTCTATTGGGTCATTTTAAAACTTGCCAATGCATTTATATTTCTATTAATATAAGATTTTTATTTGTGTTTTTATATGTGTTTATATGTATATAGGGTTTTTATCTGCTTTTAGTCTTGTATTTACTAATAAACTAAACTACTTTTTCTTGTTAGATTCCAATACTCTCTCTTTTTGCTTTCATGCATACTGCTCTAAAGGCCTTAAGTGGGAGTCTCTGTTTTTTTATTTTGAATAATGTTATACAAATAGAAAAACTTACACATAATCTATCATTAGAATAATGTGGTTGAATAAGAGTCAATTACTTAAAAACATAACACCCATCATAGTGACTTTTATTTACAAAAATGCTACTGCCAAATCATTATGGTGTGATTTTCTTTATAAATTTTATGGAAGAATAGCATTTCTTTTTTTTTTTTATTTGTGTCTTGAAAGAACATATATAAAAAAACATAAACAATTGATTGAAGTTCTTAGGCAAAAGAACTCTCAAAACTATTATGACTTTAATCGAGAAAACAATATTAATTACTAGTATAGAAAACATGATTATAAGCCTTATCTAATCAGCTCCCACAGTAAATCTATAGTGCAACATGTGAGATTACGTAGACCCCAAATGCTAGTAGTAGAGAAGACTGTATATGGCTTTTAATGAGTGTCTCTTTGAAAACCCATCTAAAATCTTTCATGAAAGGGTAAGGCTTTTAGACCAAAAGAATTTTATATATATATATATATATATGGAGAGAGAGAGAGAGAGAGAGAGAGAGAGAGAGAGAGAGAGAGAGACTTTTGAAGCAAAGAAACTAGAGATGTTAAGAACAACTTCCTTCTCCCTCGCCTTCGGTGGCGCTAACCACCGGCCCATCAACACCATCTCTAGTTACCCATTGCCGCTGCCTTCCTCAGCTCTGGCGGCCATTGCTGCCGGTCATGCTCCCCCACCTCCTTCTTTAGCTCCAGTTGTGGGCAACAACTCTCTCTTTCCCTGTTGTTAGTGACACCACCTCTTAACAAACAAACACAAAGAGAGGAGAAAGGGACAAAAGAGATGTGTCCCTTGTTACAAATTTTATGGAATCACTACAAATTTGAAGTTCATTGGCTGGAAATTCTATGTATTTTAAATAAAAAAAAACCAATGTGAAGGTTTATGTGAGAGACAGTGAGCCTAGCTCATTTGAGATTTTTGTGAAGGGAGAAAAATGAGTTAAAAGCTGATGGACGAAGAGGATATAAACATGTTTCAATGAAGGTGCAGAGGCGGAGCTATGTTGTGAGTGAGGGGTGCCATGGTCAAGCCTCCTATATATTGTATGCAGATCTACTGTCTTAGCAAAAATAATTCTATTGGCACTCCCCAAATATTTAATTCTTAATGTTCTAATTCGATAAGAAAAATGCTATTCTAGTAGAAAATTTGTATAAAAAAACTAACCCTAATGATATGGTGGTATATTTTTGTACTTAAGAGCAACCATGATCTGTATATCAGGTATTAAAAAATTGAACACCTAAAACAAATGTTTTGCTTGCTTACATGAGGCGACACTGGTCATAAAAATGTGAAGTGGGGTTTGGGTTTTAAAAAAATAGAGAGAGAGAGAGAGAGAGAGAGAGAGAGAGAGAGAGAGAGAGAGAGAGAGAGAGAGTTTTGTGGAAGGAACTTAGGGTGTGTGGGACCAACTGGGGTGAAGAGTTACATTAGAGTCAACGGTGAAAGGGATTTTCGAAATTACGCATTTCAAATAGAAAAATGCTATTCTTTTAGAAAAGTGATACAAAAAATCCCATCGAATTAACGTGGAAGTGATATCTTTATAATTAGAAGACACCATAATGTGTGTTTTGTTTTTAAGTGAATTGACTTTTTTTTTGTTTTGTTTTGATAGAGGATAAATCCTAAAGCTAGAAAGACATATAGCCAAATCACAACTGATTAAATAAATAGCATAGTTATCAGAACCGGACAAGATTTGCCAGTTCAACCAGGAACCAAACCTTGAATTGAACCGCTCCAGTTTAAATAATATATCGAAAATGCAATTGAATCGGGTTGAACTGGCTCGTATTTTAAAAAATCGATAAATCGGTTGGTATATAGTGAACCAGACGGGTTTTAAAAAAAATCAAAATAGCCCAAATTACACATGATTTAAAATCAATTGTTTATTGGAAACATATCTTTTGTGGTCTTTTGATAAAAAAATAGAATCAATAAGTAAAATCTTTAAACTAAAACCAAAAAAAAAAAGAAAAAGAAAAAGGAAGAAAGAGGTGAAAAAAGTACCAATGGGCATTAGAATAAAGAATATGAAATTTGGGAGGAAAAAAGTCATCTTGAATGTTTTTAAAATTATTTATTTTTTATATTTTTTCTTATAAGTACTTATTTTTTATACTTGGTTTGAGTTATTGTATGAAAGTGAGTAGCATTTAACCCATTGATAGTTTTTAACTATTATTTTTGTTTATATATATTTTTATTATTGATTTATTGTATAACCAGTTGAACTACGGTTGACCAGTGAACCATTAAACTGATGCCTTGACCGGTTCAATTACCGGTTTGGTTTTGATAACTATGAGAAATAGTCATTACACCAAACAATCCACTAAAGGAGAAGTTTAGATAGGAACTCACAACCTAGGAAGGAAGAGGACTCTTATACCAAACCATAGTCATCAACAAACTGTTTTTGAGAGTGGAAACCCGTTTCTTCAGAAATTCCAAAGTGGAACCGAAACTCTTATCAAATTTTAAGGGAAACTTTTTTAAGAAACAATTTTGGAATGTTTATGAAACTTTAATATAATCTAAAGAATCTTGTTACAAACTATTAAAAAATATCGTGAAAACTCTTAGAAACTCGTTTTCTCCTAATTTCTAGGATTTTTCAAATTCTCAATTTTTATTATTTAACAATTATATAATCTTTTAATAAACATCTATAGAAATTTTTTAGTATTAGTATTATACTTGATCATAAAAATATTTTAAATACTTTTCTGTCCATTTGGGAATAACTTTTTTTTAGTGCTTTTTGCTTAAAATAAGCCCTTAGCATTTGCTAGCAACCTCACCAAAACAGTAACATAATATCAATGGCCCTAGATTCAGATGGCATCTAGGATATAGACCAAAAGGGGTTCACAGGAAGCCACATCCACTTCTACAACTGGCCATAGATATAGTTATAAACTCTATATTAGTGTACTGAATTTTGTTCATAGAGCAAAAAGAAAGGTTCATGTACGAAAGTAGCTTGAATCTTCAACCTGCCAAAACATACTTCTCATACTTCCTGCAGAAGTCATATATCTAATATTAGCTACTATAGTCCAAGACATCTCATATGCTTTTTCAAAGGGAAGAGAGAGAAAGCAAGACAACCAAGAGCCTAAAACACATTTTAGATCTTTAGCCAGCTTTTCTAGCCCTTCAAATTCTTCCAATATGGGCGTATCCAAGCAAATACAAACAAGTTTCCCAATTTTTTCTACCCTTTTCATTCAAATACTGTGCTTCAACCACTACGCAATAGGTACAAATAGCATCATCCCTTTGTACAGTAAATAGTTCACTTCTCATCTTTAATATCAGTGAGGCTATACAATAATGATGATGAGATTGGAGTAACATTAATCATTTTAAGAGTTATGCTTCCACTGACACTTATGCTTCTTTTTTTTTTGAAAAGCAAATTTCATTAGAAATGAAAGGGGGAAACAACTGGGAGTAGGGAAGTAATCAAAATTGAACAAGCAACAAGCTTGGACAGAGAAGAAAACTATCAGCCTGAGCCCAGGAACTAGAGGAGGAAATACAATAATACATTACATTGGCAAGAAGCCAAAATAAGGAAGGAAAACCATTAGAATTTAAGCTCTTGAATGATATGGATGGAATGAGTGTACTCATAGATGTAGTAGTACCATGCAGCTGGATTAGCTGCTTTCACCCAAAAGGCAGATGTAAGCTTGATGACTTCAACCAAATCTACCCAATCTGACTTTACCTGTTTGAATATTACATTATTTCTTGTTTTCCACAGCTTCCAAATTGTTGCCATGAATAGGATTTGCCAAATTGATTTCTTCCACTTCTTCATTTTGAAATCAAACCACCACTTAGTATGTGAATTGAATGTTCTAGGACACACCCATAACAGCCCCCACCAGTTTAATAGAGAAGACCATACTGACCATGAGAACTTGCAAGATAGGAATAGGTGATCCATTGATTCTGGTTCACTCATACAAAATGCACATAGTTCATCCAAACCATGGAGAGAACCTGTTGTCTTGAGGCGGAATAATTTTGTTTTTAATCTTCCTAGCAGGGTTAGCCAGCAGCAAAACAATGATTTTGTTGGTGCCTTAACTTTCTAGATGTATTTAAATTTGAATTTGGACAAACCTTTTCTCTCCTAAAAAACATTGCAAAAGGATTTGCAAGAGAAGCCTCCTTCTTGATTAGCCATCCATAACATTGAATCCTTACTAAAAGGTTTAGGGAGACTAGATCGAAGCAAAATTTTCGACTCTAACAGTGATTTAGCTTCCCAAGAGAATATTTCTTTTGAAGGATAGGTTCCATGTGAGATCTGCATGGTTGAAGATTGAACTAATAAGTTCATCTTTTTGCTCTGAGATTGAGAAGAGTCTTGGAAACAATGACTTCATAGTTTTGCTGCCTAGCCAATTATTATGCCAAAATTGGATTATATCACCTGATCCCAGCTTGACTTTGAGATTATTCACAAGAATAGAACTTAACAAATCCTGTTTCCTTCCCACAGATTGAATGTCATGCCAGATTCTTGAGCATTTGGGGGAGACCACATCAAATGGAGACCAGCATTTTGGGTTTGCGTCATACTTTGCACGTAATAGTTTTATCCATCGGTCCTGCTTTTCACAATTGAATCTTCACCACCATTTTGCAAGTATGGAATAATTTTTGGTTTTCAGATCAATTATCCCAAGACCACCATGCTCTTTAGTTTGAGTGACTCTCTCCCAATTGACATAATGAAGCTTCTTTTTGCCTGCTTTGTTTCCCTACAGGAAATTTCTCTACAGCTTATCAAGTTGATGACAGGCATTTTGAAGATAGATAAATAGTAGTGGGAGGTTAGCTAATGTGGCTTTCAAAAGAGTGATCCTACCTCTAAATGATAATTGTTTTCTATTCCAAATAGATAGCCTCTTTTTAAATTTATCCACAATGCCATCCCATGTTTTGACCATCCTTGGGTTTGCACATAAAGGCAGCCCCAGATAATGGAATGGAGGGTGAGTGTGCTTGCACTTGAAGATGTCTGCTGCTTCATACAAGAATGATTCATTTACTCCAATACCACTCAAATGACTTTTGTGGAACTTGATCTTCAGACCAGATATTAGCTCAAAACACCTTAAGATCCTTTTCAGTGTAACAAGTTTCGTTAGATCTGTATTGCTGAAAAATAATGTATCATCTGCAAATTGCAGATTTGACACAGATAAGGAATTTGAGTTATCAGCTCCAATAGTAACTCCTTTTAGAAGCTCAAATTCCTTTGCTCTTTGTAGCAAAATATTGAGTCCTTTTGCAGTTAGCTATGTTGAAGAGGAAAGGTGAGATGGGATCACCTTGTTTTAGGCCCCTTGAAACATTGAATTCTTTGGTGGCTGATCCATTTATGAGTACTGAGATAGTACTGGAAGCCAATCATTCTCTCATCCATATCACCCATGTTGATCCAAATCCCAGACCTAACGTCATATCAGATAAATAATTCTAGTTTACAGTATCAAATGCTTTCTCAAAATCCAGCTTTAAAACTACCCCTGCTTCTTTGTTCCTTTTGCAAAAGTCAATAATTTCATTTGCTATTAGGATCCCATCAAGTATTTATCTTCCTCTTGTGAAAGCAGTCTGAGATTCACTAACAATCTCATGAATGACATACCTTAATCTACTTGCTAGTACTTTTGATAGGATCTTATACATAGAAGAGATAAGGCTTATAGGTCTATAGTCCAGCAATGAATTAGGGAAAGCAGTCTGAGAATCAATGTTTGTTAGAATATTCTACTATTTACAAGACTTCATCCTTATAGAACCTTCTAGGCATCTAGACAAGTCGTTATAATGTGGAGGCTGCTAGTATATTCGAACTCCTCCATTCTCTAAGGTGTTTTAAGATATTCTAGAAAAATCCACTGTATACAATATTTAGGTAGAGAATTCTAGAGCATTCTGCATGTTGTGACACACTGCTGTGCAACTGATACTCTTCACAGGTCAGCTCGCCTTCTTAGGATCTACACGTATACAAATGGGGCACCTCTCTGTAGAACAAAAGGCAATCCATAGCATTCTCCCGGGCTTTTCCTTCCACTCCTTGAAGGGTCCGACATATACACACAGGCAGATGGGCATGGGCACACAGTTAGAGACTTGGGAACAAGCACCATAGTTTGGAGATTCTAAGTGGGTCCAAAGCTCTTTGATCCCCTTTGGATGAATCATGAGACTATTCGATTAATCCTATTCGAATTTTGAATTGTTTGAAAGGAAAAATAGGTCAAGGACTGTGTTATCATAATACTTTATTATTCTAGCGAATTACATTTTTGCAACGGCATTTTGAAACACGGTATTCTAGCATAACAATATGCAAAAAAAAAAATCAATTATAATGAACAAAAATATAGGAAGAATAGAATTTTGACATAACAATATGCAAAAAAAAAAAGGGTTATAATAATCCTAGAATGTATTTTTAGATGATTAATTTGAAAAAATATAAGTTATGTTTTATTAAATGTCTGATTATTAAAGAAAATTCTTCTAGAAGTACCTTAATTCTAATAGTGTACTTTATAGAAATTTACCCTTAGCGTACCATATTTTAGTACATGTGGTGTAACACATTCCTGTTCCCATTCTATGTACCGGAACAATCCAAGTTCCAGGCAACATAGGTCAAGGACCATTAGCCTAACCATATTCTCAACATCCAACACCTTCTTTTGCTGCAGTAGTATTGCCTGGTTTATTTTTCTCCCCATTCTTGAGTCAGGGTTCTAGAGCAGCAATACTATGCATTCACATTTGTTACTTAAAAAAGTGTAGGACATGAGTTACAATGGAAGTTAAGAAGTCCAAGCTGTTTTATGAGGGTGCATATCAAATTCGTTATGGTTTCAGGTTAGATTTAAAAAATAAGGTTAATTTAATTCACCCATTTCTTAAAAGATACTTCCCAAAGGTAAAATGAACCTCACTATTTAGAGATGGAGAGATCTCAGAAGTAAATTACTTGTAGCTTTCCAGCATTTGGAACGTCTGAATCTGCATTATGGATCCATGATCTTTTGCCATGAGCGTTGAAGTATTGTGGTTTTCCAATGCCATTTCAGAATTTTGCTTTAGACTGACCAAGGGACTACTTATTGAAGCTGCCAGTTGATGTTCCCTCTCATGTTGGATCATCTTCATTACATGTCTGTCCAATGTTTCTTTGGGTTTTTGCAAGTTTTCATGTGTCTGTCAGATTTAGGTAATAAATTCATTTGTAATAATGACTTCAAAAGGGCCACGAAGGACCTTTCTACTAACCTGGTTCTCTCTTTCCCTTGCAGAAATCAAAAATGAATTATCATGCATGGAATCACCATTGCTGGTTAGTTTCCTATATGTCCGGAGGACATGTCAGATTCTCAACTTTCCAGATTTTACAAGCATTTTGAAACCGTTGCAGTAGTTTTCAGTGTTAATTTGCATTCCACTAGTTCTGAAATGTACATTAGAGAAGCTAGAATTTAGGAAGTTGTGGTATGTCGGCCTTCGTCTTCTTGAAAGTATGCTACTCCAATTGGCACCGTTCTGTGTTCAGTCATTTTTACCCTTCCTTTATTGTTATCTTTGTTCTTTTTCATTGTTATGTGTACAGGCAACGGTGCATTCATTCATGCATGCTCAGAGACAGTATCGTGTTTGAAACTATAGTCTTTAAGTAGCCTTATCTGGTTTTCCCATTACATGCATGCATTCAGGTGCTGCATGAGTTGAACAAATCCAGAGATTGGGCTGGATTGCACATTACTGATAGTTCCTGCTTTCACTATCACATGGTGCCTTCTATCTTACTGAAGCTTAATTCTTTCAGATAATCTTACTTGATTAGTGCATAGATGTAGCATTCTTGTCCATCCTTTTGATGTTACTTGTTTAGAACAGCTCAAATTTATCCTCTCAATCCTGTGCAATTTCAGAATTTTTGACAGTGATTACTAATCTATAGTTATCATCATCTTTGCCTTTCTCCATATATTTCTGGATTCTATGGCATGGATTGTGACTAATTGGTGTGCCAGTTTTCCAGTAACTTCTGAGCCTTAGCAAAGTCTCATCAATTTGGAAGTGCATTTTGTGCTGGCGTTCTGGTCAAAGATGTATTGACAAAATTGTGATGCAATCTAAATCCATGTGTTTTATCATTTCATCTGATGAATCCTCAAATGCTATTGTTGCCCGGATACTTAGTGTATTCCCTTGTTTTCCTTCTAAACCCCCAACCTAGTTGTTAGGTCCCAGTCAAAGCTTGGCTACGATGGAAGTTTTGTATTCTTGTTAGGGTGAGAATGGTATCCAGTAGAGTGAAGAAATTTTTGCTTGCCTTCATTTAAGATTGCTGGTTTCTTAAATAGACAAAAGACCCACTAACCCACGAATACATGATCACCACTACCTAACCGAAACTAAAGCTACTAAACTTACCTAACAAGTAATGAAAAATACATGAATGAGAAACAACTCCTACACTAACTCCACATCTAGTTAACTGCTGCATGTAGTGGGTGGTGGCTGTTTCCCACCTTGCATGATCCATGCAACCTTTGCCAGCCATGCAGCTCCTCCCACGTCCATGCACACGCCCATGCAACCCATGTTCACCCTTGATACTTGGGATTGGGCTTGGTGGACCTCCCCGTGTACGTGGCCTATCACCAGTGGGTCCCTTTCTCTTTCTCTTGTCTTCTTTTGGATTGGTCATCGCTATACTGTTACATCTTTTGATCATTGAATTATGGCACGTTCTCCCCCTCACTGGAGGGAGAACTTAAAACCACATCTACCAAACCCCAACAACGCAAAAGCCACCTAGCTAGACCTGTACGTCTTTCTGAGCTTTTCTTCTTGGAGGAAGTTTAAACAGAAAATATAAACAAGGAAAACAATGCAGAATTCATAAAGAAAATGCAGAAGTGCTTAAGGTCTGAATATGCATGGATTACTACTTGCCAAATAGAGCAAAATCCAAACAGTTCTAAATTTTACTAGTTTGCAGCGGTTAATGCTCAGGATGTTGGAGGAGTCATGGCATAATCATGATCTAATTGCATCCTCTGGTTACAATTCAGAACTTCGTCTATTGTAGAAGGTAATGCCCTTGCTTTTCACTGTTTCTATTTTTTAAAATTTTTATTCCTTTTTCTTTTAAGTGGAGAGATCATTGCCTTGTAATTTTCCATTTTCTGCAAGATATATGTTTCTATGTGGGTGTAGATGGTGTGTTTGTTGCCAAATGCTAGATGTGCTTCCAATTGACATGCTTGTATAAATAGCAGTTGGTATTATCGTTCAAACACTTGATTTATTTAATTGTTTAAAACAAAAGCTGCATAGTGCACGAGGCTCCTGGTAGTCTCTTGCCACTACGGGATTTGGAGAGGGTCAAATGTACGCAACCTTAACCCTGCACACATAGAGGAGGTTTCGAACCTGTGACACCCAATTAAAATAGAGCAATCTTACCGTTGAGCCAAGGCCTACCCTTATTTAGGTGTTTATTATATCCTTTCTTACTCTAAGATAACCATTAACCTTACCTTCCAAAAAACAAAAAGGACCACCATTGACCTCTATGGCTCCATCATCTTACACCTTTTGCCCCATACCACCCAAATCCCTCCACCCACCACCTAGACAACTAATTATCTTTTGCCTCTCTCTCTCTCTCTCATGCCGCTGTCAACCTCCACTATCCTACTCCTGCTGCCACCTTCAATTCCTAATTCGACCAATAAAAACTCTCAACTCTCTCTCTAAGCTACTTCAATGGGTGTTTTGTTGTCACTTAGGAAGAGAATGAGAAAAGGTTGGGTTATTGTTGGGTGTACGCATAATTTGATAAAGGAGAGACATTAGTGAATAAAAAAAGTCATTCTAAGGTTATGAAAGATGATCTCTGCAAATTTAGAAACATTAAGATTTAAACAATGGCGTCGAGTAATAGGGTATAGTAAAAAGAACTTTATCAAGTTGTTGAATTTAACAGCAACATGATTTATAACAACATAGTGGTATGGAACATCATAATTATAAGTTTTCATTCTGCTAAACAATAGAGTGGAGTTACTGTAGTTAATATGAAAAATACTTGTTACAAATGCATAATGAAGAGATAGAAATTATTTCTGTTGCATATTCTAACATCCCCCATATGATGGATTTTATTGATTATCTAGTAGTCCTTTTGAACAAATGGTTCTGTCTCGATTCTTCATTCTTACTATCTTGGATTTTTAACAATGTGGGTATGACAGGAGGAGCTTGACTGGAATGAGATGTTGATAAAGCATTACAGGGAGAGAGTTAATCTAATCTAACTACAGTTCATTAGTTTTCAAGGATTTTATGGATGCAAAACCTTTCACATTTGGATTTTGTAGGGTATAGCCAACAAAAGTGCTAGAAATTTGATAATACTGATAGAAGTGCTCTCTTTGCCTTCTTCAAACAAGTCTGGTTTATCTTTGTGTTTGATTGATTCAAGGTGATTTCAGTTGTGTTCTGAAGTGGATTAAGAACATAAGACTAAGTCTATCAGCCCTTGGTGTCGTGCCTATCTTCTGAGGGAAAATTCAGAGTTATTCTTCTCTCTTCAAGCAGTTATTTGTTAAATACCACAATGGGGAAGTATTTCCTTGGCTAAGAGAGGAGCAACTGCTTTGTAGTCTTTGGAGGCCACTTTTGCCCTGGTTTAGATTGGCTAGCGTGGAAGCTGATTACTTTTATGGGTTCGAGGTTTGGGTTTTAGGTTATAGTTTTTTTTTTTGGTTCCACTGTTTGTGCCCTTTTCTATTGTTTAAACTTTTCTTTGTCGTTTTCTTTTAAATGATGCATCATCTTGCTTGTAGTTCGTTTCTTCTATTTGTAATAATATCCTCTAGCTTTTGATCTGTATAATATGAAAGAAAGAAAAATAAATAAATAAAAGATTTTTAGTTTGTTGATATATATAGAGAGGAAAGGCTAAACAGGATCCATGTAGCAGGTCCCATATGACAAGGCTTTGTTGAGTTGAGTTCTCCTCCATTATCCAAAGGAGCATCCTTGAGTTTCACTGTTGCATAATCCATAACAAAAATTGGAGGTTGTAAAATGCTTTGTCATCGACATTGCTGCTGTCCTTGTTTTCTGGGCGCTCGTGTGCATTTGTGCATTTGTGAAATTTGTGTAACTGCAAGTCAAGATAAATGCTTCACCATTGATGTTGTCGTTGGCAGGCCTTATGGCTTCATCGGGCTTCCTTTCCCTTGGTTGGATAAAGCATTTTGCAGCTGATATTTGTGGTGTGTCCTGCAATTCTAATTGTAAAGATACCTTGAATCGTGAGATTGGTATCATTATGGATTCTGAGAAAGAACTTTTCTGCTCCTGCTCAACTATTCTGGATAACAACTTCAAAGATTTCCAAGCACGTGTTTTCTGCAACTTGCATCTTGTGGCTGACAAAGGTAATAGGATTTTCTTAAGCATTCATTGAATATTTTTTAGTTCATATTTCAACTGGTTCTTAATTGGTTGCTCCTTCAGTTGTTCCCTTGTGCAAATCAGCGAATCTCAGAGTTTATGGAAATTGAGATTCAAGAGAAGTTAGGGGAGCTAAAGACAATTATCGATAAGGTATCCCAGGAGAGATATTTCTTTGGAGTTCTTTCAGGCCTTCACGGGAAAGCATGTAGCCATTGTGTCAAGAAGAATTGGACTTCTTCAGAAATACGATAGCATTATTCGATTATGCAAAAATAATCTGTCTATATATATACATATAATATTTTTTTGTATTAAATGTTGGAAACTTCGATATAATTTAAAGAACCTTGTTAGAAATTTCAAAAAAAAAAAAAAAAAAATTGAAAACTACATAAACACACTTCTCAAAAGTTTTAGTACTTTGAATACTTTCAAATTTTCATTTTTCACTATAATATATATTTGTTCTAATAAGTTTCTATAGAGATTGTATTTTAATTGATCATGAAATTATTTTAAGCATTTTATATTAGTAGTTTTAAGATTCTTAAGAAATTTTACTATAGATATTGTATATAATTTTATATCACCCAACATTTTCCAAAGTAGATTCATAAAACTCAAACCTTGTCCGCATATAAATAACAAATTGCTGTAGACATCCCTGAAATTGCTTCAAGCACTACCAATGGCCATCTGAAATGTTTTTGTAAATATAGAACTCCCATATTTAATACACGTCTTTCGTTCTTCACAATGCACCCAGGCAAAGTGATTACTATGTGTTGTCTGCACCAACATTGATTAAGGTCGATAACTTCCATGTATAATCAGTAAGTAGTGTTTCATTCAGTAGACACCATGTCAGGTAAGGCCTACCAGTCCATTCCCCCAACTGCTTGGATGGTGGACCTGGCATGGACTAAGGTTTTGGCCCGTGGGCGGCCCGCTGCCCAGTCCAAATTTTGGCCGGCAACTTGGTTCCATTAATTGCAATGTAGCCATAGTGCTAGCAATATGTTAGCGGAGCTTGGGGTATGCTCTTTCTAAGGTCTCAGTTTCGAAACAACTTAAATGCTATTAATTTCTTGAGCCTACTCACAGGGCCTTTGGCCAAGCAATTAACTTGTTTGTGTGTGACAGGAGATTACATAGGTTTTAGGATTAGTTGAGATACGAGCAAGTTAGTTCGGATATTCAGTTAGCAAAAAATTAAAAAAAATGCTAGGTGGGGATCAATTTGGATCCAAAATTAGGAATATCAGGTGAATTTTTAGAACACCACTTGCTTAGTTTAGAATAAAAACAAAAAGCTCACACAACTTTTTCCTTTTTCTTTTTTTTTTTTCCCTTTTGTTTTGGGGAGGGGGTGGGGTTGGGAAAATAGTCTAGTAGTGATTAGGTAGTACTAAGTACTCAGTGATAATCCTATCTAATGGTGACACGTGATGTGTTAATATATCAATAATTTGAGATTGAGATTGTGGAGTAGTTGAGAGACTTTTAAGAAAATATTTTATCAGATGGTATTTTTTTTTAAATGTCTCTCCACTACTTTATAATCTCAGATTGTTAATGTATTCACATATTACATATCACAATTTGATAAGGATTACTAATGAGTATTCAGTACTACTTGACCACTAGACTTTTTTCTGTGAGGCTGGGCTAAAAGAACCTCTACATCCCTTACATTCCATTTCCATGTTTTGAACTACTCAACCCTTACCAACTATTTTAGGAGTAATCTAAAACCATTAGACTCACATTTTCGATTGTATCGTATGAGTATTTAACTTCAAGTTTTAACTAGTTTTTTTGTTTATATCTTCATCCCTTCCAACCAAAGTTATCATCTCCCAAACTTGTCCCCATGCTAGCTTTTGGAGATATTGTTCACAAATTAATCATGGAAATTAAGTTAATCTTAAAGAAACTAAGTACAGCCCATTTGATTGCGCAAACTAAACTATTTCATTTTGTGTAAAATAATTCATGTTCATAAAAAGGAATTAATTTAAAATTTGCATATGCATGGAAGAAAAATGTATTTAGAATATTATCATATTAAGTTTGGTTTTTTATATGTTTACAAGGGAAATGAGTTCTAATTTTAACGAAGAAAATAAATTTATTAGAGTTTGAATTATTCATCATTTTTCAAAACCACAAACGTTTAATAATTTGAATGATCCAATACACATCTTTTCACGTTATCTAAATTCCAATGTGCACTTTGAACTTTCAAACTTTGGAAATAATTCGTTATTTTTCCCCACAGTATTGAATTCAATTAAAAAAAAATCCAAAATTTAGATGCAAATTGGCCATGGCCAGTGTGCGAGCCATATTTCTGTGACGGTGGGCTGGTTGTTGGCATAAAAAAATAGCCATGATCCAGATGGACCAGTTTTCTGGTCAAAGCCCTGCGGATTGGGCTCAAAAACTCTGGGTTGGGCTCGGCCTCCATATACCAGGCCTAATTTCAGCTTTGTGCCCAATTACACAGCCGGCGAAGCTGACATTTGTACCATGCTTTATCACAGTAGTAGCAGCCTGGGATTTAAATAAGTGAAACCCAAAAAATTACTTACAGATAGTTAATCTAATTAATATAATTCTCCAAAAATCTATATGACTTTCCTGATTGTAGTTAGAATTAGTGCAAGTGTTCTTATGAAGAGGAACAGCAGAAACAGCTGGAAAAAATTGTTACCATAGTTGTTAATCCTGTTTTGTACCAGGCAGTATGCCTCGGGATATACTATTCCGACAAGATAGGGGTACAAACAAGCTTCACTTCCGTTCTGGAAAATATTAATTCATGCAAACGTAATTAGATCAGATTTATGGAAAATATTAGAAAAAAAAAAACAGACAGAATATAAGAGCCAATTTTGAAATTTGATTTTGTGTTCTTTTGCTACAACAGAACTTATTATAAGGGATGATGAAATAAAACTGTCATTGCAAATGATGATTCCTTATGTAGACAGAACACATTCTTCGAATCTCCTTATCGGTTTTGTATTTTCAAATTTAGATTTTTATCTCAATGACTTAGAGCTTATGATACATCAGGTAATACAAAATTCAAAAAGTGATTTTCTTAATGATATAAATAATCTTCTTCTAATAGATTTCCAAGATGCTGTTGACATCCAAATTTTGACATTTGGCACACACATCATACATCAAGTCGGAGTCCAACGACCGCATCCTAGTTGAACTTCGATAACCTTAGCTCAAGAGAGATTAGACATCTCTGGTGACATCAAGCCAGGTTTAATGATCAAAACTTAGTCGCACTTTGATAACCTTAGTTTCGGGGAGATTAGACATCTCCGATGACATCAAGCTAGGGTTTAATCGCCGGATACCAATCAGACTCCGATGACCCTAGTACAGGAGAGATTAGACATCTCCATTCATATCAAACCAGAGTGCAGTGACCGCATCCCAGTCTGACTCTAATGACCCTAGTACCAGAGAGATTAGACATGGCCAGTCATATCAAACTAGAGTGTGGTGACTGCATCCCGGTTAGACTTTGATGACCTTAGCTCCAAAGAGATTAGACATCTTCGGTCACATCAAGCTGGAGTTCGGAGGTCAAATATTCGGTCAGCACTAGAGTAATTAGACATCCCCAGTCACATCAAGCCAAAGTGTGGTAAACATATCCCAATCTGACTCTCAGAGAGATTCTAATCCGATCATATCAAGCCAGAGTTCGGCGACCACATCCCAGTCGAACTCCGATGACCCTAGCTTCGAAGAGATTAGACATATCCAATCACATCAAGCTAGAGTCCAGTGACCAAATCCGATCAAATTCTGACGACCTTAGCTCTAGAGATCAAATATCTCTAGTCACCTCAAGCTGGAGTTTAATGACCACATGCCGGTTGAACTCTTATGAAATTAGCTCCAAATATTGGACATCTTTGGTCATGTCAAGCCAGAGTCTGGTGATCACATCCTAATTGAACTCCAATGACCTCATATATAAAGATCGGGCATCTCTAGCATCCATCAATATCTTTTAGCATCACTCAACCAGAGTTCGACGATCGTATCGTGGTGAAACTCCAAAAGCCTAAATCAAAAGTTCGGAGCTTTCCAAGCTGTAAATCAAAGCCCTAACAAGTTTTGATGACCTAAATCGAAGATTGATGATCTTAGATATCACCTTTGAAGTCTGGTCCATCAATCGAGTGCGAAAACCCTGAACCGAAGAACACCAAAGCAAGGCAAAGCAAAGAGAGGCTAGACGTCGTAGTAGACTAGTGTTGTGAAGGCCAAAATTGGCCATCATGGGTTGACACTAGTGTGCCTTGACATGCAAAAAAGCATATCATGGTACTCAAACACTATGTTGTGCAATTTGAAAGGCTTGGGCACTTTGTTGTGCCTCACCTTGACGTCATTAAGGTGACATCATCCTTGGACCACGTGGAACAATTCTGGTAAAGCCACACCCTTTCCCTCATAGACTTTGGCACTATTGTGCCAAACAGAACAAATTAAGGCATCATGACACTGAAAGGAAAAAAATTCTCATCGCAGTGCTGCAGTGCCAATTCTTCTTCACGGCACTGCAATGTTGCAATCCGAGGCCTCCCCTTACCATTTCTTCACCAATTCGCACACTCTCTCACTTCTCTCTCACTTTCTCTCTCTAAGAAGGAGCTCTCTTGGCCTCACATTGCCAAATAGCCGGGTTAGCCCAACCTAGCTGGACGCTTATTCGATTGACTATTTTGAAATCCCCCAATCCTAGTTGAAGTTTTGCCCAATCAATGGATTTTGAAAGTAGTTTTGCCTAGTTGAAATAATGATGTTTTCTGGGGGCCTACGGATTTAGAAATCCCCACTAACTAGTAGGGACTCTATCTGATTCTCAAGTCAAATAGTACTTTCGACTAGCCGGAACTCTACCCTATGGGAACTATAAAAATGATCTCTAGTTAGGCCGAAGTGCTGCTAGAATCCCACCAGCAAAGAGAAAGTAATTTAAACCGATCAGTTCAAGTTTGATTGAAGCCTTACGATGCTACAGTGGCATGGGTTAATTAGTATCCAAGTTTTTATTCAGGGCTAATTCCAGCACCAACCATCCCTCCAGGTAAGAGTTTATAAAATAACCGAAAAACCCAAGAACCGAACCGAGACTTGACCGTATGTATATCATAACTACATATATTGTATATATGTTTTCAATTCATGGCTATTTGAACTTAATTGCTGTTAAATATGTTTGCATATTGTTTTACTAATTTTCAAAAAAATTAAGGATACACGATGGATCTTACTTTTTAATTAATATGTTTTTGTACAATAAAATGGATTTGAACCGACCCAACCTAATCTTGACCCGAACCAACCTAAATTGACTAGAGTTAGTTTGGTTCGGTTCAATGGAAGGATCAATTTCGTTCTAAGTCCAAAATTTGGATACCGATCAAGATCAGGTTGGTTTTGGGTTTAACATAGACCCTACCCATGCACACCGCTACCTTTAGTATAATCGAACTTTTGCCTAATCGTTACTTTGCCTGAATTATCGGTAACTATACTACGTTCATACCATGGTTATCGAGAAACTCATCTTGAAGTGGAAAATGCGTTTCTCCAATGTAGGTAGTCCAAACTGTTAGGGACTGCAGAATTTTTGACGACTTGGCTATAATGTATATGCATAATACTAAAAATTCTAATATGATTAGTAGAAACTAATATACTTGATTAGTATTATACCTTCGAGATCTCTCTGGTTTGGTCTCGAATAGTAGCAGGTATGAACTTAAAAATTTTTTTGCTTTGATCACGAACAACAAGTAATGAAAACAAATAAGAATTAACTGCTCGAACTCAACCTTTGGACTTCTGCTATATCCCTCATACATGCCTTACTCCAGAGAGATTGGGCTCACAGCTGCTAGGATTTCTTTTTCTCACAAAAATGTGTATATCTCAATTATGAGTAAGTGTAACCCTAGCTGCTCTTAGAGTGCGTATATTTAGAGGATACAGTAAGGACCATACAATTAGTATGATTAGGGTTTCGTATGCAAATAAAGATTCCTAATCCAACCAGGATTAATACCTATTTACGTAAATTATAATTTATACCGCTAATTAATTATAATTGTATTCCCTATCATACTAGGAATTATATTTTGAGCTCCATATTATTAAATACTTATTTATCTCTCTACGTAAAGATCATAGATACTCGTCTATTAAATTAAATTACTGACAATTAAATTTAATAGACTTATTTAATTTCTTGAAACCTTCTACTTAACTTATTTGATATGTCGGATTCGTAATCTAGCTACAAGATTTGACATAATCAAAACTTGTAAGCTTCCTCAAGGGGTATCATCAATGATTATGTCGAGATGTGGATTCCGTCAATAATTAATATTTACCTTACATGTAATGTTATTGTCCAAATCACTAAGTTTATTGACTCACAAAGAATCTCACTCTTCTGTAAATCAAAACAATAAACACTACATGCACGTGTCTATTTATTATATTATGATTAAGAGTATAAGCACTCATAATAATCATAAGGTATTAATTGTTTTATATAGTCAGTATAAAAACAATTACCTCATTATGGTCTTGTTGAATACACACAAAGTATAATATTGCAAGGAGTTGAAACTATACCGTTCCCCATAATCAACACAGACCTATTAAAATCTCGTACTATAGTCTTACTGATGGTGTCTCCAGTTCTATGTAAGACTACGAACAATAAGTTTATATTCTATAAAAATCGGTGATCTGATTTTTCGTGTATAAACTGTATTCTACACACCGAATCATCTACTATATAAAATAAGAGACACACATACATAATAATTGAATAAATAATGCAAGACAAACATTGCTCATATAGATTCTCATTAAAATAGAATAAATAATTTATTAATAAATATTAAAATCATTACACAAAGTATGTCTTTTTATATAAATCCCTAACAATCTCCCACTTAAACTCAAAGCCATGCAGTAATGCATCTAAGTCCCATCCCCTCTAAATGACTAGTCTTAGCTGGCAAGCTCTTCGTAAAAGGGTATGCCAAGTTGTCTAATGATACAATCTTGGTAACCGCCACATCACCTCTGTGCACTATCTCTCGTATTAGGTGATACTTACGCTCGATGTGTTTTGTTCTCTTGTGGGTCCTAGGTTCCTTTGAGTTAGCAACCGCCCTACTCTTATCATAATAAAGTGTAATAGGTAATTGTATTGAAGGTATATCTTCTAGATCCAACAGAAAGTTCCTGAGCCAAATGGCGTCCTTGACTGCCTCAGAGGCTGCCACATATTCAACCTCCATGATGGAATCATCAACACATGATTATTTAATACTCCTCTAACTTATAACTCCATCTCCTAGGGTAAACAAATTTCCCGAGCTCAATTTTCTAGAATCCTTATCTAACTGGAAATCTGAGTTTGTATACCCAATGGGTACTAGACCATCTACTATGTAAACCAACATATAATTCCTAGTCCTTTTCAAGTACTTGAATATATTCTTTACTGCAGTCTAGTGTTTCCATCCTGGGTTCGACTAATATCTACTGATTATGCTTACGACAAAGCAAATGTCAGGTATAGTGCAGAGCATATCATATATAAGGCATCCTAGTGCTAATGCATAGGGAATTGCCTTCATGTTCTCTACCTCAATTGGTGTCTTAAGACACTGATCCTTGGTTAGAGAGATTCCATGTCTAAAAGAGAGGAACCTTTCTTGGAATCCTGCATGCTAAAACGGCTAAGAATCGCATCGATATAAATAGCTTTTGATAAGCCCAGCATCTTATGCTTACGATCTCGCAAAAGCTTGATCCCAAGGATGTGACTGGTTTCTCCCAAGTCATTCATATTGGATAACAATACCTTAATCGAAGATAATACCCCCACATCATTTTCGATAAGCAAGATATCATCCACGTACAGTATCAAGAACAACACCACTTTTCCACTACGTTTCTTGTATACAAACGACCCGTCAATGCATTAATCAAAACCATAAGACGTATGGCTTGCTCAAAATGAGTGTTTCAAGACCTAAATGCTTGCTTAAGTCCATAAATGGACTTCTTAAGCTTGCACACCATGTGCTCTTGACCTTTTGCTACAAAACTATATGGTTGTATCATATAGATGCACTCATCAAGACTTCTATTAAGGAAAGCTGTTTTGACATCCATTTGTCAGATTTTGTAATCGAAATGAGCCATAATGGATAAGAGAATCTGGATAGACTTTAGCATGGCTTTTGGCAAAAAGGTTTCCTCATAGTCGATCCTCTCTTTCTAAGTGAACTCATTTGCAGCAAGCCTAGCTTTGAAGGTTTCCACCTTCTTGTTTGCTCCACTCTTCTTCTTATAAATCCACTTGCATTTGATGTGTTTTATCCCTTTGGATGGTTCTATAATATTCCAAACTTGATTAGAGTGTATAGACTCCATTTATGATTTCATAGCCTTTGTCCAAAGTTTTGCATCTTTATCTTGAAGTGCTTTATTGTAGTTAATGAGTTTTGTATCCAGTTCATCGGGGATCTTGTCATAGGACTCTCCTAAGAACGTATGTCGACCAAGTTGGTGTATAACCCTCCCACTACGACGAGGCACGACCTATGTCTGTGTAATTATCAATGAATTCCTTTACTAATTTTGATCCTTGTGCACCATTATCATGTCTTGGTTGTGGAACCAAAATGTTGATGGTAAAACATTCTCAATAGAGGTTGAAGAATTTTTACCAATGCTACTTATACCGATGATTTTGCCTTTGCTATTGTCTCCAAAAGTAACCAATCCTCCATCCTTTGGTGTGAGAGAAATGAATTGAGTTTTATCTCCAGTTATATGTCTTGAATAGCCACTATCCAAGTACCATTGATCCTTTTTGGAATTGGCTTGAAGACATACCTATAAAACAAGCAATTCAACTTTTGACCTTTGGTACCCAAATCCTTTTGGGTCCAGTGGGGTTAGTTTTCAATGTTCCTTTTGGAACCCAAGCTTTCTTGGCAGCATGTGATTTTTGTATAAGGAAGCATTGATTTGCAAAGTGACCTCTCTTATTACAATAGAAACATGTGATTGTAGCTTTTGAAACCTTTTTATATTTAAAAGCATTGTAACATATTCCAGCCTTATCAAGAGAGCAATTTAGTTTACCAAGCATAGCATCAAGTTTATCTCTTCCATCAATACATTTAGAAAGAGAATTTTCTAAATTAGTGGCTTTTTCTTTCAAAACAGAGTTTTCCTCTCTTAAAATCTCATTTTCATTTTGTAACTCTTCACTTTCTTCTGTAAGAGTGGATACCATCTTCTTGAGAAGATTGTTTTTTATGCCTAACTTTTTAAATTCAACAATCAAATCATCAAAAGCATTTTGTAATTCATTAAATGAAAAATCAAAATTAGTTACCTTAGTTTCTTCTTCATATGCCATAAGACACAGGTTAGCCATTTCATGAATTTCAGATTCATCTGAGCTTGAATCTTCACTTTCACTCTATGTTACAGTTAGAGCCTTCTTGCATCTTCCTTTCTTTTCTTTCTTTTTCAACTGAGGACACTCAATTTTCATGTGTCCTGGCTTTTTGCACTCGTAGCATATGATGGTTGAATCCTTGTTATTTGATTCACCCTTTGCTTCAAACTTCTTTCCACCTTCTTTTCATGAATCTCTTGAATTTTCTTGTGATGAGGGCAAGTCTTCCTCGTCTTCTTCTTCACTTCCAGATTCATTTTCTGATGTGGTGGACTTGAATGCAACTGACTTCTTTCTCTTGTCCTTTTCTTCTTGAGCATTCTGCTTTCGGGTCAGCTCATAGGTCATGAGAGAGTCGAGAAGTTCTTCAAGAGGTAGAGTGTTGAGGTCTTTAGCTTCTTGTATGGCTGTCACCTTTGCTTCCCATGTCTTTGGTAATGATCTTAGAATTTTTCTCACCTGCTCACTGTTAGGATATGCTCTTTCAAGAGACTTTAAACCATTAACAATGTCAGTGAATCTTGTGAACATTTCAGTTATAGACTCATCAGATTTCATTCTAAATAATTCGTAATTATGCATAAGAATGTTAATCTTGGACTCCTTGACCTAATTGGTCCCTTCATGAGTCACTTCAAGTTTGTCCCAAATTTCTTTGGCAGATTCACAGGTAGAAATTCTATTGAACTCATTTGGGTTTAATGCATAATAAAGAATGTTCATAGCTTTAACATTAGATTGCATAAGCTTCAATTCATGCTTATCCCATTCATTTTCAGGTTTAGGGATAATTTCCCTTTCAATAAACTTACTGGGAATTTTAGGACCATTAACGATAATCCTCCATAACTCATAGTCAACAGATTGAATATAAATTCTCATTCTATTATTTCAATAGTTATAGTTTGTTCCATTAAACATAGGAGGTCTATTGGTGGATTGACCCTCACCTAGAGAGCTTCCAAACATGGTTGCCATGGATCAACTCTAAGGATGTTAAGCCTTTAAATTAGAGCACAAGCTCTGATACCAATTGTTGGCCCAAGAAGGCAACCCAAGAGGAGGGTGAATTGGGTTTTATAGAATTTATATAAAATAATGCAGCTGAAAACAATTTATGTATTTCTACAATAATTAATCCAAGTATAAATCAATCAGTCAAATAATGGAACACAATGTAAGCAAATATAGTAAGCAAATAAGCAAAACAGAGTAAGAAAAGAAGAGCACCAGATTTATAGAGGTTCAGCCAACCTTGCCTACGTCCTCTCTTCTTCGATCCTTTCGAAGGTATTCCACTATGTAAAGTCCCTTACACAGCTGCTAGTTTTGCTACAAGTGCCTAGCTCACTCTTACAAGAGCTCTTCCCCAAACTCTCACAACTCAAGAGATTTTGTTCAAGCTTCTCTCAAACTTACAAGTGTTTTTACCCAAGAACACTCAAACTCACAGGTTTACAAACCCACCCAAGTGAAATGAATAAAGGTTTTATAGATAATAACTCTCCTAAAGAGTAGATGAACAAGAATAGCTCAATAGATAACGTTAATCACTCAGCAAAAAGATGTAGCAGTTGGAGCACAACAAATTTCAGCTTCAAGATGTTGATTCAGTAGGTATAATCACTCATTCTTTTTGTTTAGAAGCTGTAGGGATCTTGTATTTATAGCCATGGATTGTTTCTAGCTGTTGGTGGTGGATAGAAGACCATTTGATACGAAAATGGCAAAGTATAACGCTAAAAAATAGAGCCGATACTGTAAATGAGTCGACTCTTTTTAAGTAGGGGTCAACTCTTTTTATGTTTCAGCAGATTTTTCAAGGTTCTGCCCAAATGAGTCAACTCTTTTTCTCCAGGGGTTGACTCTTTTTGTCTAGATTGCAAAATCAACTCTCTGTTGGAATGAGTCGTCTCTTTTAGAGTGAGGGGTCGACTCTTTTTAGCAAAATCCTTAACTTTTGCAATATTTCTTCAATGTCTTCAAGCTCTTCAAGGATCATCCGAATAAGGTTTCTAAGGCTTGAAAACACTTTTTTAAGACTTGATGACTTCAAGAACATCTTCAACTCTTCAAGATAAAATCAATACACTTTTGATTACATGTAGAGCTCTTTAATTACCATGACTTCATCCATTTATCCAAGTCTTCTTCAAGATCTTCAAGAGAGCTTCAAGACTTATTTCAACTATTCTTTGAGAACTCTTCAACAGATATTTCTTCTTCTTTTCAATCAAGACTCTGAGCATTTTCAATCTTCTTCCTTGACATCCATCATCTTGAAATTTCTTCATTCTTTATAAGACCACCAGTGTTGAATATGTTATTCCTTCATGCTTATCAATCTTCAGTCTAAGATTTTCATCATCTTGAAATTCCTTCATTCCTTTATAAGATTAGCTTTGCTGAATATGTTTTCTCATTATGCTTATCAACCTTCATTCTAATATTTGCATCACAAGTTCTCCATTATTATAAGCTTCAAGTTATGATAGAAATCTAATAATTAATCTGCACACTTAAAGTAGAATTATTAGATCATTAAACTAAGTTTTGTTATCATCAAAATCAAGGCATTGAGTCAACAGGTGTAAGGTGATCCTCTCCATCCAATCAGACTGGGCAGAGCTGGCACAGCCTTCCAAGGCCATGATGGCTTTACCGCTCGTCCAATCAGAGATCTTTATGTGGGCACTCAAGTTCAGTTGGTTATTCCATTTGGTTACTTCATTGATCAACTGGCTGCCTCGCCTGAGATTACACAATGAATGCCCTAGCCCTAAGCTAAACTTGCACACAGACTCTTCTTCTTTCTTTTTTAGTTACCCTTGGTTCTCTTCGCTCCATTCTCCGGGAGACGCAAGCCACATCAATTACCGTTAGGATTCCCAGATGGACCTTGTGTCAGTCAACTCTACACCCTCCAGTCCACTTCTGCCTAAACCTAAAAACATATTTCTAATACCGATAAGAAACTCATTTTGGAAATTTGGAAAAACGGTTAGGAAACACGGGGAAAACGTTTCTGAAACTCTTGGGAACTGTTTGGGAAACTCTAAAAAAATATAAGGGAAATGTTTCAGAAACTTGAAATATTAATTTTTATACATTTTTTTCACTTAAGTTGTAATTTAGTATCTTTGAAATTATTCGTGTAGGTTTTCACTCAGTTTTCCAGAAGTCTGCTCTAAGTTTCTTAAAAGTTTTTTTTGAGTTTTACAAAAATTTCCTAACAAAATTCATATTAAGTTTTCTAATCATTTCTCGCTTCTCGTTTTTCCTCTATATTTTTTGGTCGCGTTTTCCGCTTTCATTTTTCTTAACGTTTTCCGCTTCCATTTTTCATTTTGGAAATTATGGTTCTTACTAAGCGGGACCTCTACAAAATCACTCAAGTTGCATAAACTACTTATAAGTCATGCATGCCACACATTTCTACTTCTGCTCCTGCTCATGCTCAGTTTCTGGTGGCCCATTTAGGTTTTTAGCTAACATACTGTATCAGTATGTCCACCCATAGCTGCATTTTAACTCATCATAAGTCGTCATAATGCTCATTTTCAAGATCATAAAATTGCATCTTAACTCGTCAGAGTAATCATAATGCTAATTTTCAAACCCAAAAGTTATAATTTTAGCTGATTATAAACGATTATAATGTCCGATTTCAAACCCAAAAATATCTCTTTCAAAACAAATGTTCAGACTATCATCATGAGTCACTTTACGTATCCTCTATAGTTATCATAGATGGATCTTCTATATCAGAAATATATGGCTTGCCAAAATGATGAAAATACCTTATTTGAAAAATAACATTTTTTCAACAAAAGCACATACTATTATCATAGATAGAACACGTATGCTTCATGATTGTCGTTAGACATATCTTTCATATCAGAAATACTAAATCTGTCAAGATAATGAAAATGCCCTTTTCACAAAAAATTCGCGTTTTATAAAAAGCAGCCCAAATTTTAGACCTAAGTTTGTGTGCGTATGCTCTACAGTTGCAATTGGCTCGAACCTTTGTATCAGAAACACCAAATTACTCTGTGGACTAAGTCAGCCTTTTAAAAACAATACAAATTGGCCAAAATTGCATAATATGGGAAAATATCATTTTTCAAACATCCAGTTGTATATCATATATCAAAGTCATACATAAAGAATCATAATCTTCTTATAGGCCTTTTGTCAAAACCTGGAAAGCTTGTGGCATCAACATCTTTTCAATTTGAAAATTGTTCTCGTACTACGTTTGACCTGATTCTTTCATAGTTAGGATACGTAAGTAGTTTGGGTTCTCGTCCCGGGCGTTAATACCTTTCCCCAGCAAGCAAGGAAACAACCATTCAAAGCTGGAGATTTATCCATAGACTCCACATCATCAGACATTTCCCGAATAGCAGGGAATAATTGTTTAAAAAACATAGTTGAACTACATTTAACCTGATTCCGATACATCTAGGATACATAGCCAGTTTGAATTTTTTTTTTCACTCTTGGCCATAACTAATGAAAAACATTGGCATTTCATTCTTTAGCTGAAATTACATTTCAAAACCTCCCCAAGAGGAGTGACAAACCTTTCAAAAAACAAATCTCTCAAATCTAGGCATAAGACTCATTCTAATCAACAGCACAACATAATATTGCATCCATAAGCAACATAATAGTTATACTACCAATATCGGTGCATTCACTAAACATGCAAACCAGCACACAGTATCAACAGTTAAAAGCAAAATCATTCTTAACTGTACATATACATGATGCATGCACACATACATGATGATGATGATGATGATGTATTAGATGGACATTGGAAACAAGGTTGCTACAGTGGGGATGATTCCACTTTTTGGATGGGGTTGGGTGTTATGATTTGAGTGCATATGCTTCCCAACAAGTAAAAAAATTCCTAAACCTAGACTTGGATACATAGACCAACATGGAGTGAAACTATTGTGAGCCTTTCAAAACCGTCACTATAGGCACCCCATTTTTGCCCGCTCGGCAGTCTCCAGTCCGTCTAGACTTGAGATCAAGTCAATATGGACATATTCAAATTTAAATCAGTTTTCTAAGCCTAATTCAGTCAATCAATCATTTCATAGGCCCGTCAGGCCCAAATAGAGGCAAAATGACAAAAGTACTCATGGGGCATTGTTCGGTCCAATTCTAGTGGGCACGTCTTCTCGAAAACGGTAAGTCCCCTTTCCAATCTTAATTTCAATTCCAATCTAAATCTAGTCCAATACCAATTCAAATCAAATTCAGCACGTCTTTCTAGAAAGTTAATTCCTCAAGCGATAAGTCCACCTAGCAGCTTCCCGAGATCAGGTAGTCTTTGGAATGATCGCGAACCGTCAGAGTAACGGAAATACACGTAAACATTGCAACCGTTAGAGTGGTAGAAACACTCGTAAATAGGTCGATATAGGGAATTGCCAACAAACCCCGGTGTCATGGGACCGCCGTTAGAGTGACGGAAACACTCAAAACCAGGTCAACACCAGTGCCTGCTAGCCCACTTCAATGACAAATGACCAAACTGTCCTTAGGGCCATTTTTCGGTACGTTTCTTGAAAAAGTACTTAAGTCCTCAGAACGGTAAGTCCACCCTTCCAAGATGTCCTAAAGATAATCCGGCATGATTAAGTGCCTTTTAGTCAGTTTCGGGCCAATTCCGAGACTGTCCGGTCAAAATGACCATTTTTTCCCTAGGCATCCCAGCGCCTCGGGAACCACACCAGCTCTGTGTATCAAATCCGTAACCTCCCGGGGATGCTTTTGATAGCATCTTCGGCCTTCCATTACTCTTCCAAATCATTTCGAGCCAGTTCCAGCAAACTTGACGCAAAATGACCATTTTGCCCTTGGTGGGCCAATTGCTTTTTCCAACCACACCGGCGCTGGGTATCAAATCAGTAACCTCCTGGAACATTCTAGGTAATGTTTCCAATTCTTGAGTCTTCTTCTGGGATATTCCGAGTCCATCCCGGCAGCTTTTCGGCTCGATTGACTGTTTTGCCCCTAATGACCTGGTCAACCCTTCCAACACATCCTGACATTATTCTTCAAGTCTACTACTCCTGAGACACTATTCTAAGCGTTCTTGTCTTTTTTCGACCCTCTGGGCCATTCCCGGTCCTTTAAATCATTCCCAAACTTTCCGAAGTCATTCCTAGTGAAGCCAGGCTAAAAATTGCATGGTAGTCACTAGTACAAGAGCCCAAATCTTCTGAAAACACGTTGCTTGCCAACCTTAAAACTTTCTTAAGTGGCTGGCACCACTAGTAATGGGGCCAAGCCAAAATTTGGCCTGCCAGAAGGAAATTTTGCCTAGCGCCAGTGCAGTCCTTTGTCTATAAATATAGAGCCTCTTCCAGCATGAAAAGGGTCCGCAAACACAGTCCAAAAACCCTCCTCTTCGATATACAAAGCTTGAAGTCCTTCCAAACCGTAGCCCTCTTTAGGTTTTTCAAACCCTAGCAGTTATACACTTTAACCCCAGCATACATACACCCCTATACACTCACAAACTAGCCTCTGAAAGCCTCCATTGAAGACTTAAAGTGCTGCAACTCTGAAGCTCTTGAAGATCAAAGCAAGCTTTCGAAGGCCGACGCAAAGCAAAGCAAAGATCGAAGTAAAGAAAGCAAGCATAACAAAGCAAATAAAAGAAGACACAAGGTAGGCTTTCTATTTATGTTTATGCAAATCTCCCCTCTCTCTTCTCTCTCCTAACCTACTTGGATTTTCTTTTATTTTAATCTCCCATCTTCTTTTCCCCCTTTCTTGCATGCTTGGAATAAGGGATTTCCCGGTTCATGTGTAAGATTAGGCTATTGAAAGTCACCGTGTTGGGGGCTTTCTCTTAGTCTAACTGGAGATCATGTAGGTTCGGCTCTTTTAATTATGTGGTGAAGCTTTTAACCTTGTATGTTCACAACCCCAATTTGTGTTATGCATATCATGATCATGCATCTCCCTAAAATTCGTTTTTCAAACTTGTTTTTAAAATTTGCATCAAAACCTTTTTCAAAACTTGCATTAAAATTTTCTTCTTCAAAACTTATTTTCAAAATCACAATCCTAAGGTAATTCTAGTCTTTCCATGGCTAGGGTTGCTTTAAGAAAGTGTTACATTTAAAGTGACTTTTATGGTCCATATTCTCAAATCTTGTTGTTTTCAAAACCACAATCCTAGAATGGCTCTAATCTTCTTATGGTTAGAATCGTTTTAGGAAAGTGGAATATTTTTAGAGGCTTGTAAAAGTCCACATTCAAATTCTTTCAAAATTTCTTTTTAAACTTACTTTTTAAAAATCTCTTTTCAAACTTACTTTCTAATAAACTCTTTCCAAAAACTTTCTTTTCAAGTCTACTTTTTAAAATCTTTTTTTCAATATGCTTTCTAAAAACTCTCTTCATACCTTTCCAAAATTGCTTCTTAAAAACTCCCTTCAAAAATCTATTTTTCAAAACTTCTTTTCAAACTCCTTTCCAAAAAGCTCTCTTCAAAATTCACTTTCTAAAAATGCTCATTAAGTTTTCTTCTTAAAAACTCTTTCCAAAAATCCCTTTTCAAAAACTATTTTTTCAAGTTTACTTTATAAAAAAACTCCTTTCTAAGGTCTCCTTCCAAAAATCTTTTTTTTCAAAAGTTTTACTTTCCAAAATCTCTTTTCTTGAAGTCCAAGTTAAACCCTAGAGCCATAGTTCAGAAACCCTAATTTTCTTTCCAAAAACATAATTTTCAATTTCCTATTTTTGCCTCAAACTTTAGGTTTCTAAATCCTATTTTCTATATCAAAATCATATGTTTTCAAATCCTATTTTCTACCCGAAAATCTAGGATTTCCAAAATTTCACCTTCCAATTCCATATCAACTCAAATCCTCTGTTTTTGAAAACAAAATCAAATCATCTCTTTTAAGAAACAAAATTCAATCTTTTGTTTTAGAAAATAGAAATCAAATCTTTTCTAAATCTAAATCTTTTCTAATTCCAACCTTTTCTAATTTCCACTTTCCAAATTTTTAATTTTAAATCTTCCTTAAACTCAAATCTTTTCTAAACCTCAAGTGCTTCTAAAACTCAAACTTTCAAACATTTTCTAATTTCGAACTTTCCATTCCAAGTCTTTCCAAAACCCTAAACTTTCTAAATTCCAAAAATTTCTTAAATCAAACATTTCTCAATTCAAATCTTTCCTAAGATCAACTTTTTCCTAAGTTAAAACTTTCTAAATTCAAAACTTTCCAATTCAAAACCTTTCCTAAAATGAACCTTTCCAATTTCAAAACCTTTCTTAAAATGAAGCTTTCCAAAATCGAAATTTTCCTAATTTGAAACTTTCCTAAAACGGAACTTTTCTATTTTGAAACTTTTCTAAATTCAATATTTCCAAGACTCCAACTCTCCATGTTTTTCTAAATCAAGCTTTCTAATCAAATCTTTCTTGATCTCAAGTGCTTCTTAAATCTTATCTTCCTAAGGTTAGGTCTCCTAAATCTCAATCTTTCCAAAACTAGTTCAAATTTTTCTTCCAAGTTCTATATTTCCAAATGAAAGTCTAATATTTTCAAATCCTCAAGTTCAATTTCAAATTTCAATTTCAAATCTTCTATTCTAAGTTCAAGTCAAATCTCTTTTCAAAAAGAAACTCTTTTCAAATTAAATCTTATCAAATCAAACTTTTCAAAAACCTCAAACTATCCATTTTTTATCGAACTGTTGTCCAAACTACGACTGACCTGATTCCCAAAAAGGGATACGTAGGCAACCCTTATGAGTGTGGTCATAACCTTGTTCAAGTTTTCAATTCTTTAATCTATTTCAAGTTTCTAATTTTTTAAAACTCTTTTTCAAATTTCAAATCCATTGCAAATCAAATGAAGTCTTCTTTTCTAATCTATTTCCAAAATCAAATAAAATATTTTCTCAAATCTATTTTCAAAGTCAAAATCTCTCTTTTTTCAAATCTATTTTCAAAAATTCAAGTCTTATTCTTGCACTTGCATATTATACATTATGTCAAACATCTTTTCAAAATTCTTTTCTAAAGTGGATAGTTTTGGACATTTATTAATCAAAGACTCTAATGAATGAACCTAGGATGAATAAACATGTAGGTACCGCAAGGGCGGGTAGGGTAATGGCTTAGTGTGTCTTCCCTACACGTAACCAACCTCCGAACTTAGATCACTGTTTTCAAAGACCAAATAGAGTTATTTTAAAAAAAAAGGCTTAGATATTTTCTAAAGGTTGCCAAACAACCTATTTTCTTAAAAACCCTCTCTTGAGGAAGTTTTCAATATATTTTTAAAAACCCTAAGTGTAATCTTCGGATTATGCTTAGTTTTAGGTGACTAACTCACTTTAATCAAGTTAGGTGGCGACTCTAAACTTTTTTCAAAAGCCCTTTATTCAAAATCAATTTCTAATTCAAGAGCACTGTGTTTTTCTTACTTGTCTCTTTCGGGTGCCAAAAATTGGGGCGCGACAACTGGCGACTCCGTTGGGGATACTTAGAAGGTTAGGCCAATATCATGTCTCTTCACCCTCACATATTTGGAGTATTTGATTGATTTGTCCAATTCTATCCACTTCAAACTTTCAAAATTATGTTTTTCCAAGTTGTTTTCAAAAACCATGTCATTAATTGCTATCAATTATTTTCAATCATTCAATCTTGTATCAAGTTTGTCATCCGCATACTAACTGTTGTATATTTGTTTTGTAGGTGGATTTTTATTCGCGTTTTGTTTTATTTCACACTATGAATGAATGTGATGAACAGGATGGATGAGAGTTGTTAGGCTCTTTTCTCCGCTTTCAAAAATCACAGACACACTACACGTGCAAGTGCATTCCGCATATTTGCATTCTCTACCTTGATATGTCCCTTCTAGTTAGAAGGGGGAACGGTATATTGGTTGTGGGAAAGATGTTGTGTCAGTTTCTTCATCTACGGCCTTTTGATGGTTCTCCCGCTCGGATCACCAACCGATAATGGCACCACCTCGGGAAGTGGGCCTAGGTTTGAAGATCTGGAAACCGACCCTTTTTAGGACACATTAGTAAACCCTCAACCTCATGCTCATATAGACACCTTGCATAGCCGAACCTCTGCCTGATTTAAGACACACACACTGTTTTCAAAATCATGGAGGAAAGGGCGACCGTTTTTTTATTTTTCTCTATACTTGTTTATTCCTGTTGTTATAATGACTGTACTCTTACTATTATAATGCTTGTCTAACTGTTTATACATGAATATTTATTTTGCAATTGCATTCTCTTTACTTTATGCATCCATGTTGATGCATTCTATATTCCATGTCAAGACAAGAGTTCCAAAGAAACTTGAGTCATTGCATCTCCATGCATATGATCAACCTAGAGAGAACGACACCAAGATCACTCTCCCTTGCATTAAATCTATCAAAATCCTAAGGGTTCCCATGTAACCCTAAGGGCTCACGGCATGCATTTCAAGTCATTCCATAAGAGGGGTCCCAATCCCTCTATGCTTATAGAGATAGGATTGCCAAGAAGACCAGGGGCAATCAATCAACAAGGTCTCTCAGCGACCTTCTCGACATCGAATCCAAAGAAGGCGAATTCGAAGACTCAAAAGTAGTTTAGGATTTCATATGTAAAACTATATAGGTGGAAGCCCAAAGAAAAATGTTTCCCTCTCCCCTTAAAGTGTACTCTGTTTTTTTTTTTTCTTGTATTTGAAATCTAAAGTTCAATGTGTCCTTTCCTTTGAACATGCGAATGAAAGAATATTCCCCCTTTGACGGTAAAGTATTTGTACACAGGGGCAAAATCCTTATCTCTGAAAGTGAGCCAAAGTCATCACATTTAGTCTCCCTCTTAAATAGGGACACCCTAGGGCATGCATTGCATAAAACTCTCCAAAAATCAAAAACTAATTTGCGATTTGTATCCTTGTTTTTCTATTTCTTTCCTTTTCATTTATAGAGATCACCCTACACTGAGTCAACATTGCTCCCAAGAAACGTCAACATCCACCCAGAGACCCCATTATCACCCAACAAAGAGCCTCACCAATGGCAGCCAACCCTGAAGAGTCATCCTAATTTTCTCGGGAGGAAGTTAACGAAATGAGGACTAAGATTGATGAATTGTTTAAGCTCGTCCAAACTTTAGCCATGAAGGATGCTACTGCAATCCCATCGTCATCCATGACTTTATCCAAGGACTTGGAACCCGCTAACCCAAGGGTCATACTTCAATCTGACAATGCTGGGAGGAACAAGGAAGATGCAAAGGGGATCAACACTGAAGAGGAGGAAACCATATTGCTCTCACCTGCCGTAAAGAAGACCTCCCCAGACCCTCTCAGTTTGAAAATCCAAGGGCTAGAGGATTCACTGCGAAGTCTTCATGGCCATGACACTTATGGGTTTACTTCCTATTACGAGCTCTGCTTCTTTCCAGATCACCCAAGACCTGCTAAGTTCAAAATGCCTGACTTCCAGAAGTATGACGGCACTAGTGACCCTATTGCTCATCTTAGCCTATATGCCGGGGTAGTGAGCGGTCATGGCAATGAACTGAAGCTCCTCATGCAGTTGTTCTAATACAGTCTCACTGGGTCTACTCTAAAATGGTTCACTCGTCTAAACCTAAGGAAGATCACAACTTGGATTGAGCTAGTCAATGCATTCAAAGCCAAATATCATCACAACGTTGACCTCACTTCCGATCGATGGTCCTTGATGACGATGAGTAAAGGTGAGAAAGAAAGTTTCAAGGGCTATGCCTTGAGATGGAGGGAGGCCGCTACACAAGTCAATCTCTCGCTAGAAGAAAAGGAGTACGTGCAATTGTTTGTGCATACTTTCCAAGATATATGCTACGAGAAGCTCTGCACTAGTGTGGGGAAGAGTTTCTCTGAGCTTATCATGCAAAGGGAGATGACAAAAAATGGCCTTAAGACGGGGAGGTTCACTGATCCATATGCAAAAACTAGAGAAAGTTCGGCCAACATAGCCAAAAAAGTGGCCACTATAAGAGGAGCAATCATGAAAGAAAGCGAAGTGTCTACCATCTTACCTATTCAGCCTCCCTAATATCGTCCCCCACTTCAGTCTCACCCTGTCTTACCCATGCCCAATCTAAGCATGCCTGCTCAAGCACCCAATATTGGCTCTACTGGGGCACGACCTAATTTCAATAGGCTTGCCCGACGCTTCAATAACTTTGACACCTTAGCTTGCACCCAAACTGAGGCCTACCATAACCTTTTAAAGAACAACATCTTACAACCCATTCCGGCCCGTCCATTGCTAAGTCCCCTACCCCCAAACTTTAACAACGCCCTCACCTGAGAGTACCATTCAGGCGGCTAAGGGCATGACACTGAGAGTTGCTTCTCTCCCAAGCATAAGATCCAAGACTTAATCGACAACAAGACTATTGATCTTCAACCAGTAAATCCTGCTCCAACCCCCAATGTGACCACCAACCCTCTGCTGGACCACACCATCAATATGATACTAATAATAGAAGACGAGGGAAAGTTGGATAAGCCCATGGCTGAGGATTATGAGGAGGATTGGGACACTGATAAAGAGAGTGACTGGGAGGAGAATCTCCCATTATGCCCGATCTATCTCTATAACCCTAATAAGGTGCTTGATTCTTCTGAATGGCCAGTTGAGGAGCTAATACTTCCACAAAAGGAGCTTGCTGAAAACATGGCCGTGGATGGATGGGGTGCTGAATTTCTACATCCGAAGTATGCCGCGGCTGAGCATCACTTGTTGGAGAACCCTTGGTCCGTGACCAAGTGCGACTATGAAGACCTGGGCTAGGAGCTAGAAGATCCAAGGGCACCGACAAAGCCATTCGAGTTGGAAGGAGGCAAGTTAGCCCTTCTATTTGCAGGAAAGCCTGCCACCAAGGACATCAAGAGGGTTAATAAAGCTGACAATTGCACCATCACCGCCAATATGCCCGGAGTTCTAGAAGAGGTTTTTGCCTGCCTTGCCTTGGCTGGAAGCTGTGATTGTGGATGGAATGTTGAAGATGTGGGCATCATCCCAAAGCCATACTAAAGAAAAAGGGAGTCCTGTCAAAAGCGCACAAAAGAGGGTGTTCTCACTCACTTTCTTTCTATCTCTTTTACTTGCTATCCTTAAGTTAAATGTTTGCACTTTTATTACAAAAGACCTCTATGTTTTTCACTAAATAGCGAAATATCAATTTATGTTATTATCTTACATTGCTGTCATCTTATTTTCTCTTGAGAATGGTAAACGCTTCATACACAAGAGTCATGGTTTATCTCATGGAATAATCTAACTTGAAGGGGTGATAGTATGAATTAGCCACTCGTCGAGTGACCAACTTTCCAAAAAGAGAGAGGATAAGGATGAGTGAGAAAAGCACCTAGAGGCAACACTTGCAAGACACCAAAACTGAGCGATGTGTGGTCAGACCATCAAGGTGAAGATGAGCCATCTTTCATTTTCCCATATAGAAAAAAAAAGAAAAGGAAATGTGTTTATATCCCCTTCCTTAACCCCTAGTGCCTCACAAAAAGTGAAATATTCCTTGTCAAACCCCAATCCAAGATAGCCCCCCCACACTGGGGTAGACAATGACCAAGAACTCTAAGAATGGCTAAGAATGGCATCCATCCTCTATCATGCAGGGGCAACGTTGAAGGCTATATAGATCAAGCAATCTAGTTCAAAGTGACGAGAGACTCTCATTTTTTTTTCTCATATAGTTAAAAGCAACCCTTGTCAAACCCTTTGAGCCATTTACTTTTCTTTCGAGAAAAACCCCAATCTAGGGATCACCGCCCACAATAGGTTAGATTGAATTGTCATGAAAAAGATCTGAAAAAAGGAGAAGGGGGTTGTAGAAATGTTTGTTTTATAAAAAAAAGGAAAGAAAAAAGCAAAGCAAAAGAGTTGCCAAGGGGCAAGAGGCCAAAAAAAAAATGTTTGTGCTATCTTAAAAAGCATATAGAAAAATCAAAAGTCAAGAGGCAAATGTCAGATAATTCTATTAAAAGGTGATTCCAGGTGATAAAGAAGCCCAATAGAAACAATAGGTTCGAGCCTTTACCCTTTTTTGCAAAAACCCAAAACCATGGCCTACATTACAACCCTACTAAAGTCTACTCTGATTGAAAAAGGATTGCTTGATCTAAATGAGCCAAATGTATTGCAGAAACTAAAGAAGGATGCTAACCTTGTCAAAAAAAAAAAAAAAAAAGGAAGAGATAGTCAAGGATGGCATGGATTTAAACCCTGCTGAATGCGACGTCGAGTTTGAGTCTGTATATCCCGTTGTTTCGAAAACCCCCATAACCTAGCCTACGTTACGGCCCTAAAGCAAAGTCCCATCAGATTGAAGGATTGGTCGCTTATCGCTCTGCTAAAGGTTGGGTAAGCTGCTGCCAAAGCCCCGAGAATTGAGAGTTTCAGCCCCAGTAATCCTATACACTAACCTCGAAATAGAGAATGAGAGGCGGTCAAAAGGTTGAGAAAGGTACCAAATGCTATCATCCAGTCAAGGTAAGGTTGAGCCAGAGGAGAGGCTAGAGCCTCGAAAAGGAAAGAGTTACCATTCCAAAGATACCGAGTTTGACAGCACCTCTTGTCATTCCATTAACTAGTATATGCATTTTCAAAAAAAAAAAAAAAATCGGCATGGGCTTCGCACACATATGACATAACTCCCTATAGAAACAGAACTCACTAATACAATTCAACATTAAATATATAGCATTATCATCCATCACATGCATATGATCATATACTTAGCTATTTAAACTATAAATATCTCTGCCTGTTCATGCATTTAACTATCTAAATCATAAACATCCATCTTTGTACAAAATTTACAAAATAAAACTATCTAACATAAATACATCTCAAGGATAGGGGCAAAAGAAGATCAGGGTTTCCACAAGGAGCATCTGTTAAAGATCAAAATCGATATCCTCCGAATCGAAATTGCCAAAACCTGGCTCCGAAGGAGGTGGATAGCTACTAGAAGCACCAACATCCTGCAAAGAAGACAGAACCAGAATCAGCAAGGCAAAGAAATAACTAACCAACAGTAGAATGAAAAGAAGCAGGAGAGATAGGACAACATACCCCCCCACCTCCCATCTGGGCTAACCGAGCTGTCAAGGAAACTACATCTGCCTGGTATTGATCCCGCTCCATCTGGTACTGGTCCTTCTGGTCTCTTAATACAGTAAACTCAGTCTGGGGCACGTATCCCCCGACACGGTGCCACAAGTCGACCATTTCCTAGCCAACAGCGTATCAGCCGACTACTACCTCAAACCGAGTAAAGGCACCTACAGAATGAGCCCTGAAGTGTGTGGCATCATCAGTCTCTGGAGGAAGCAAGAACCGAGCACCCGGCTGGCGCTCTTGATAAGGAATAGGAACTCCCTCCACCAAAGCTCCAAACATGTACTCCGACAAATCTCCTGTTGATCGGAACTCCTCATGAAACTGGCACCAGTGACGGTCCCCCAGGTAGGACTCCCAAGAATCATCGCTGAGAAAGGAAGCCCTCGATAGGGACAACAGGACCAAGTATCGCACCATCTCATAATGAGTTGACCCAATAAAGGGCCGCCAAGTCATGTCCCTCATCTCAATCAGCTCCAAGTTCGCCTGTAATGTCACAAAATTCGTCATCTCCGATCGTTATGCCACCCGGTCTCGAGCCCACCTCAAAGCACGAGGATAAAGGTCATCCTCGATAAATGCAGGGCAACGAACAAGCAGGTACTCGTAGCTCCACTAGACAAGAAAAGGCTAAAAACCAGTCATGCTGCCCCAACGAGAGGAAGTTTGGACCCGCATCGATCGAAGGAAGCAGCTAAAGGACAAGGACCTTCAATCTAGCTTAGACAAAGCCCCAAGATCAGATACTATACTCATGAACCGCAAGGGCACAAGCGACTTATTGTTATTGTAGAAGCAGTTGAAGATGATGTACAAAACAAATCGCTGCCTCATGATATCTCGCTGGGCAGGTAGTGGCTCAACAGCAAAGGTACTTTCATCCCGACTAAGCCAAGAGACTGGGAAGGCAGAACGCTTAGGAAGGGGCAAGTCCAGCAAAATGCATGCATCGGCTTTGCTGAATGACTGCAAGGTGATCCGCTGACCAACGAAGGAAAGCCCCGTGATGATAGCCCAATCCAAAGGAGTGGGTCCCAACTCGAAGCCAACAAAATGGAAGGTCCTAGTCTCTCTGAAACATCTTTTAATAAGCGCCAGCACTAGATGTCTATTCAGGCGGTTAGCCTGTAATCCCATAAAGGGTCCGAACCCAATCTCGGATAAGAAAGCCCAATAAGACAGAGTGGCCCACTGCATGGTCACAAACACCTAAAGGACTGCCCCTTTGAAGGATGTATGAACACGTGGAAGAGGCAAGTGCTGTCTAGAATACACACTGGGATGATAGGCAAGGTCCTCCAGCTGTGGAATGTCTGGTACCTCCAAGTCAGCTAAATCAGCGTCTGTTTGTCTATGCCAGGTGGAGGCTCTCCCATAACCTGTCACATGATCTCCAAGGCTGGGGGTTTCGACCTCGACCTCCACCTCTGCCTCAAAAGCCGCCTCAACCGGAGTAAAGGGGTCAACAGGTAGTCTACTCCCCTGTCCGCTCTCGCTAGAAGATGTTGGTTTAGTAGATCACCGACTACTCTAAGATCGACTAGAGCTGCCGACAGAATTTGTAGGGGCCGCCTTCCCGGAGCGATGTCTCCTCTCAGAACAGTCATCACCTATATCTACCATCCTGAAAGGTAAGCCAAGGTAAGAGTTATTGATGCACGGAACATGCAGTTCAAAAGATAAGAAAAGGAAAAAAGCAAAAAAAAAATAATAATGACAACCAAAGAGTAAATATAAATAAAAAAATTATTCTCAATAGAGTTTACTCAATTCAAAGGGTTTTTTTTTTCTTAAGTTTTTCCTCTACAATTTCGTTTTCAAAAATCAACTCTCAGAAAGGTTTCCTAACTTTTTCTTTCAAAAATGGTATTTCTTTCCAAAAGTTATTTCAAAATCGAGTCCTGAAGTTCTTTTCGAAATCAAATTTCCAATCTATCTCGAAGCCTTTTTGTCAAAAGCATTTCTATTCTGAACAAACTTCAATAGTTTCCAAAACACTCATTCTCAAAAATTTCAATTTCAAGTCAAAATGAATTCCTACACATTTTGATTTTAAATTCCAATTCCAAGTCAAAATGAATTTTTTTCACACTTTGATTTTTCAATTCCAAGTCAAAATGAATTTTCTAAGCATTTTTTCCAAAATTCCAAAGTGATTTCCAATTTAAAATCGACTTTCAATTCTCAAAATTTTCTAGTCGAAATCCGTCCCAAGCTTTTTCTATTCCAATCAAGGTTTATAGAACTTCTTCCTCCAAAAAGTTTTCTTCAAACTCAATTCTTAAGTTTTCAATCTTCTAAAATTCTCATCAGAATCCTGAGTTTTTCAAAGTCAAAATCCATTTTCAAATCTTCAAAAATATGTTCTTGTTCAAATTTTCATTTTCATAATTCTTCTTAAGTTTTTCCTCCGATAGTTTTAAGGCTCCCTAGTTTCTCGGGACCTTCTCTGCCAAAAAGGCATCGCCCTCAGTGGTTTTATATCTTTTCCCTTCAAAAAGATTTTATTCCAAAATTTTTCTAACCCTCTTTTGAATTTTTAAAAATTTCGACAGAGTTTCATTTAAAAATGGTCCCTACAACACCCACAACATCAACACAAAACACAAACCATGCACCTCACAACATCACAATCACATAACACCAACACCTGCTCATACTTTTCAAATTTCCAAATTTTTTTCAAATGATTTGTTTTATTTTTCAATAAATCAATGGTTTTGAAAGTTGTCCTAAAATTTCTCAAAATCATTTCAAATTTTTTCTAAAATATTCCTACCTTTTTCTAAATGCTAAACTCTAATGTTTTCTCAATTTTCTCTATTTCCTTATTTTTCTAAATATTTTTCTATTTTTTAAAAAAATAAAAAATTCACCAAGTTTTCAAAAAATTACAAAACTTCACACGACTGATAAACACATTTTTCTAAAACATATAGTATAAAAATCTAGTAAAAAAAAAAACTCAATGCCCAAAGCTATAGGGACAAACAATTCCTGCAGAAACTCTCTTACATTAATCATGCAAAATTACTCAAATTCAATCAAACAAGTATCAAAATGCAAAAATAACTTCACCAAAGTATTCAAAACGTATCAAAACATCAATTTTCACTATCCACATAACTTACATGAAACTCTACACATCAAAACCAATATAAAATCAAAAACTTACCTCTTGGAGTTCTCCGGTGAAATCTTCTCTTCCGGCGACTTTTCTAGCAAAGATGTCTACCTTCGACAATCCTTTGTGGTCCCTAGGAAGCACCTTTTTAAATGTCCAAGTCAATTGTCTCACAAAGGCTCTCGGTTTTTTGAAAACCCTTCAAGTTCTGCAAGGCGTCGAACTAGCAGTTTACTACTTTTGATCCCAGGTCTGGTGCCACTGCAAGCCAAATTTAACAAGGGCACCACTGCTAGTGGCGCTAGTTTCCAATTTTGGGCAGTTTTGCCCTTTTCCTGCCAAAACTCGATTTCAAAGGCCTTTTAGGCCCAATATTCGTTTCCAAACTCTAATTTTCAAAAATTTTCAAAGTCCGTCCCTCCGACCGCCTCACGGTCAGCATGAGACTCTTACTCTATCATTTTCTGTCCTTGACAACAAAGGCAAAAAAAGAGGGGCAGCTGTAAGCAACCCATTTTTGCCCGCTCGACAGTTTTCAATCTATCCAAACTTGAGATCAAGTCAATATGAACATATTCCAATTTAAATCAGTTTCCTAAACCTAATTTAGTCAATCAATCGCTTCATAGGCCCACCGGACCTAATATAGGTAAAATGACCAAAGTGCCCTTGGGGTATTGTTCGGTCCAATTCTAGTGGGCACATCTTCTCGAAGACGGTAAGTCTCCTTTCTAATCTTAATTTCAATTCCAATCTAATTTCAGTCCAATTCCAATTCAAATCAAATCTGGCACTCCTTTTGAGAAAGTTGATTCCTCACAATGATAAGTCCATCCTGTTTGGCACGTCTTCCAAGAAAAATTTTCAGAACGGTAAGTTCCTTCAAACCCATCGACCGAGACGAGACCCTAAGTCCTCGAGATGGCAGAACAGTTTACCTTTGGCGCTTGCTAGCCCGCCAATAAAGAATGTCCGTTTTGGCACGCCTTTCAAGAAAGTTGATTCCTCAGGTGATAAGTCCACTTAGTAGTTTCCCGAGATTAGATAGTCTCTGGAATGATCGTGAACCGTCAGAGGAATGAAAATATTCATAAACATCGCAACCATCAGAGTGGCACAAACACTCGTAAACAAGTCGATATAGGGAATTGCCAACAAACCCCTGTGTCACGGGACCATCGTCAGAGTGATGGAAACACTCAAAACCCAGGTCAACACCAGTGCCTGTTAGCCCACTTCAATGAAAAATGACCAAACTGCCCTTAAGGCCATTTTTTGGCACGTTTCTTAAGAAAGTACCTAATTCCTCAGAATAGTAAGTCCAACCTTCCAAGATTGTCTTAAAGACAATCTGGCATGATTAAGTGCCTTCCAGTTGGCTTCGAGCCAATTCCGAGACCTGGTCAAAATGATCATTTTGGCCCTCGGCATCTGAGCCCCCCGGAAACCATATTGGCTTTAGGTATCAAACCGGTAACCTCTCGAAGATGTTTTTGATAGCATCCCCGGCCTTCTATTACTCTTCTAGATCATTCCGAGTCAGTTTCGACAAACCTGACGTAAAATGACCGTTTTGCCCCTAGTGGGCCGGTTGCTTTTTCCAACCACACCGGCTCTGGGTATCAAACCAATAATCTCCTGGAACATTCTAGGTAATGTTTCCAAGTCTCGAGTCTTCTTTTGGGATATTTTGAGTCCATTCCGGTGGCTTTCCGGCCCGATTGGCCGTTTTGCTTCTAATGGCCCGATCAACCCTTCCAACTCATCCTAACATTATTTTTCAAGTCTACTACTCTTGAGATACTATTCTAAGGGTTCCTGTCCCTTTCCGGCTCTCCAGGCCATTGCTGGTCCTTTAAATCATTCCCAGACTTCCAAAGTCATTCCTCGTGAAGTCAGGCTAAAAATTACATGGTAGTCACTAGTACAAACGCCCAAATCTTCTGAAGATATGTTGCTTGTTGACCTTAAAACTTTCTTAAAAGGCTGGTGCCACTAGTAGTGGTGCCAAGCCAAAATTTGACTTTGCGCCACTCCTAGTGGCGCTAAAAGGAAATTTTGCCTGGCGCCACTGCAGTAGGTGTCAGTGTAGTCCTTTGTCTATAAATACAAAGCCTCTTCCAACATGAAAAGGGTCCGCAAACACAGTCCAAAAACCCTCCTCTTCAATATATAGAGCTTGAAATCCTTCCAAACCCTAGCTCTCTTTAGGTTTTCCAAACCCTAGCCTCCATATACAAACCCTAGCCTTTATACACTTTAACCCCAACATACATACACCCTTATACACTCACAAACTAGCCTCCGAAAGCCTCCATTGAAGACTTAAAGTGCTGCAACTCTGAAGCTCTTGAAGATCAAAGCAAGCTCTCGAAGGCTGACGCAAAGCAAAGCAAAGATCGAAGTAAATAAAACAAGCATAACAAAGCAAATAAAAGAAGACACAAGGTAGGCTTTCTATTTATGTTTATGAAAATTCCCCCTCTCTCTTCTCTCTCTTAACCCACTTGGATTTTCTTTTATTTTAATCCGTCATCCTCTTTTCCTCCTTTCTTGCATGCTTAGAACAAAAGACTCCCCGATTCATGTGTAGGATTAGGTTATTGAAGGTCACCGTGTCGGGGTCTTTCTCTTAGTCTAACTGGAGAGCACGTGGGTTCGGCCTCCTTGATTATGTGGTAAAGCCTTTAATCTTGTATGTTCACGACTCCAATTTGCATTGTGCATATCATGATCATGCATTTCCCTAAAATTCGTTTTTCAAACTTGTTTTCAAAACTTACATCAAAACCGTTTTCAAAACTTGCACTAAAATTTTCTTCTTCAAAACTTATTTCAAAATCATAATCCTGAGGTAATTCTAGCATTTCCATGACTAGGGTTGCTTTAGGAAAGTGTTACATTTAAAGTGACTTTTATGGTCCATATTCTCAAACCTTTGTTGTTTTCAAAACCACAATCCTAGAATGGCTCAAATCTTCTTATGGTTAGAATCGTTTTAGGAAAGTAGGATATTTTTAGAGGGTTGTAAAAGTCCACATTCAAATACTTTCTAAAATCGCTTTTTAAACTTATTTTTCAAAATCTCTTTTCAAACTTACTTTCTAATAAACTCTTTCCAAAAACTTTCTTTTCAAGTCTACTTTCTAAAATCTCTTTTCCAACATACTTTCTAAAAACTCTCTTCAATCCCCTTTTCAAAATTGCTCCTTAAAAACTCCCTTCAAAAGTCTATTTTTCAAAACTTCTTTTCAAACTCTTTTCTAAAAAGCTCTCTTCAAAATTCACTTACTAAAAACGCTCCTTAAGTTTCCTTCTTAAAAACTCTTTCAAAAAATTCCTTTTCAAAAACTATTTTTTCAAGTTTACTTTATAAAAAACTCTTTTCTAAGATCTCCTTCTAAAAATCTTTCTTTCCAAAAGTTCTACTTTCCAAAATCTCTTTTCTTGGAGTCCAAGTTAAACACTAGAGCCATGGTTAGGAAACCCTAATTTTCTTTCCAAAAACATAATTTTTAATTGCCTATTTTGGCCTCACACTTTAGGTTTCAACATCAAAATCATATATTTCCAAATTCTATTTTTTTTACCCCAAAATTTAGGATTTCCAAAACTTCACCTTCCAATTCCATGTCAAATCAAATCCTCTGTTTTTGGAAACAAAAACCAAATTATCTTTTTTTTTAAAAAAAAAATCCAATATTTTGTTTTAGAAAATAGAAATAAAATCTTTCCTAAATCTAAATCTTTCCTAATTCTAACATTTTCTATTTTCCACTTTCCAAATTTCAAATTTTTAGATATTCCTTAAACTCAAATCTTTCCTAAACCTCAAGTGCTTCTAAAACTCAAACTTTCAAATCTTTCCTAATTTCGAACTTTCTATTCCAAATCTTTCCAACACCCAAAACTTTCTAATTTCCAAAAATTTCTTAAATCAAACTTTTTCTAATTCAAATCTTTTCAAAGATCAACTCTTTCCTAAGTTAAAACTTTTTAAATTCAAAACCTTTCCTAAAATGAACCTTTCTAATTTCAAAACCTTTCTTAAAATGAAACTTTTCAAAATCGAAACTTTCCTAAAACGGAATTTTCCTATTTTAAAACTTTCATAATTTCAAGATTTCCTATATTCAAACTTTCCTAGACTCCAACTCTACATGTTTTTCTAAATCAAACTTTCTAATCAAATATTTCTTGATCTCAAGTCCTTCTTAAATCCTATCTTCCTAAGGCTAGGTTTCCTAAATCTCAATCTTTCTAAAACAAGTCCAAATTTTTCTTCCAAGTTATATATTTCCAAATCAAAGTCCAATCTTTTCAAATCCTCAAGTTCAATTTCAAATTAAAGTCAATTCAAATCTTCTATTTTAAGTTCAAGTCAAATCTCTTTTAAAAAAAAAAAACTCTTTTCAAATTAAATCTTATCAAATCAAACTTTTCAAAAACCTCAAAGTATCCATTTTCTATCAGACTCTAGTCTGAACTACAACTGACCTAATTCCTAAAAAGGGATATGTAGGCAACCTTATGGATGCGGTCATAACATTTTTCAAGTTTTCAATTCCTTAATCTATTTCAAGTTTCTAATTTTTTAAAACTCTTTTTCAAATTTCAAATCTCTTGCTTTTAAATCTATTTTCAAAAATCCAAGTCTTATTTTTGCACTTGCATATCATTCATCATGTCAAACAATTTTTCAAAATTATTTTCTAAAGTGGATAGTTTTGGACATTTATTAATCAAAGACTTTAATGAGTGAACCTAGGGTGAATAGACATGTAGGTACCGCAAGGGCGGGGTAGGGTGATAGCTAAGTGCGTCTTCCCAATGTAAGCAGCTCATTTTTTACCGCTCAGCAGTCTACAATTCGTCCAGACTTGTACTCAAGTCAATATGGACGTATTCCAATCGAAACCAACTTTCTAAGTCCAAATCCCGTTAGTCTATCGCTTCGCGGGCCCGCCAGGCCCAAATAGAGGCAAAATGCCCTTTGGGGCATTGTCCTTTCCAATTCCAACCCCTCTCTCTAGACAATTGATTTCTCGAGACGGTAAATCTATTCCAAACCAAGCTCGCTTTCTGAAGACGGTAAGTCCCCTTTCCAATCGCTCTCTCGAGACAGTTTATTCCTCGAGACGGTTCCAAATCAGGCTCGTCTTTCCGAAGACGGTAACTCCCCTTTTCAATCCCTCTCTCAAGACAGTTTATTCCTCGAGACGGTTCTAAATCAGACACATCTTTCCGAAGATGATAAGACCCCTTTCTAATTCCAATCCCTCTCTCGAGACAGTTTATCCCTCGAGACGGTTCCAATCAGGCACGTCTATCCAAATATGATAAGACCCCTTTTCAATTCCAATCCCTCTCTCGAGATAGTTTATCCCTCGAGACGGTTCCAAATCAGGCATGTCTTTCCGAAGACGATAAGACCCCTTTCCAATTCCAATCCTTCTCTCGAGACAGTTTATTCCTCGAGACGGTCCGGTATGTTTTTCAAAGAAAATCTCTTCGAAACGGTAAGTCCCTTTAAACCTGTAGACTGGGACGAGACCCCAAGTCCATTAGATGGTAGAACGGTCCACCTTTGGCGCCTGCTAGCCCGCCAATGCAGAAACGTCCGTTTAGGCACGCCTTCCGAGAAAGTTGACTTTTCAGGCACTAAGTCCCTTTAGCAGCTTTCCGAGATCAGGCAGTCTCGGGAATGATCGCGAACCGTCAGAGTAGCAGAAATACTCGCAAACATCGCAACCGTTAGAGTAGCGGAAATACTTGCAAACAGGTCGATATAGGGAATTGCCAACAAACCCCTGTGTCATGACGACTGCCGTCAAAGTGGCGGAAACACTCAAAACCTAGGTCAACACCAGTGCCTGCTAGCCCACTTCGGTGAAAAATGACCAAACTGCCCCATGAGCCTTTTTTGAGACTTTTCGGTCAAGATGACCATTTTGCCCCTAGGCATTCGAACGCCCCGGGAACCACACTGGCTCTGTGTATCAAATCGGTAAACTTCTGAGATTAGTTCTTATAGTATTCTCAACCTTCCTCTACCTTTCCGGATCATTCTGAGTCAGTTCCGGCCAACCCGATACAAAATGACCGTTTTGCCCCTAGTAGGCCGGTCTCCTTTTCCGATCACACCAATTATGGGTATCAAACCGGTAACCTCCCAAGAATACTTCTTATAGTATTCTCAACCTTCCTCTAACTTTTCGGATCACTCCGAGTCAGTTCCGGCCAACCCAATACAAAATGACCATTTTGCCCTTGGTGGGCCTGTCACCTTTTCCGACCACACCGACTCTGGGTATCAAACCAGAAATCTTTGAAAATATTTTGAATAATGTTTCCAAATCTTAAGTCTTCTTTCGGGACAGTCCGAGTCCGTCCCGGCAGCTTCCTGATCCGATTGACCGTTTTGCCCCTAAAGGCCCGGTCAACCCTTCCAACACATCATATCCTCATTTTCAAGTCAAATACCTTTGGGACACTATTCTAAGTGTTCCTGCTCTTTTCCGGTCATCCGGGTCGATCCCGGTCCCTTAAAATCATTCCCAGACTTTCCGGAGTCACTCCTTGTGAAGCCAGGCCAAAAATTGCATGGTAGTCACTAGTACAGGCGCCCAAATCTAGTCAAAGATAGGTTGCTTGCCGACCTTAATAGTTTCCTAATTGGTTGGCGCCACTCCTAGTGGCGCCAGAAGCATTTTTGGCCTGGTGCTACTGCAACAGGCGCCAGGTCTATTCCACCTCTATAAATACAGAGCCTCCTCCAATGTGAAAGGGGTCCGTAAACTCAGTCTAAAAACACCAAAATTCAATATACAGAGCTCGAATACTCCCTAAACCCTAGCTTCTTTAGGTTTTCCAAACCCTAGCCACCATATACTAAACCCTAGCCTTCTATACACTCCTATACACCTCCATACACTCATACACTAGCCTTCAACCCTCCTTTCAAGACTTAAAGAACTACAATCTGAAGTTTGAAGATTGAAGACAGCTCTTGAAGATTGAAGACGAAGATCAAGACGAAGACCGAAGACAAGCAAGGCACGCAAAATAAAGAAGACATACGGTAGGCTTTCCCAAAAAATTTCCACACTTCCCCCTCTCTCTTCTCTCTCCTAACCCACTTGGGTTTTCTCTATTTTAATCCCCCATATCTTTCCCTCCCTTTCTTTGTATGCTTGAAACAAGGAGACTCTCGGTCCATGTGTAGGATTAGACTATTGGAGGGTCACCGTGTCGGGGGCTTTCCTTTAGGCTAACCGGAGACCACGTGGGTTCGGCCCCCTTGATTATGTGGTGAAGCCTTAACCTTGTATGTTCACGACCCCAAAATTGCATTGTGCATATCATGATCTTGCATCTTCCAAAAGTCGTTTTCAAAGTTGTTTTCAAAATCGTTTTCAAGCTTGTTTTCAAAATTGCATCAAAATCCTGGTTTTCAAAACTTGTTTTCAAAATCACAATCCTAGGGTGATTCTAGCCTTTTCATGGCTAGGGTTGCTTTAGGAAAGTGTTACATTAAAAGTGACTTTCATGGTCCATATTTTCAAATCTTGTTGTTTTCAAAACCACTTTCTTAAAGTGGTTTTAACCTTCTTATGGTTAGAACCGCTTTAGGAAAGTGAGACATTTTTATGCTTTCTAAAAACTCTCTTTCCAAAAATCCCTTCCTAAAAATATCCTTTCCAAAGTTGTTTTCAAAAACTCCCTCCAAAAAATCTATTTTTCAAAACTCCCTTTTTCAACTCCTTTCCATAACGCTCTCTTCAAAGTCCACTTTTCAAAAACGTTCCCTAGGTCTCTTTCCTAGAAAAACTCTCTCCAAAAATCTTTTCTAAAACTCTCTTTCCAAAATATTCCCTCTAGAAACTTCTCTCTAGGATTTCCTTCCAAAATCTTTGTTTCCAAAAAACACACTTTCCAAAAACTCTTTCCTTAAAGCCCAAGTCAAGCCCTAGAGCTAACAATTAGGAAACCCTAATTTTCTTTCCAAAGACATGATTTTCAAACTTACCTTAAAACCTAGGTTTCCAAAAACTCTTGTTTTCTACATCAAACTATACATATTTTCAAAACCTCTTTTCTATGTCAAAACTATAGCCTGCCAAATCTGTTTAGGAAACTAGATCCAATCCTCCGTTTTTGGAAATAAAATCAAACACTTCTTTTTAGAAACAAAATCCAATCCCTTTCTAATCCAAATCTTTCCTAATTCAAATCGTTCCTAATCCTCCACTTTCCTAAATCTTAAGTTTCCAAAACTTGAACATAAAAATCTTTCCTAAATTTTAAAACTCAACTTTCAAATCTTTCCTAATTCAACCCTTTCCTAATCCTACCCCTTTTCCAAATCTCAACTCTCCAAATCTGTAATTTTCAAATCTTTCCTAAACTCAAACCTTTCCTAATCTCAAGATTTTCTAAAACTCAAATTTTAAAACTTTCTACATCTTAAACTCTCTAAATTTCAAATCTTTCCAAGTTTAAAACTTTCTTAAGTTGAAACTTTCTTAATTCAAACCTTTTCTAAATCTTTCCTAATTTGAAATCTTTCTAAAATTCTAAGCTTTCCGAATTCAAAACTTTCTTAACTTGAAACTTTTCAAATTCTAAACCTTTTTGAAACTAAACTTTTCCTAATTCAAAACATTTCTAAATTCAACACTTTCCTATTTCAAGACCTTTCTTAAAACGAACTTTCCAATTTCAAAATTTTCCTAGTTTCAAAACTTTCTTAATTTAAAACTTTCCAAAAATGAAACTTTCCTAAATCGGACCTTTCCTAATTCGAATATTTCCTAAATCCAATCTTTCCTAATCTCCTAAACCTTCCAAGTTGAGTCAAATCTTTCCTAAGTCTAGGTTTCTTAACCCTCCATCTTTCCAAAATAAGTCTAAATCTTTTTTCCAAGTTCTATCTTTCCAAATGAAAGCCCAATCTTTTCAAATTCCAAAATCCTAAATTCCAATTTCCAATCTCCTATTCTCAGTTCAAATCCAATCTTTTTTCCAATCAAAATCTCTTTCTTCCAATCCAACCTTCTATCTTCTATCGAACTCTTGTTCGAACTACGACTGACCTGATTCCTCCAAAAAGATACATAGGCAACCCTCATAAGTGCGGTCATAACATTTTTCAAATTTCTATTTCCACAATCTTTTTCAAATTTCAAATTCCACAACATTTTTCAAGTTTCCAATTCCATAACTCTTTTTAAATCTCTTTTCAATTCCAATTTCAAATCTTTCTTCTAAAATCAAATCAAATTCTTCTTTTCAAATCTATTTTCAAATCAACTCTCTTTTATTGCACTTGCATATCATGCATCATGTTTTTCAAACATTATTTTTCAAAATGGATAAGATTGGACATTGGTTAGTTGTAGACTCTCATAGGTGAATTTAGGGTAGATTAACATGTAGGTACCAAAAGGGCGGGGTAGGGTGATGGCTTAGTGCGTCTTCCCTACACGTAACCAACCTTCGAACCTAGAATCACTGATTTCAAAGACCAAAAGAAGTTATTTTTTAAAAAGGGCTAAATGTTTTCCAAAGGTTGCTAAACAACTTGTTTTTCTTAAAAACCCTCTCTTGAGGAGCTATTTTCAAAATCGTTTTCCAAAACCCTAAGTGTAGTCTTCGGATTATGCTTAATTTTTAAGTGACCTAACTCACCTTAATCAAGTTAGGTGGCGACTCCAAATCTTTTCTAAAAACCCTTTATTCAAACCAATTTTTCAATTCAAACCTAGTCGCACTCATTCTTCTAGGAGGGTGAGTTCTAACGACAGAGTACAAAATTTTTCCCGCTTATGTGTGTATTCCTCGAGTGCGAAAAATTTGGGCGCGACAGCTGGCGACTCCACTGGGGACACTTAGAGGGTTAGGCCATAGTCATGTCTCTTTACCCTTCACCTATGTAGAGTCTTCAATTAACTTGGTTCAATCCTATTCACTTTAAATTTTTAAAACTAAATTTTCAAAATTGTTTTCAAAAAACATGCATTTATTCATATTATCTTGTATTATGTTTGTCATCCACATACTAACACGTGCATCTTTGTTTTGTAAGTACACATTTTGTTTAAATTTTTATTAACTGTTGTGCATGAATGTGATGAACAGGATGAATGGGAGTTGTTGGGCTCTTTCCTCTACTTTTAAAAATCATACACACACTGCATGTGCACCTGCATTCGTCGTACTTGCATTATTACCCTGATATGTCCTTTCTAGTTAGAAAGGGGGAATGGTATATTGGTTGTGGGCAAGATACTGTGTCAGTTTCTTCGCCTACGGCCTCTTAATGGTTCCCCCACTCGGATCACCAACCGATCATGGCACCACCTCGGGGAGTGGGCCTAGGTTTGAAGATCCGGGGACCGAGCATTTTTAGGACGCATTAGTCAACCCTCAACCTCATACTTATATAGACACCATGCATAGCCGAACCTCTGCTGGATTTAAGACACGAGCACCTTTTTCAAAATCACGGAGGAAAGGGCGACTGCTCTTACTTTCATTTATACCTGCTTATTCCTGTTGTTATAATACCTGTATTCTTGCTGTTATAATGCCTGTCTAATTGCTTATGCATGCACATTTACCTTACTATTGCATTCTCTCTCCTCATACTCTTTGCATATCCATGTTCATGCATTCCATATTCTATGTCAAAACAAGAGTTCCAAGTAACTCAAGTCACTGCATCTTCATGCATATGATCAACCCATCGAGAGTGACACCTAACTCAACCTCCCTTGCATTAAACCTACCCAAACCCTAAGGGTTCCCACGTAACCCTAAGCACTCATAGCATGCATACCAATTCATTCCATAAGAGGAGCCCCAATCCCTTTATGCTCACGGAGATAGGATTGCCAAGTAGGCAAGGGGCAATCGAACAACAAGGTTTCTCAGCAACCTCTTTGACATCAAATCCAAGGAAGGCGATCCGAAGACTCAAGAGTAGTTTAGGTTTTCCCTTTGTAAAAGTAGATAGGTGGAAGTCCAAAGGAAAATGTTTCCCCTCCCCCTATTAAAATGTATTTCAATTCTTTTGTATCTTAAACCCAAAATTTAATGTACTTCTTTACTTGTATGAATGAATGCATGGATGACTGAAGGTTCCTACCTGACGGTAAAGTGTCTGCATACAGGGGCAAATCCCCTATCTCCAAAAGTGGGCCAATACATCACGATTAGTTTCCCTCTTAAATAGGAATACCCTAGGACATGCATTGCATAAAGCTTTCTAAAAACCAGAAATTGACTTGCGATTGGTGTTTTTGTCTTCTTCTTTTGCTCTTTTATTTTTCATTTACAGAGGTCACTCTGTACTGAGTCAACATTGCTCCTAAGAAGGGGCAACATCCACCTAGTGATCCCATTATCACCCGGCAAAGAGCATCATTGATGGCTGCTAACCCTGAAGAATCCTCTCAAGTCTCTCGAGAGGAAGTCAACGAAATGAGGAATAAGATGGATGAGATGCTCAAACTCATTCAAACTCTAGCCATGAAGGATGCTACTGTGGTCCCGTCATCATCTATGACTTCATCCAAAGACCTTGAACCCGCTAATCCAATGATCATGCTTCAGTCCGACAATGCAAGGAGGACTAAGGAAGACGCCAAAGGGGTCAACACTGAAGAAGAAGAGACCATATTGCTTTCACCTGCTATAAAGAAGTCCTCTCTAGATCCTCTCAGTCTGAAAATCCAAGGATTGGAAGATTCGTTGCGGAGTCTCCATGGCCACGATACTTACGGGTTCCCTTCCTATGATGAGCTCTGTTTCTTCCCTAACCACCCGAGACCTACTAAGTTTAAAATGCCCGACTTTCAAAAGTACGACGGTACCAGTAACCCCGTTGCTCATCTTCGTCTATATGCTGGAGCACTAAGTGGACATGGCAGCGATCTGAAACTCCTTATGCAGCTATTCTAACACAGTCTCACAGGGTTTGCTCTACAGTAGTTTGCTCGTCTGCACTTTAGGAAGATCACAACCTGGATGAAGTTAATCAATGCGTTCAAAGCCCAATAACATCACAACATCGACCTCACTTCCGATCGATGGTCCTTGATGACGATGAGCAAGGGTGAAAAGGAGAGCTTTAAAGCATATACCCTAAAATGGAGGGAGGCCGCCGCACAAGTGAATCTCCCGCTGGAGGAGAAGGAATATGTACAACTGTTTGTACATACTTTTCAAGGTATATTCTATGAGAAGCTCTGCACAAGCGTGGGAAAAAGGTTTTTCGAGCTCATCATGCAGGGAGAGATGATAGAAAATGGCCTCAAGACAGGAAGAATTACAGATCCCTATGCTAAGACTGGAGAAAATACCGCCAACATAGCCAAAAAGGTGGCCATTACAAGGGGCACGATCAGGAAGGAAAGTGAAGTGTCCGCTATTCTACCTAGCCAACCACCCCAATACCGAACCCCGCTACAATCACCCCAGGTCCTGCCCTTACCCACATTGACCGTGCCTATTCCAACCTCTAACTATGGTCCCGCTGGGGCACGACCCAACTTTAATAGACTTGCTCGACGCATTCGTACTTTCAACGCCTTGGCCTGCACCCAAATCGAGGCTTACCATAACCTTTTGAAGAACAACATCTTGAAGCCCATCCCTGCTCACCCGTTGCCAAGCCCTCTACCCCCAACCTTTAATGCTGCCCTTACATGTGAGTACCATTTAGGTGGCCAGGGGTATGACACCGAAAGCTACTTTGCTCTTAAGCACAAAATCCAAGACCTGATCGACAACAAGACCACTGATCTGCAGCCGGTAAAACCTGCTCCTACTCCCAATGTGACCGCTAACCCTCTACCGGATCACATCGTCAATATGATACTAGTAGAAATGGAAGGCGAGGGAGAATTCGATGAGCTCGGGGCTGAAGGTTATGAGAACGATTGGGAGGCCGATGAAGAAAATGACTGGGAGGAAGATCTCCCATTGTACCCGATTTATCTTTATAACCCTGAGAAGGTGCCTGATGCTTCTGACTGGCCCATTGAGGAGCTAATATTTCTGGAAGATGAGATGACCAAGAACACAGTTGTTGATGGATGGGGTGCTGAGTTTCTGCATCCGAGGTATGCCGCGGCGGAACGTCACTTACTAGAAAACCCTTGGCCCGCAACTTAGTACAACTATGGAGAAGTCAGAATATTTCTTTGCCGTCTCTGTCAACAATGAATTTCACAGTGGCGAAGATTGCTAGGAACCATGCTTGTGTCTTTTGCACCTTGGTTCTTGGACTTGGTAACCTCGACTATGTGCACTTGAGAAACCACGATTTCTTTACAACAATGCAGACTACTTTCACGACACCTGAACTCCAAGCTGCCGCTAGTCAACTGAATGGTATTGGTGTATGTGTGTTTGATGTCCAAGGGCGGGCTTAAATGAGGACCCTAGTGTTCTATAATTTCTAATGGATTGTGTTGGGATATATGGTGGCTTACCCTAGCCGGGCGTATCCGCTATAATGCTCAAACTATAGTAAGCATTTGGTGGTACCAGACTCGAGTTGTTGGCTTCTCTTGGATGATAGAGATACGGCTTATTGTGCGTTAACACAAGGTTTTCGAGGCTATGGTAGCTGCACAGACAATTGCTTGTGGTCCGTGTTCCTCCACTGATATGCTGCTCATTTATTTTTCTATATAATGGAGCTATTTTGCTATTTTATGGTCTATATTTTGTTTTCCTATTTAGACATTTCATATTTTATGCTCTCTTTTCTTGATACTAAGTAGTAAACCACATGCATTGGACTTGGATATTATTTATGGCAAATATTGAATACATTTAAAGAATTCGATTACGAAGTGAAAATATTTTAAGGATCTCTCGCTTTCATTCAACCTTAGATACATATGGGTATTATTCAAGGGGTTTCAAATGTCACTTAACTCTCTTAGGCATCATAACCTCTAGTTCTTTATATAACTTTCAGTTTTCAATCAAAGGTGAGAATTGAATTACGTGGAAAGTTATGATCAAATTGAATAATATCCACCAGCTCTAGAGAACATTCTAATTTCTTTCATAAATATTTGAGATATTTTTCTACTCTCCGCAATGTCATATAATTCCCTACACTATTCTAGAAAGAAAAAAAAAAGTTAAAATTCTTGAAAGTTATATTTGAATGAGAATTAGGGAAATGACTATCAAAACAAATTTAATATACTTATAGTAACATGAATTTCAATTTCATTTTATTGAAGAAATTTTCCCTTAGAATTTTAATTTTAAAAATCCTGTTTTTAAAACTATTAACCTTATACATTCATAGTTCAATGGGGCTATCACAATATTTTCACCGTTGTTATGCATGTTTAGATTGGGTGTTATCCAAACTATATATCATTATAATAAGGATACTCGTTGGTTTGACTGAACTAATAGGAGGAAACATATCACTAATTTAATTATATATATATATATATATATAAATGCTCATAAAATATTTTTAAATAAGTAACAAAAAAATAATATAATAATTCATGCACCATAAGGGCTTAAATGTATAATTTTGGGAATATGTTCAACCTAATAATGTTAACCTAAGTTAACCTAGTCCCGAACATGTACATTTATATCATTACAATTTATTCTCAAAATGTTTGTGCTATTCCTCGCCAAGCTTGCCAAAAATGTCAAGTTACATTAGAGTTGTGAAGTCAGAATATTTGAAGTACTTGTTTGAAGATTTTAATTTATTTTTTATTAATATTTATTAAATAGGATCATTTAAAGGTATTATTAAAAAAAAAGGGAAGAGAAAGTTAAGAATATATTCATACTACTTTTGAATTAGGTAATTTGCATACCGGTTAAATTAGATTACTAAGGCAGCAATAATCTTCATATTGTTCCACTGAATTTTAGTAAGGAGTGTTTAGACAAGCAGCTTCTAAGTCATAACCCATAAGCCATATGCTGTAAACTAGTTTTAAAAATCCACTTCTTGAAATGGCCTTTCCAAGCTTAAGTTAGTTTTAAAGAGCCCTTTTTTTTTTTTTTTTTTTTTTTTGGTAGTGTGGAGCCAAGCACATTTTTAAAAAATCATAAGCTATTAAAAAAGTCATATTCAACCATTCCTTAAGTATATTTATGACTTATAGTTTTAAGTATACTGGTACACCCATTGGTTACTTTAGGATGATGTATATTTATATTGTAATACTAAATAAGATACAAAAGGCCAATTTAAATTCGAAGGGTATTTTGGATAAAGCCCTTAGTATTGCAATTTAAAACTGAACCCAGCTAGAGAATTCAAAACCCAACTCGTGCTCCACGAATCACATTTATCACTCTTTGTTTCCTATAGCACTTTCTGCTATCATTATGATTATCTATTTTAATATATAAAAGTAGCACCCTATAAGCTCTGTTTATCTCTTTTATTTGTCAAAAATATGCTTAAAATTTTTAAATTTTACAGATTTGTTTCACTTCATTAATTAAGCAATTAAGGATAATTTTGTCCATTCAAATTCTTTTTGCAAATAAATGCCAGTTTTTCCCTCTCCACGTCTCTATAACTGCTGCAAGTGAAGAGTTACACATACATCGTGTGTGCCTCACCCTCTAGTAGGACTTAAATTCATCACCTCAGTTTTGCTGTTGAGGTATCATTTTAAGGATATTGATTCAAAACTGGAGTTCTAAAGTCGTTAGTAGAGAATAGGCTGTGGTCACAACAAAAGAAATTGAATTTTACTTTCTTCTCTTTCCCTCTTTTTGGAGTAGATTGATGGTGTTAAAATTGGTTTGTTTGGGTTTATTAAACAACATAGAGTAGAGCAAGGCTAAAATGATAAAGCAAGAAGGCTTGGACTTGAAGCAAGTCTAGCTTCAAACTAGGTGGATGACTGATATGTGTTATGCGAAGATTGGTGTGGATATTATAGCGTATGGTTTTGCAATGAATTATGATTGTGGAATTTTGAACGGTAATTGAAACATGATGGAATGCGATTATGGTTTTTGGGAGTTTAGATTATATGCTCTAGGAGATATAGCCACCAGGGCAGAAAGACGGCTCTACAGTCCATACTAGCTAAGCATATTCGTCTATGACGATCAAATGTTGATTCATCTTATCGAGAACAGATTTTTGTTTTGGATGTTACCATGCAATTGGTACAGCTTTCCTACATGATGCTATTTTAAAGTATACAAATCGGGTTGATTGATGTCATGTGAACTTCTAAGTCCAAGCTCGGGTTTGTTTCCATTGAGCCCTTTACTTTTTCAATAATGATTCGTGAACCCAGACAAAAAAAAAATACATTAGCTTTACATCATTTTGCTCTTAAAGAACTGCAATGATTATTGACAAGAAATCATGAGAATTATGAATTTACCCTTAAATCATGGGATATTATTAAGCTATTATTTGATTGTCTGTAATTGGGATTCTTTCCTTGTTGGTGATTGTATTCCCTATTTATTGTAATTAGAGAAAGTATGTCTTAGATTTTCTTTGAGAGACTGGTAAGATGGGTGTTAAATCTATTGAAACTCCTACTGATAGTGGTGGAAAATTTATTATGGATGGAGATGCTCTTGCAGATGGGGGTAAGTATCAAAGGTTAGTCAGTAAGTTGAATTATTTAACCATTACATGTCTTGACATCACTTATGTTGTTAGCCCAATTAGTTAATTTATGCATGATCCAAAAAAAAAAAAATCACATGGCTAGTGTTAATAGGATACTTCAGTATTTGAAGAGTTCATCTAGAAGGGGAATATGGATGAAAAGAAATGGCCACACAAATATTATAAAATACACAGATACAGATTGGGCTGGAAGTCCAGTTGATTGAAGATCTATTATAGGCCATTATACATATAGTTATCAGAACCAGAATGAACTAGGTGGTTCAACTGATTTGATCAAGAACCGGAGGGTCCACTGGTTCAGTAGAGGTACTTGGATCAGTTGAACAACAAAACCAGCTACCAACCAAGCCACCATTGTTGCAAGTTAAAACCTTTGGAAGATTCAACGTTGCCAAGTCTTGAACTCACAACCATAAGGATGTTGGGCACCTCTTGCGCGTTCTTGCCAACTTTTCAACTTGGTGCTTATATATATATATATATATAAGGTAAATAAATTTTACAATTTTATAACAACAGTTGAATTGGTTGAACCACCAGTTAAACCAATAAACCGTGAACCAGTGTGTTCATCAATTTAATATCTGATACGGTTCTGATAATTAGGATTGTACATTTGTTGGGGGAAACTTGGATACTTGGAGAAGTGAAAAGCAAAATGTTGTTGCCCGCTTCATTGCAGAGGCAGAGTACAAGGCCATGGCATCCACTACTAGTGAGTTAATTTGGATGACTTATCGTATGCAAGATTTGGGATTAAAATCAAGTACACCTATGAAAATGTTTTATGACAACAAGCAGCAATACGCATAGCATCGAATCTGATGTTTCATGAAAGAACTAAGCATATTAAAGTTGATTGCCATTTTGTTCTTGAAAAGGTTCAAGAGAATTTGATTTGCACTCCTTACGCTTGAAGTAGTGACCATTTGGTTGACATTTTTACTAAAGGATAGACTTCTACAAAGTTTCATGAGATCTTGTAAGTTGGGCTCCATCGATATTTTCGTACCAAATTGACTGGGAGTGTTGACGAGAAGGAAGCAAATCATGGGAATTATGGATTTGCCCTTAAATCATGGGATATTATTTGATTATTGGCAATTAGGATTCTTCCCTTATTGGTGATAGTATTCCCTATTTATTTTGAGGACTTATACATGAGGT